>WFMF01000066.1:24676-387455 GCA_011033025.1 Beroe forskalii | reverse complement strand
TAGATAGATGGAGTAAGATAAATAGATGGAGTAAGTAGATGAAGTAGATAGATGGTAGATGGAGTAGATAGATAGATGTCGATAGATGGAAGTAGATAGATAGATAAGATGGATAGATAAAATGGAGTAGATAGATGGAGTAGATAGATGGAAGTAGATGAATGATAGATGAATGAATAGATGGAGTAAAATGGAATGGAACAAATAAATGAAATGAAATGAAGTAAATAAAATGGAAATAAAACAAATGAAATGAAATGTAAATGAAATGAAATAAATGAAATGAAATGGAAATGGAAATAAAATAAATGAAATGAAATGGAAATAAAATGAAATGGAATGGAAGTGATGGAATAGATAAATGAAATGGAAATGAAATGGAATGGAATGATGGAGTAGATAGATAGATAGATGAATGGAAGTAAAATAGATGATAGATAAATGAATAGATAAAATGGAAATGGAAGTAAATGGAAATGATAAATGGAAATGAAATGGAAATAGATAGATAGATAGATAGATAGATAGATAGATAGATAGATAGATGAAATGGAAATGGAAGTAAAGATAGAATGAAATGGAAATAAATAGATAGATAGATAGATAGATAAATGGAAATGGAAGTAAGATAGATAGATAGATAGATAGATAGATAGATAAATAAATAAATGGAAATAAAATCAGATAGATAGATGGAATGGATGAATGGAATAGATGGAGTAGATGAATGAATAAGATAGATAGATAGATAGATAGATAGATAGATGGAGTAAATGAATGGAAATGGAGTAGATAGATAGATAGATAGATGAATGGAGTAATTAGATAGATCAGATAGATAGATAGATGAAGTAGATGAATGGAGTAGATAGATAGATGGAAGTAGATAGATGAGTAGATGGAGTAGATAGATGAATGAATGTAGGTAAGATAGATGGAGTAGATAGATGGTAAAGATAGATGGGTAGATGAGTAGATAGATGGAGTAAGATAGATAGATAAATGGAAATGAAGTAAAATAGATAGAAATGAAATGGAAATGAAATAAATGAAATAAAGATGAAATAAATGAAATGGAAGTGGAATGGAATAAATGAATGGAGATGGAGATAAATGAATAAATCGATAAATAGAATAAAATAGATGGAAATGAATGAGATAAAATGAAATGGATAGATAGATGGAAATAGATGGAATAGATGGGAAATGGAAATGGAATAAATAGATAAATAAATAGATGGGAATGAATAGATGAATAGATGGGTAGATGGATAGATGGAATGGAATAAGATGAATAGATGGAGTAAATTAGATAGATAGATAGATGGAATAATAAATAAATAAATAAATAAATAAATAAATATATATCTGTCTGTCGGTTTATGGTTTCTGTCTGTCCGGTGGCTTATATATAGCCACAGATTTTTTCTGACACCACTCAGTACCCAATCAAGCATGCCGATTGCCGATGATCGGAATGTTCATACCAGAGTACTTTAATGATTTATGTTCAGCGAAACTGAATACCTAACGAACACAGTTTGGCTAGTATTGAAATATAATGTACGATTAACAAACGAATGGGAGTGTGATATCGAAAATTATCACACGAGGCGTCAGCCGAGTTTGACAATTTTCGATATCACACGATCCATTAGTTTGTTAATTGTATTATTCCCGACAAAACAGTACTCCCTCCCACTCGGGTCTGACGACCCTCGTATGAATTCAACGTTTTTATAGATTTTGAGTGCTCCTTCATAAAATCAACAATTTATTCAACGATATTCTGCTCTATTATTCCGCCACTGTACAGTAGTTCTATAAAGGAGTGATATATCGATAATTATCACACTGTCCGAGTTTGAGCACGGGAGGGTAATAATTAGAACTATAGAAATATTGGAAATTGCCTTTTTTACACTTTTAGCCCACTTTACGAAGAAAAATCGTATATTCGTCCACGCAAAAATCTTGAAAATATGTTTTATCCTACAGTCTACAGAAACTACTTTTTGGCCCAAATTTATGAAAATAGGAGGGTGAAAATTTCGTATTCAGTCTATCAGGTTTTTTTCAAGATTTGAGATCTCCATTGAAATGCAATTTTTATAGATTTTCGAATGCTCCTTCATAAAATCAACAATTTATTTAACGACTAGCAGGCCCGTTGGGCATGCATATACACAGATCACACAACTACGCAGCACCTCGTTCGCAAATTTTAAAAACTACCATTCCAATTGATTGGATACGTCTTACCGCATCAAGAATTCTAATTAGATCAAAAGTTATTCGTAACGCCATCAATTAAATCATTATTCAATTTTATGAAGGAGCAGAGTGGATAATAGAACGGCGTCGGTTAGTCTTAGTTATGCTAAACCATGTGAGTTTTGTTCCAGCGTTCCGTTTTGATTGCAAGAAGTCTATGTTAATTCTCATACTGATACTGACATTGGACCATTTTGTTTTGTTTACATAATTAATCCAGGCCAGGAACTGTCTTCGTAATCTGCTACACCTATATTCGATTCGATTGAATTGTACACTTTTGTAAACTAAACGGCTAATTTCGAAACTATAGTTACTATTGTTATCACCGACTCAGCATTGATTATCTGCCAAACTCTGCCACAGAAAACAATTCATCTGAAATATCCTCCGTTGTTCAAGTTATGTCCATTCTCCATCTTGAGAATTTGATGTAAAACAACGTCAAAGTTTCAAAAACTATGTCAGCACAGCATTTAACAGTAGTAGCGTAATAGAAAGCTCTCGCATAGCACTGATTATAATCTGCACGTGCGCAAAATTGGTTTACATAGCAACGGCGCCTCATTTCTCCCTTTTGCATTCGTTTCTCTTGCTATTTTCTTGGCAAGCTCAAATTTAATTGTGGACGGCGGCACAGACAAACATTATTCACGTGTGACTTTACTTCATATATAAGATATTCTGCTCTATTATTCCGCCACTTTGCAGTAGTTCTACAAAGGAGTGATATATCGATAATTATTACACTGGAGTTTGAGCCACGGGAGGGAATAATCGATTTTAAAACTTTCTGTTCTTTTTCAAAGGTTAAAGTGTAATTTTTTGAATCTGAAATGATTTAACCTTGGAAAATGACCAAATTTACTGAAAGAACTAAGTTAGGAATTTTAATTTGGAGCCCGGTTAATCATACATCGGAGGGGTAATATTTATGATTGGCATGGTTTTCGATAATCTTTTGATAGAATTTTGATTTTCCTCTACTTTGCGACAAAATAGTAATTTAAATATGCTAACTGAGGGTAACTGAGGAGTGTGACGGGCTCTCTTAGGAGTGCGACTTGCATTGACTTTCTTAGGAGTTTGATAGGCTTACTTACGGGTAACACACCCCTCTCAACTTATAACATACCCCTATCTCATCGTAACCCACCCCTCTCCACTCATATTATACCTCTATCCACTCATATAACACCCTTCTCAACTCATAACGCACCCCTCTCAACTCATAACAACCCCCCCCCCCTCAACTCATAACACACTCCTCTCCACTCATAACACACCCCTCTTCACTCGTAACACACCTCCGCCACTCATATTATACCTCTCTCCACTCATAAGACACCTCTCTCAACTCAACAGACCCCTGTCAACTCAAAGCACACCCCTCTCCACTCATAACACACACCTGAACAAACCTCCCGTACCTCAGAAATCAGAGAAACCCACTGCAGACTCTTCAAGCGACCTTTTCTTTAACGTTTCGAGCATTTCCCTTTAAATTTTTAAGCAATATCACAACTTTTTCGACCTTTTCCCAATTCTAAGGGAATCCCTCATTTCTGCACTAACAGTTTATTTGTTATAGCGTTTGCCCGCGAAGATTCGCGGAAACAATCAACCTGATACCTTTGGTTCATCTTGTATCCAGCAGCCAACAGCTACTTGCTTTATGATCTCATCTTGGAATTTGTTAAGTAATTGGATCACCATTACCGCTTACCGAGGATTACAGATATTCGCGGAAATGCACCGCACAACATACTTCGTAATTTGAGATCACCTATATAATATTGCCTTTCCATAGCATATATTAGCATTAGTAAACGCATGATATTTATTATGCAAATAACTAATCAACGGATGGTCCAATTCAAATTTTCCTTAAATAGTAATAAGCCCCTTAATTGGGAGAAGATTTTCCCGAAAAAACGATCAAAAATATCAAATGCACTTCTTAAATAGTCATTTTACACAGACAGCCAGACAGACAGACAGATGCACGAACACTCTGAAATTATTAATATAGATTAGGGATCGTTCACATAGCTACGTAATGATCACCTGGGGGGTTGGTTTTCAAATGAAACGATTACATAATCAAAATTTCAATTTTTGACACAATTTTTGCCACAAATTTTCTTATTTTTAGCAAATTTTTCAAAAAACCAATCAAAAACCATTTTTTCAGCACCATTTTTTCGTAAACTTACCTCAATATTTTCATTACATAATCAATTTTAATGCATAACCATTTCTTCATTTTTCTACTCAAAGGGGTAAGTCATGATTACGTAATATTCTCCTCAAGAGAAATGGGCTTTAAACGTTTATTACGAGGGGAGAGGGGGTTGGCACAAAAATTAACGCAAGATAAAACGATCCCTTATTAACGCAAGATAAAAATTTCTAAAATATATATAATATCACCTCTATATCTGGTGGAAGCAGGGATGGAGCACAATGTAATCTGTATCCCCAGTCTGGGGATCAAAATAAAGATAACACAGACTTGTGGTCCATTTTATGATTTTGTTTTGTTATGTTTCATATCTTTTGCTGCCGTGTTTGATGTGTCAGAGTTTATTTCTTGAGTTTTGAGTTAGAGTTTTAAGATTGGTATAGATATTAAATATACATGCATATTGGCGTCATTCCCATTGCTCGATGTACTATAGTCTATACTCCCGCTTAAGCATGTTGTGATCATTGGCCTCTGTATTTATTTGTTACATAATACCATGGCGCTATGATTAGGCATTTATGCTACATTGACTTTTTATGAATTAACGAATGGCGAAGGGAGTGTCAACTTTTTCAACCTCTTCGATCATGATATAAAGAAATAATGTATGATGTGCATATAATTCTTGACACGATGATTCATATGAAACACTGATTCGTATGAATTGTTTTTATAGCGTTTGCTTTCATTGTTTCGTATATGGCAGGGTATTGATACAGTAAATGCTCACATGGGTATTAGAATAACCATCGTAATTGCAATCGCAAGCTCGTGCAATGACTTCAATTAATGCACTCGCAAGCTGGTGCATTTATTTCATGAATCCCACTAGCAAGGTCGTGCATTTATTGCATGGATCCCACTCGCAAGTGTGCATTTACCGTATATTACATGATTCCTAAATTTGCACGCCCGTGAAAATGCCAGTTATATTCTCCTTTTAACGGCATAGTAGGAGTTATTTGAACGGGAGTGGTGATAAGAATTTTGAAAGATATACTCATTGTATCTATAATGATTGTGGAATATAATTGGACAATTAATGAACTAAATATATGAAGTGTATTATTTTGTCTCTTCAAATTTGTTACTGAACTTCTTTCATTTCAAATTAGCTATACCAGAACTGAACCAAAATTGTATCAGGGACCCTAAAGGCACGACAAGATTAAAACTCCTTGACAAAGCTTCGTTTTGTCAAGGAAAAATTACAGAATGTTATTGTAATACGTTCTTTCAAAATGCCTCAGTGAGACCATTAATACTTACGAGTCACGACTCACGCATCTTAAAAATTAAATGAAGAACTCCAACGGTCGCCGTATATTTAACTGAAGTAGGTACTGACGTATCGGTCGCCATATACCTTGAATATTGATTTAATTTTGTTATGCCTTTCGGGACACCTGGATAGCTAGGTATGAAATGGGGCTATCAGTACCGGTCAGCTCTCCTGGTTGAGTTTCTGATAAAGACGAATAAATGTGAAAACTTTGAATTACCTTAGTACAGAATATTTCGTATAAACATTGTGATGTATAAATATTCTGTACTAAGGTATACGAATATGGTGACCTTTGTCCGTAGTCGAATTCGTACGTAAGTGTGGCAGCTTGTCGATTCTGCTATGCACCATATTAAAATAAGCTATGAGGCGTCATTAACTTACTATATAGAAGTCTGATAATGACGACATCTCGACCGCTTATTTATCAAATGTGCATGAATTTCGTATATTATGGAACACGCTACCATTCTCTTACAAGCACTTCAGCGCGGGATTTGAGCGCGCACGCGAGTTTTTATTGAAAAAAGTGATGCCCTGGAGTGAGCCTCCTCGGCCACGGGCATGGACGAAGAGGCTCACTTTTTTTTACATAAAAAAAGTGAGCCTAAAAATTTTTTTCATGTTTTTTTTTTTCTTGAAAAATTTTTTTATAGTAAAAAGTGATCCTCCTCGGCCACGGGGTTGGACAAAGAGGATCAAAAAATTTATATAAAAATTTTCAAGTAAAATTTTTATAAAAAAATTTTTATGAAAAATTTTTTATGTAAAAAAATTTCAAAAGCAGGAGTTTCTTAGTTGGACGATGCACTAAATGTCGTACGTGGTTGCAAGCAAGGCTTGCATGCAAAAAGCTAATTCTCCAGCATTGCTTCAACCAACGCCTTTGCGCGCGTCATCGTTTCACTCCGGCCGTGGGAAGCTTTTTAAACACGTTTATCCCTGTGTGGCTCGCGCGCGGCACGCGTCTCCATCGTACCCTCACGCGCGCGGCGCAACGTTCCACATTTGGACGTCACTTTGCGCCTGGCAAGACACACGCGTTCGAGAATGAGTTAAATTTTAAAATTTATATTCAAAAAAGAAAACATCCTTCTTTTTAGGACATCGTACCCTCCCCTTACATAATAATTTAATATGCGGACGATCCTTTATCATTAATCAATGTTATTCGAATTCAATGAACAAAATCTACACACCTCTCTCTAAATGAATATCATTAGAATCAAATAAAAAAGATTTAAAGAATTAAAGGGGGATTCACCCTTGATATTTTGAAAAAAACACGATTTTGGAATAGGAGTTGGCCAGGACGAGTACCAAAATTTTGATCGCATTCAATTCGCCTCGACGAACTGTTAAGTTTAGTGTATTTGTTTGCCAAAATGGGATGAAAAAAGCCATGTTATGGCCTTTCAAAGTGCGCTCGCACCGCCTCACCAAAGTTGCTGTTGGCCTATTTTGGCCAAATTTCTCGAGATATGAGCTTCAAAATTGTTTGGGAGCCCTCACATATTACGTCAGCACCTTTTGGTCATTTTTGACCCTTCCCCATCATTGGCTGACCCTCCCTTTGCTGACGCCAGCAATGAACAACCCCCGGTCCCCCCATATTATAATTAAAAACAAATTTTGGTAATTTCGGATCGAAACAATGGAAACAAAATACCAATCAGGTAGGAGTGGTGTTTCTTATCTTCTTCGTTTAAACTTTGTGATTAACAAAATATGGTTCTACTCGTTTCAGATGAACCACATCATCAAATGGCCTGTCACGTGAGTATAGGACTCTAGGTCAGGGGACTCTGGGTCGGCGGCGGCAAACCAGGGTGGACTCTGGGTCGGGAGATCTCCACAGAGTGGACTCTAGATCCGGAACCCTAGTTACATGTTACGCTGATTAGGTAACATGAATGAGGCATCGAATACATCGAGTTCAGATACTTTAAAGAGTTACAAGTATGGGTAGTGAGAGAAAGTGAAAAAGCACAAAAATATTTACCAAGGGTAGAAATTTCAAGATAGAAAAAATTTTGTGTAGTTAGTAGAGGTATGAAAGTTTTGGATAGAAAAAAAAAACATTCGTGAAAAGATTTGCACCATGATCAGTCTTCTGTGTGGGAGGAGATCAGTCAGTATGCAGGATGAGGATCTGATAGAAGAGTTGGGGTGAGTACTTGAAGGATGGTGAGGTTGTCACTGGTGGCAAGGATGATCCTGATGGAGGTGTCTGTAGGGAGAGGAGGGGTTGGCTGAGAGGAGGAGGGAGGGTTGGTGGAGTGAGCAGGGAGGAAAGAAGAACCTCTCGTATCACGTATCCCCTCCGATGACATGAGATATGACCCCATCAGCCAACAAGCGGTATGGGATAGTGCCAGCTACGATCCGGTGGATCACATGATGACACCCTGCATCGTGAGTCCCTCAGTGTCTCAGCAATGATCCAGTGGATCACATGATTGGACCCTCCATCCGGGTTCTGTCATCAGGGTTAACCGAGAGATTCACCGTATAAGTGAAGAGCTTTAGAAGTAGTGTTTAGAAACTAAAGAGGCTCCCGACCTAGAGTCCACCCTGTGGGGATCTCCCGACCCATAGTCCACCCTGGTTTGCCGCCGCCGACCCAGAGTCCCCTGACCTAGAGTCCGTTCCCCCTGTCACGTGCCTTGTAGAATGTGGATATCATATTTCAGCAGTAAAATAAGTAGTTCAAAACAATATATTATGGACAAAACGTTAGGAAATCGTATCCTAGGGATGCAAAAATGTCAAAATTTTAGCTGACTTCAGCCTAGTTCAAACCCCCTCCCTCCCTTGTCAGCATTTAGAAACCCCCTCTCCCGTCGGGTGATGACGTAATATGTGACAGCTCCCTTTTGCCCATCATTAGATTAAGGGTCAATATCGATTGGCAAATCGGGTGTACTTTGGCCATTTTAGCCCATAAAAAGCTCCCAAAAGTCCACAAAATGGCCTTATCTCAAAATGCAATTTTTCCAAGGTGGCCTCAACTTTACGTCTAATATCTTCGGCAAAGATTTATATTTTTCCATAATTGCAGGGGTTAGAGGGGTAACTCCCGCAGAAACTAATTGATCCGGATTTTTGATTTAGGCCTCAAATAATTTTTGAGCCCATTTGGCCCAAAAAATTGTGAAATGCGAAGTTATCAGACGTTGACTGGAGGACACTTTGGAAACATTGCGTTTCGAGTCAAGACCATTCTATGGATTTTTGCGAGGTTTATATGGCCAAATTACACCCGATTTGTCCATCGATATCGACCTAAATGATGGGCAAAAGAAGTTTGAAGGTCATATGGCGAATCTGGCCACATTCGAGTCCAATATAGGCCAACTACCACTTTGGCGAGCGAGCTTAGCAAGGCAATTTTTTATCCAATTTTGATAAACAAGTACACTAAAATGAAATTTAGATTCGTTAGCAAACTATTTCCAAAGTGAAAAGAAAGGAATGTCTGGCATTTTTATTTGATGTACTTCCACTTCGGGAGGTGTTGGGGCGTCTGAAAATAATTCTTACATTTCCAAACGAGCACCATCTGTTCAAGTATGTGGTAACTATTCTACAGTACTATCACAACGTCTAGGATATTTCAGAATGAATCGCTTTTTGCGATGTCGTGAACTCAGCCATACTTCATCTATGCCGTGATTATGCAAAAATTCGCACACAAGTGAATCATAAATCACGATCACTCATCATCGGGTGTATTGTGCAAAATGTAGCTCAATAATTTATCTCAAATGGCCAGGATATATACGGACCTAACGAGACTGTGACTAAAGTTATCAAGAAGTTATGACAGTATCAACTACTTTTAGCCATCAACTGCTTGTTTAATTTATCTTGAATAAGTTGAGCTTTCAGCTGTTTGTCTAGCTTGTCTTTCGATGACATATTGCCAATGTCCCTGACATTTCCTGATTTTTCGTCCCACTTTGACCGTTTCTCCTTGTCTGCAATAACCATCTGTTTTATCTTAGAGTTCGGGTCACTCGCTTGTTCTTTTTTACGATCACTTTCTCTCTTTTCGTATTCCTTTTGTTGTTTTTCTGCTAGTTGTTTGTAGAATGACTCGGGGCGCCATGAGCTTTTGTTCAAAATGGGATCAGTGAAATTTGTTCCCGTTTCGTTGATGCCGAATTTCTCGATGAGTTTGTCGTATATACTTGGGTTACGGAACTGTTTGTTTTCTTTCATCTTGCTGCACGGATCGTAGCCGAATTTCCTCCGTTTTACAAGCTCGTTCACTATCTTTTCCTGCAACTTAGACGAACACTTTCCTTTCGGCTCCGACGGAATTTTCACATTCCCGTTTTCGTCAAGTTTTCCCATGAAATTCTCTGAGTCGGATTCCGAATCTGAATTCTCCACTGTCACATCATCTGAAACAATATGCCAATAATCAGGAAAACAATTACAGTTATGACTAAAATGATATGTATTAAAGTAGCCACAAAAGGGAGCTTTAGAAGTTCAGTGTGACTGGTCTGTACTGTTACAAGCCGTTTTTGATACGGAGTACGAACTGAACTTAATTGGTATTTCAAGCTTTGATAAACATTCGAATATGTGATTAAATGATCTTATAAGGCTAGGTGACATCACCAAATATGATAATCGGATATTATGGGTGAGTCGAAGAGTAAATTTGTACACGAGGAGAAATTGACGCATCATTAACTTCATGAAGGCTAGGCGCGTTGCGCGGCTCAATAATTGGTTTTATTGACAAATAATAAAATCTGTATGATAAAATGTCATGTGGAAGTCGCGTTCAACGTACTCCTTTAAGTTTGTGACCGTCAAATCTCTGTGAAATTACTGTTGAACACACATGAATCAGATGATTCAGAATCTTCCTCCAATATTGGCATCATAATTTAATTCGTGCGGGATAAAGATGCACTTGATTTTACATCCAACTCATATTGCTTTTCGATGTCCTCTTCATTCTTTTCCTCGTTGGTAGTTTTATCAAGGTCATCGTAAGAGTCAAGTAGTGAAGTGAGGGCTGTATTAACTGTGCGACTCTGTAATGAAAAGCACCAAAATTAGCCCAATTTCTAGAAATATCTGGCATTTCAACGTAAGCGCCATTTACCCAATTATCTTACAGGAGTTCCCAGAATCAAACATTTCACCATCATACCACTGAATGTAAACACACTAAATGTAAAGACGCAATACTCACAGGACTAACTGATGTGTAGGACCTAAGTCCGGGCAATGTGGTGTTGTTATTAGGGGGCGTGTCGTCCCTGGCTGAGTCGGGCGGGGTGTCTGTGTCGTGGGCTGAGTTCTGGTTTGAGGTAGGTGGGTGGGGCGAGCTAGGGGGCGAGGTGGGGGGCGAGTAGGGCTTATTACTGTCCCGCGACGTTCGGTTAGAGTCGGGGGGCGAACTCTCTATCTCGTTAAGTAGCCTGTCTGTCACGTCCTCTTCTGGGGAGAGTTAGTTTAGTCGGGGAATTCTGCACCACAATAAGCAATGATTGGTTGTTATATCATGTTAAGGCTGTTTAGAGAATCCAATCCCATTTGCAACATTGTACTGTTAAACATTAAATAATGGTAGCGTTATATTGTAAAACTCGATGAGAACTTTTCACAGTGACATTGATCTAAGTAAATACAACACAACCAACATGACAGTTGACTCAGTGAAAGTAACAATTTGACGCCACCGGACACTTACCGTTAGTGTTGTGACCATCACTGACTTCATTCCTTCTCGTGTCGTATTCCATTGTTTCATCTTCTTCGTCACTCACACCACCGTAAGTACCAATCAAACCATCCATCCTACGTGAAGTCAGTGGAATAGTTTAGTGGCTCTTCGGAGTAATGATCATTCGGTAATCATGCAATTATCGTTGTGCACTTAGTGGCGAATTTGCATCATATGGACGTTTAAATTAAAATCTATCCTACTCCCCTCTCAAGTTTCATTTTTGACGTCCCCACTTTCATGGCACGACACTAAAATAGAATTATAGTTCAATTCCTTGGATTCCCTTTGCAGCCCCAACAGCTATTCAACTTTTCAGTTATATTCGCTTTTATGATCGAAGCATTAAAACATTTAGTGTGATCTGAGCGGAAACACTTGGAACATTAAGTTGAACGGGCAACTGGGCAGTTTGTCAAATTGCAGAACTGACACCGTCTTGAAGCTGATCAGCAGTACAGTTAATCGAAGCCTGCGCTTTTACAAAATTCCAACAGCCTTTTTTTCTATTAACCGAGCAATATCAAGCAGTGAAACGATCTATTCATTGTCATAAAAACAATTGTGAAACAATAAAATATTAGTGAGTGTGATAAATAAGAATTAAAAAGTGATAAGTGGTCAACTTTATTACATTAAGTTGACAGTAAAAACAATGCATTAAAAAATTAATACTTCTAAAACATGCGTTGATTATAATCTGGAAAATTTATAACTAAATAAATACTAGTTGATAGACAGTTAAATTTTGATTGTTCGTATTTTATTTGCGAAACAAATCAATTCTAGTAACCTAAGACAAAACGTTTGGTTAAAAACATAATTTAAACATTGATGAAATGAAAACATATTAAAAACCAATAACAGAATTTGTTTTATATTTAACTGTTCAAGTTTTGATGACTTAGATAACATTGAATATTTAAAGTCATCCATCATTATTTAACTATTCACGTGAAATTCAGAAACAGCAAATTGTTTAAAAAAGGTATAAAAATACTATGCATGTTTATTAGAAATTTAAAAAAAATATCAAAATCTAAATAATGGTATGGTTATGAAAAACAGATTATTTTGGGTCAGAATAGTAGATTCGTAAGCTAAGTTGCGCATCAGAAAAATTAAAAACCCCTCCTTCAGGATTTGCAGGAAATTTAATTTTAGACTGAGGATTAATGAATTTATAGCTACCCCAAGACCAGTTATACAAAGTGAAAGAATTATCCGTGATCCTGTATCTAGGCCGAGGAGAGATATAAAGTTGTGTTTCTTTGAAAACTGTTTCCTTGCAATTATCTTCACGCCAGTTATAAACGGCAGTTAAATGCATGTTTGTAGCTGAAATCAGATCACTATGAAAATGTATGTCACCTTCAGAGTAATCGTTCTCGTCAACACTTAGGGTGATGTCAAACTCTGTTGAAGAAGAATGCGGAGTAGTCCGTAACACAAAACCACAGTCGGTACTTTCCCAGGAACACTTCTTACTCATACGGCGTTCAAAATAGAAATTGAGTTTACACTTATTATCGAAAAGCTTTGCTGCAGATATCCTCCCTTCGCATTCAATGACATATTCACCTTTATGATCAACTCTGGTGACAAGCGGTGACATCAGCATCATTTCGAGCATGTCATCACAGACATCGAGGGAACAGTTTTTGAGGAACTTAGCAGATACTGGACGAGATTGGAGCTTAACGATCTCAGCAATGAATGATTGCTTCGTGAAGAAGTCCCAATCTTTATGTTCAGGCTTCATTCCAAGCCAAAGAATAACTTTCTCCAGAAGTAAATAGTGAGAATCATTACTGGCATTGGAGGACAGATATTCTATAAACTCCTCCGAGGATGACCCTTTCATGGATTTTATGTCAGTGATATCTATAAAGTTTATCACTTTGCCAAGAGGTGATTGTGTTTCTTTTCCATTTACTTTTTTCTTGTAGAAACTGACTACTGTTTTGTAATCATCAGTTGATACATTTGCAACATCGTCCATTAAATCAAGCAACGCGTCAGCATGTTTCGGGTCAGTGAGTTTGAGGGACTCGATAATATATCGGATTTTGTCGTCAAACAGATTCTCATTCTTAGCAAGGTGAGATTTCAAGATATCCATTAATATTTCCATATGACTCCCTGTCGTATTGACCAAGAAATCTAACTGTTGGTTATTCATGCCTTTCAAGTCATCAAAATATTTCCCAAGAAAGTTATTTCTAGTTTCAAAATCAGAAGAGCCAAGACAATCAGTTATATAATCGATGAAATGGCTGTTTTTCTGGGTTTGCAACACATAAATTGCTTCATCCACACAGAAAAAGACCCTGCTACTGTCGTATTCTTTAGCTTTCAAACAGCCAAAATAGCAAATTTCTTCTTTGAAGTATTTCCAGCAATGCTTTTTGAGCCATAAAACATGAAAAACATGAGCCATCTTATTGACATCCCGGAAATTGGACATGCCTAATTTCTCAACCTTTCCAGAGTACATAGCCTCAACAAAGACATCAACAGCTTCCTTGGAGAAGTCATCCACATCGACAGATGTCTGGTCATAGTCACTGGTCAACCTTGCAATAACAGGACTGTTCAGGGATAGAATTACTGAGTTGGCTTTCACTTCCACCCCATCTCTTAGTCTCAAGACGAGGTTACCATGAGCTGGCTTCCCCAGGTGCCTGATTCCGAAATCCATGGGCAGCTTTATTTTGTGAGGTTCCATGTATTGATACATTAAAACCTGTTTATGGTTTTGTATATAAGGCAATGGGAAATAGATGTAGTTCAAAATATATTAAAACTAACAAATGAGCTATTACTTCATTAACTCAAAACGGTGTATACTTGTAAACATACAAACATAGAAGAATTATTTTATTTAATAAAAAAAAAAGAATTAGTAGCTCAATCCCTTGGATTCAATCTCTTTGCAATTCCCAACAGCTATTTTACCTGCAGTTATTTTCTTTTCTTATACCAGAGACTCTTCACTCTAGTATGTTTGTACTTTTGTATAACGAACAGCTAAATTAAATCGGTACTGTCTTCAAATCAATGCACTATAAAGTTTAACAGCTTTATTCACCTTTATGATGCCAGCATTTCAGCATTTAGTACGATCTGGGTGGAGGGCACTTATATAGTTATCTCTCAGAACATTGAATTGAACGGGGATAAATGGGAAGTACGGCAAATTGCAGGCCCCAGCCCGAAGCATATCAGCAGTACCATCAAAAAGCGCCTAGTTAGTGATTTGACGAAATGCCCTTTTTCATTATTATCATCAAACAATGAAACGATCGATTCATTGAGATAAAAATAACAATTAAACGGTAACATAATATGAGTAAGTGAGATAAATTAGAATCATTAAAAAGTTAAAAATGGGCAACTTAAATATATTAAAAAGTATAAAGTTGTCAATAATAGTAATAATTCCAAAACATAAGCTGATTAATTCAATGCCATTAACTCATTAATATGACTACAACCTATGAAATGCGTCCTTGCATATCAGTAGTATTGGAATCGGAAAAGATTAATCTAGAAATTAGATAATTCAATATATACATTTTAATTTGCTGTTTATGTAGTTTATTAGCGAAACAAACAGATTCTAGTAAGCTAGAACAAAATGTTTGGTTTCAAAACATTGATAATATAAAAACAGATTGAAAAGTTAATAACAGTTGTTCTATGTTTAAGTTGTAATGAATTAGTTAACACATTCAATATGAATATCCATTATTATCAAACTGATATTCAGCGACATTGAAATTTTTCAAAGGCATTAAGAGATGTGTTTATCATTTAATTTAAAAAAGTCTAAAACTAAGATCTGAATAATGGTATGGCTATGAAATACAGATCATTTTGGGTCAGAATAGTAGATTCGTAAGCTAACCGAATCAGATAAATTAAAATACCCTCTTTCATGATTTGCAGGAACACGAATTTTAGCTGCAGGATTAAGGAATTTGTAGCTACCCCAAACCCAGTTATACCAACTGTGAGAACTTTCAGTGGGCCTGTATCTAGGCCGAGGAGAAATATAAAGTTGTGTTTTGTTGAATACTCTTCGGTGATTTATAGCTTCGGGCCATTTATAAACTGCAGTTAAATACATGTTTGCAGCTGAAATCAGATCGCCATGAAAATGTATGTCAACATTTAAAATGTCAACACTTAGATTGATGTCAAACTCAGATGAAGAAGAATGTGGAATAGTCCGTAACACAAATCCGCATTTATTAGATTTAGTGGAACACTTCTTACTCATAGGGTGTTTAAAATAGAAATAAAGAGCAGACTCCTCAGTGAGAAGGCTTTCTACAGATATCTCATCATTGCATTCAATGACAAATTCACCTTTATGATCAACTCTAGTGACAAGCGGTGACATCAGCATCATTTCAAGCATGTCATCACAGACCTTCAGAGAACAATTCTTGAGGAACTTAGCAGATACTGGACGAGATTGGAGCTTAACGATCTCAGCAATAAACGATTGCTTCGTGAAGAAGTCCCAATTTTCATGTTCAGGGTTCATTCCAAGCCAAAGAAGAACTTTCTCCAGAAGTAAATAGTGAGAATCATTACTGACATTGGAGGACAGATATTCTATAAACTCCTCCGAGGATGACCCTTTCATGGATTCTAAGTCAGCCATATCCAAAAAGTTTATCACTTTGCCAACAGGTACGATAGGTGATTCTGATTCTTTTCCATTTACTATTTTCTTGTAGAAACTGACTACTGTTTTGTAATCATCAGTTGATACATTTACAACATCGTCCAATAAAGATAGCAAAGCGTCAGCATGTTTTGGTTCAGTGAGTTTGAGGGACTTGATGATATAGCGGATGTTATCATCAAACTGATTCCCATTCTTAGCAAGGTGAGATTTCAAGATGTCCATTAATATTTTCATATGACTCCCTGTTGTATTGACCAAGAAATCTAGCTGTTGGTTATTCATGCCTTTCAAGTCATCAAAATATTTCCCTAGAAAGTTATTTCTAGTTTCAAAATCAGAAGAGCCAAGACAATCAGTTATATAATCGATAAAATGGCTGTTTTTCTGGGTTTGCAACACATAAATTGCTTCATCCAAACAGAAAAAGACCCTGCTACTGTCGTATTCTTCAGGTTCAAAACATCCAACATAGCAAATTTCTTCTTTGAAGTATTTCCAGCAATGCTTTTTGAGCCATAAAACATGAAAAACATGAGCCATCTTATTGACATCCCGGAAATTGGACATGCCTAATTTCCCAACCTTTCCAGAGTACATAGCCTCAACAAAGACATCAACAGCTTCCTTGGAGAAGTCATCCACATCGACAGATGTCTGGTCATAGTCACTGGTCAACCTGGCAATAACAGGACTGTTCAGGGATAGGATTACTGAGTTGGCTTTCACTTCCACTCCATCTTTTAGTCTCAAGATAAGATTACCATGGGCTGGCTTCCCCAGGTGCCTGATTCCGAAATCCATGGGCAGCTTTATTTTGTGAGGTTCCATCTATTGAAACATTTAAACCTGTTTATGGTTTGTATATAAGGCAATGGGAATAGATGCAAAAACTTAAGAGAGTTACTAACTCATAATTTAAGAAATGGAATATTCAAACAACAGGCCTTGGTTGAGTGTATAGTAGGTGGTAAAATAAAGTATAATGCATAGGTAATTTTGAAGTTCACTCTGATTTTCAAATTTTAGTATCATGCTGTAACATGCCATGAAGTAAACAGGAGTTGAAATCTAAAATCATAGATCAATGAATCGAATAAGAGGAAGAAAGCTAACTATTGGCTGTATTTTTCAATGCAGTAGAAAATATCAAATATCAAGTATCATATTATGCATATTCTATTTAATAGGTAGTTATTTCAATCAGTAACTTTTGTCAACTTATATATAGACTACCTTAGGAGGTGTATTTATAAAGGTTGTAATTTGGGGATTTTTCGGAAAAATCCTCATATTTTTACCCATCATGGCAGTTCAAAATGACGTCATTATCATATGTTTACTAGAGTCATGAATTGAGAAAGATCCCCAAATTACAACCTACCAAATTTGTAAACACCAAAATTTTACTCCAAATAAATACACCTCCTAAGGTATCACTTCTCAAAATGAATTTTCATGCATTCGACATTATCAATAAAAATAATACTTATATTATCTAAGTATAACAAACAAGGTGTTTGTTTTTTTATAAAACAGATCTATCTGCATTTATTTGTATTCAATACAGTAAGTCATATACGTCATATACCTCTGGGCAATCAGCAATAGTATAATTATTATTCTACAGTACGAAATATAGAAATTAATACATAAGTACAAATTATCAAAACAATGAAATCTAAGTTAGTAAGTACCTAAAAATTAAATGATAGACCTAATAGATAGACATTAAACCTAATAAAAATTTATGATTACTGAACATAATTTATTATAATATTTAAATATCTATGTACAACTGGTATATTGGTATATTACAAATGAATAAAAAATAAAATAAAAATTAATTAATTCTGACTAATTGAGTACAAAATCTATCTATATTTAAATATTTGATATTTGTGAATCATTGAAATTCAACAAATACCGCAACATAATACTAACTGAGGTCTCATTACTATTTATCTCTATCATATCACAGCTATGTAAAATTTCAACCATTGTAAAATTTTCCAGAATTAAATGTAGGCATTCATACATTCAATATATTTAATAATATGATATAGGTATTGAGTATTTATAGAACAGTCATCACCCTAGATACCTAGATTTAGTGATGCAGATCTCCTCAAATGCACATCATGAGCATTATAATGTACATTATCAAATAGTTCAAAACAGCGTAATATTTCATTTAATGCCAGAGCTACGAGGCTAATGCCTAGTTCTGTAATACTGTCTGGTTCACAGGCTAGGCAATGAATAAGGTCAAAATACCGTAATACCAAAATATCACCACATTATCACAACAATTGCAAGTTCACAAGGAAAACTGTCACTGGACCAAGCGATAAGCAGTTACATTCAAAGCTCTGTGATGTACTGGAAATGTTAATAACAATCACCCCATGATCTTGATTGATTTAGATATTATTTTCTGCAATTACTCGTCCTCTACTGAAGCTAGACCGGGATCAGTAGAAAGGATTGAGAATGTGAACCTTTAATAATTAATATTCGTCACCAATTAACATATCACTATTACCAATGCATAGCACGGCAGATGAGAAAGTATGTAATGGACTTGAGTCCATGCTGTTCTCATGTCATACTGTTATAGAGTGTAGTCCATCACAATTCGAGGGTGACACATCATACAGTCGCTCAAAAAGTCAAAAGTTTCTACATTGCAAGTCTCTTTATCGAAAGACAGGTCTCTTTACCAAAAGATTTGGCCAACTCAGACCAATTATCTTCACATTCCACACAACGAATCATTAAAAACATCGCAAATCACATGCTCAAGACGAGTAATAAATACGGACGTTGAGCTTCCCATAATTCAAACTGAACCAGTTTTCTCCAGGGATCCTCCTCTTTGAACTGTTGGGCGAGCTCTTGAAGTACTGCGTGAACTTGTACTTGCCCCATCTCCAGTACTCCCGGTAGTAGTAGGGCCGGTCTCTGTTAATCTCGTCCTGGTAAAAGTGGGGCCTTTGCGTCCACGAAACGTAGAGTTGCTGTTCGGAACTGGAGTTGGCATTGTACACCAGGGTCAGATGCATTCGGGAGGCTGTGATGAGGTTTTCATGGAAGTGGATTTCGTCAGAGTAATCCTTTGGGTTCCTACTCAGTCTGATGTCGAATGTTTCGGAACCACGGTCGGTGGATGCAGGGGTTGTGTACAGAATGAAACCACAGTCGCCAGGTTTCTCGCATGTGTTGTTTTTTGGATGGTCGAAGTAAAAGTGTAATTTATTGTGTCTGAAGAAGAGCTGATAAGCTGTCATGGATTCCTCCGACTCGAAAACGTACTCTCCTTTGTAGTAAACTTTTGTGACCAGTGGTGATATCTTCATCATATTTATCAGCTCGTCAGATACTCTGAGGGGACAATTCTTCAAGAAGAATTTAGAGACAGGTTTCAAATCTCGGATTCTGATGAGCTTGATGATTCTGTCGATGAATGCCACCCTCTGGAAGTATTCCCACTTGTAGTGCTCGGAATGCTTGGACAGCCACAAAAGGATCCCCTCCACAAGCATGTACTGATTCATCTTCAGCCCATCAATGTGCTTAGCAAAGTAATCAAACATCTCATCACAAGACAGATACTGGAAGATAGATGTAACCGAAGAGTCCACGAAGTGGATAATTCGAGTGGACATGTGGAGTGGTCTTTTAGAAGTTCTGACAACGTCCTTACAAAGACCAATTGCTTTCTGGTAATCCTGTGATGTCCCGTAGTCGATGTCAGCCAGCAAATCCAGCAGCTTGTTGGCTTGTTCCCTGTTGTGGGTTGAGAAGAGGAAGGCTTTCAGCAGGTACCTGGTGTTGTGATCAATAGTGTTCCCATTCCTAGCAAAGTACTTCTTCAACCCGTTCACCACGATGTCAACATGGAGGCCTGTGACACTCACCACGAAATCCATCTGGTCCTCGTTCATGTACTTCAAACCTAGCATGTACCGTTCTAGGAACTTCTTCTTGTACGTCACCATGGTAGTTAGCTTGTCCACCACGTGGTCGATGAAGTGTCTGTTGTTCTGGGTCTGGAGCACGTAGATAGCCTCCTCTACGATGTAGAGGATGGCGTTGTGATCGTAGTCCTCAGTGTGGATCAGGGCATTGGAACACACCACCTTGAAGAACTTCCAGCAGTGTTTCTTGAGCCACAGGACGTGGAACGCATACGCCATCTCGTTGATCTCTCTGAAGTTGTCCTTGTGCATCTTGTCCACCTCCCCTGAGTACATTGCTTCCACAAAGATATCCATGGTTTTCTTGGTGAAACCACACACATCGATGGAGGACTGGTTGAGGTCGGTCGTGATTTTGTCGATAAGAGGGCTGTTCAGTGACATGATCACCGAGTTCACTTTAACTTTCACATTGTCCTTCAGAACTAGTGTCAGGTTGCCGTGCACGGGTTTTCCCAAGTGTCTGATTCCGAAATCTGCAGGTAACTTGACATTTGGTGCCATGCACTCCTATAATGTGGAATGTGGAAGATTAGCAAACTTTATGGTATTTAAAATGAAGAACAATTATTGAATAAAGTCACTGCAAAGAGTTAAATTCACATCAGTATTTTGGTTAAATGTAGACTTCTTCAATTTAAGCGAGTGGTAAGAAATGACAAAACAGGATTAGCGTGAGGTACGTTGTATATAGATGGCAAGTTAATCTCATTTGGTTTGAAATCCCTTAAATTGAATTTTAGATTTTATATAATTTATGTTTTAAAAGAATCGACCAAAGCTCTAGGCCCACTAAACCTATTCTGCTGGTTAACATAAAACAATAGGTCACGGAAAATTCTGGGCATTTGCGCAGGTCTATTTTAAGCTATTGATGGGCAGCCAAAACACACATAGCATAAGGCTAAGCTAAGTTCTTGAAGAGTCATAGGTCTGCATTGATTATTCCGCATGTATTAGAACATTAGTTCCAATACCTTTAAGCGAGCGGACACAAGAAATGATGAGGGTAATTGCCTTCTTTCCAGAAATCTATTAGGCATTTAGGATTACCTAATTAGTGGACACTGCAAGGTACAATTAGTGCATACCATAACTTGCATTTAACCAATAACCACAACCATCGTTAATTAGTTTCCTATTAGCCAACCTAGTTTTGGGATGTAATGAAAAACAGTGTGTAGCTAGTTGGATAAAATGATAACGGCTTTTATTCTCCATAAGATTTTAATAAAATTCCGTTTTGGTATATTAGTGTATTCTATAACTTTGAAAATATTTAAATACAATGCACGCCTGTTTCGTTAATAAACATGATAATATGTAGTGCATTTTATATACAAGTTACAGTACAAGATATAATTACAATAAATAGCTTTTAAACCTAGCTTAAATAATGCATGTGTATTTAAATACGTCTCTGAACTCAGTGATAAAAATCAAATAAAAACATTACGGGTATTTGACCCACAAAATATATACGATTTTTCAAATACCTCTCGTCCAGAGATATTGAGCATGATGTGACTAATAAGGATTCCTTATAGTAGCAAAAGGCTTAAAAAAGTTTTCCACACCGATTTTTAACAAAAATTTAGCCCTTTAGTGGTCGAAAATTTTCTGTGAAAACGCCCTTCATTTTGCCATGACCCACAAAATATACAACATGAAAAATATGAAATTGTTTAACAAACATTAACCTTAACAAAAAGTTTTGTTCGATTATACTGTTTTGAAACTTAACAAATCTTCAAACTAAACAATTTGGGATTCCATCATTTTTATTGTTGATTTTATGATCCATGAAAGGTGTAAGAGCCCCACAAAATAACACTCAAATCAAGGAAAACCGTTATATTTTTTTGAAGTT
Source organism: Beroe forskalii (assembly GCA_011033025.1). Lineage (NCBI taxonomy): Eukaryota > Metazoa > Ctenophora > Nuda > Beroida > Beroidae > Beroe > Beroe forskalii. The sequence continues at coordinate 365,347 of WFMF01000066.1, read as the reverse complement.
ACGATAAAGATGATGTTTCTCTCTTATAAATTTGTCCATAATTAGCTCAATAAACGTAAACTGCAATCCATATGCACTATGCCAACTCAGAGTTTTCCTGAAATTAATTTTTTGGATTATATATTTTGTGGGGCAATAGGTGAGAAGCTTCAAATTTTATATAGTTGAACCCCCAAAACTACTTGAGATGTTGGTCTGAAAGTTTATGAAGATAGAAAATCATTGTTTGAGGGTTTGAGGGTTTTATAGTGAAAAATTATGATGTTTTGGGCATCTATGTATATTGGGCTTATTGGATATTGCTCCGATGCATTTTTGGCCTTTGAAAGTTTGAATAAAGATCAGGCTATTGTGTCCAGTCAATAAATAGACACGAATTAGACTTTTTATTTGAATACACATTTTAAACCAGTTGGGATGGTTATTCTGCTATTGCTTATGCCATTTTGTGGTATTTTTGGCCAGGAACCTCTATCATAATTTGCAATCACTACAGGTGAAAACAGTACAGTAGGTCATGAAACCAGATGATCTTGAGAATCATTTAATTGTTAAATTCATTAGTAATAGAGAACGAGTCACATTCAATCATATTGATTTCGACCTTATTAAAGGTTCAAATTCAAACTTTAACACTGATTTTGATGAAATTTATCAGTCACGTGCAGATAAATCTGCAAGAATTCAAGAATATTGTTGTTCATAGTAAACAAATTTCTACTATTTGATATGTAAACTACCTTCAATTAGTGGTCCTTACATGATCCATCTTTATTTCATTGTATTTGCTTTCACCACAACGTTGTATGGAAATTAGATATATTTTGTGGGGCATATTTGGAATATAGTGTTATTTTGTGGGGCATGGTAAATATCGGCTTTTTACACTCTATTCATTAACTTTATGCCTCATTGTGAATTACATGCTTCTTTAATAATATTCATCATTCAATGACGTCAAATAAGCATCATAGACTTATTTAGGTTCATAAAACCTTGAATTTAGCTATGTTATTTTGTGGGGCATTCCATGTTATTTTGTGGGTCTGAGTCAATTTTTTTGAATAATTCCTCTATTTTTCGAAATTTGATCATGGAATCGCTTATGTCAATTTGAAATTAATGGAGATGTATTCAACTACTCGATTTATAACAGATTTCTCAAAAATATCGAGGAAATATGCAAATCAATTTTCCTAATAATCAACATTTTCACTTTCAAGGGAAAAATTGGAATGAAAAAAATCCATCTAAAGCCGTCATATTGATCAGGAAATCTTCACATAAGACACTAGTTTATGTGTAATTAACTTCAAAAGTATGAAAAATCATATTTATTTACTTATATGATGAAAAACAAAATTATATGTTTTGTGGGGCGTGTTATTTTGTGGGGCATATACCCGTAATAAGTAATTCATATTTGATTTGATGATAATGTTTGCAGTAAAAAAGTATAATGATAGATTGGAAGGATAATAAAGATTTGAACGTAGGGTTGTGCTTAATTAAATATTATACGTCATAAAAGTTATAAAAATCTAAAACATGCCGTTTTAAACGCATAGTACAACTAAAAATTATCCGGCCATATTATCGGACCTTATTTCATGCTTACTGCTTTACTGACAGTACTGCTTGTGTACAAAGAAGCTTGGTATCTTAGGAGCAGGTCTTGTACTCTTGAGGGCTTTGAAACCCTCATAAAACTTAGGAGTTTCTGCAGACACAGTCGCAATGTTAGTGACACCTGTGTGTGAAACAACACGGGATGCTGCTTCCCGAGTTGCTAAGCAACCTCTAGCAACCACATCACTTTGCACAGCAACCATGCTACTCTGCACAGGACGCACACCCGAACTTCTCCTTTTTCTGACGGTGTCTAACCAGTGTCTGCCCCACTTGAGTGCTACCTTGTTAGCTTGGTAGGTTTGGTGGGTGAGAGCCATGAGGGCCGTGTGGGACCGCCTCTCATCTGTGCTAACTACACTTTCTATCCACTGTCTGATTCCTGGGAAAGAAAAGCTGTAAATCTTAGCACACGAAACATTATCTTGTGAGTACTGACCTAACACCTGGATAATATATCTGAAATGTGTGGTTCCACGAATCTAATGTACCAACCTACACCAAATGATATTGATAAGAAATCTCTCGATTGATAAAAAACAGTTAAAAGACACTTGTAACACAGTAACAGAGGGTAATTTTGACTGCATGACCTGCAATTGGCAAGAGTCATTCTGCACCCTGCTGAGTGCTGACAGTAACTTGGGCAAGGAGTCGAATGTAGTGTCTATTAATTAGTCCAACTCCTCTACTACGTACATTAATATTCAACATGTACAGTGTACACAGTATTATGAGATAATCAGCCACGTACAACATGCATTAAGACATTAAGTATTTACTGAGTCATTGCATCTAGTACAGCCTGCACAACTGTAGCCGGATACAAAGCATTTCAAACGTTATTAAACTTGTACACGCGTACACTGACTCACTGTACATACTTTAGTACCTTGTACCCACTCCACGCAAGCAGACATTTCTCTGCGCAGACATTTTTCTGCACACACATGTCCATTATACCTCTAGATAACACACATGTCCATTGTACCTCTAGATAACACACATGTCCATTGTACCTCTAAATAACACACTGTATGTCCATTGTACCTCTAAATAACAGCCATGTACAGACAGGTACCTGTTTGGAGATGGTACCGCCTCCTGTCCTCTAAAGCTTCCCTGTACTGCTGTCTCTTCCCCCTCCTATACAGGGTGTAACTCAACCAGCCCCGCAGTACCTTGTGTTCTAGTGAAATGTACCTGGAGAAGTTGTAAGCAGAGCGGGAGATGGGATGGGGCAGCCGCTGGGTAGGCGTGGCTTTGAAATGGTAAATGATAATTGGAATTGATGAAGTGATTAGTATCAAGGTGAGTACAAACGTAGCGTGACGTTCACCCAACACTGCTGAGTGGGTGAAATAACAGCCATACAGAGCTCTAAGCAGCCTGTACAAAACGCTATTGTACAAATAATTAAAATTCTATGTACATAAAATCATGAATAACATGAAATCTTTGCATATTATCTACATTGCGTATCTACTATCTACTTATCTAAATATGAGAGTCTCTGTACAAAGAAACCGCTGAGCACAGACCCCCCACCGAATACAGTGCTATTGTACACACTGTCATACTACACGTAGCTCTGTCTCGTATGTGACTTAGAGATTTCAGTGCGCTTAAGTACAGCACAGTGCGGCCCTAAGTGGGCAATTTAGGAGGCACGGAAATTTCCGGGAAATGACCTCATTGTCGTTAAGGAGTGTAATTACTAACTTATTGTAACGAGCACCTATTGAGTTCAAACATTTTAAAAGCTTAATTTAAGCATTTACCAGTAGGAAACATACGAATTCAGTGGAAAAATCTGGTAATGCTGTTATACCAAGGAATCAGAGGAAGCCAGACGTGGGAAACAAATCAAACAAAAATTTAACTTATACGGCTCATCTCCTTGCACTATGAGCATAGAGTAGTAAGTACCTACAAGATAGGTGGAAATTAGAATTAAAGAAACCATCATCACAAACCATCACATACAAATTATATCTAACACGATCATCAGGATATAACTTTGCAGTGAACATAGCACAGTAAGCAGTGGTCAGTGGTCACTCGATTATGTTTAGCATGGTTACAGGTTTCACACAACACTTAGGCTCTACACGGCAGAAAAGGACCATTGCCACCTAGATGAGCACGTTGTATTGCATGGCACCCTGAATGTGGTATTTTATGAGTGGGGTTGATGCTGCCAGCTGAGATCTCTAATAACCAATGACACTTTAGGAAAGGGTAATGGGATTAAGGAGGGGACATTCATCCATCAGCTGTTATTATTAAATCAAAGATCGGTAATGGATTATAAACAACACAATTTCATTAACTTATTGACAGTTCATGTAATGGACTAAATATTAGAAAATTAGTTGATAGAAAATAGATTCTAAAGAATTACTCACCAGAACCAAAGAGCTTTCTCTGTGTTAGCATTTTCAGTCATGCGATTAGAAAACACAGTCTTCCACCTTTTGAGGGCCCTCTTGAGCAAGTTCTCAGTCACAAATATATTACACTTTTTGTGAAGGAGAACCTTCTTAAAGTTCAGCTCAACATTGCCTCGGAGCTTATTAAAACCTAATCTGAAGAGTTTGTTCTGATAATGAGAGTCAGCCAAAGCACACTGGTCAGCTTCCTTCTGCTTGAGCCTTGTTTTGCATTTCCAATGCCCATACACTTGTCTGAGCCTCATTTTATTCAGCACGGCACTACTTTCTTCCAGCATGATAGTTTTGGTGACATGGTCCCTAGCCCTTTGCTCAGTGTACTTCAACCAACCATTCAACACTCTTTCCTTCAGTATTTGTCTGTAGTGGTATTCTGCTCTAAGGTTATGATCAGTTGCAATCTTCTGTATCTTCATCTGGGATAACCACTGCAGCAAACACTTGTGTAAAACATTTTGAGCATGTTCCTGCTCAAGGTGCTGTATTGTGACCCGGGCTTTCATGATTACTTGGTGATGTTCTTTCCAGCTGTTCAGCAGTTTCAGCATCAGGGCTTCGTGATAGTGATTCATTGCAACTAAGTTTTGTTTCTTTGATATCATTCGAGATTTGGTATAGCTCACCCAGGCTGCAAAGCACTTCGAAGACAGTCTGCTGTGAAAATGTCTGTTAGCTTTGCCAGTCTCAATGGTCTTTCTCAGATTTTCATCACGGTTTAGGGAGAAAGCATTGAACCCCTTCCGATTTATTTTCAACTGATAGTGTTCATCAGCCTTGATGGTAAGTAACTTACAAGCTTTTTGTTCTTGTCCCAAAAATCTCCATGTACTAAACCATTTGGAAAGGACCATTTTCTCATGATGTAACACTGCAATTCTTTCATCTTGTCGGCGATTACATGATAAATGATATTGCTTGTTCCAGATGTAGAAATATTTGAAGTTTAGAAGTTCATTGTAATGCATCTGTGCTGTTTCTTTCTTTACTTTCACAGTTCTCCGGTAGCTCAAATAGAGATGCCAGTTAGTGAACATAAGTTGAGCAATGGATACTTCATAGTGAGCATCAGCAATACGATAGCATTCTTTTCTGTCCAATCTGTACTCTTTGTAGTCCTGAAGCTTTGCCAGGGCTTCCCTCATGATCTTATGCTCATAATGTTTCCTTGCCATGAGTGTTCTGAACTTAAGCTTATCTTCCTCTGCAGCATCCAACTTTGAAACCCACCTTTTTATGTGACTAGACAAGAGATGCTTCTTTCGAGTTGAATCTGCAACTTGTTTTAGATGGAGTGTATATTTTTGATGATTGTTGTATTTCTTCAGACCGCTGAGGCCTGATAAAAGGAGCTTTCTTCTGTGGTGCAAGTCAGCCAACTCTTTCATACTTCGTTTTTCTCTGCTTAATTCGCAGAAATGTTTCCAGTGAAGAATAAGGGTTCTTTTCTTGAACTTTTGTTGAATTGCATGGATTTTGTGCTCAAGTTTTTTGGTTTTTATAGCAATAAATGCTTGCTCATTCCAAAGATAAAAGGATTTATGTTGAACATTCTTTCTATAGAATCTTAATGCTTTCCTACAGTCTATTTCTTTGCACTTCCTTTGCCGACGATATGCAATCCATTGCTTGAAGGAACGTTGCATCAGTTTACCATGATAGAAGTTGGAAACAACGATGTTTATACTTTTCTTAGTAACTTGTTGGTTCTTATATTGCACCCACTGAGCAAAACAGTCCCTTTGTAGAGAAAGTGACCAGAAGTGCAAAGCAATGTTTTCTTGCTCATGAACGATGTGCTGATTGGCCAATTCGCGAAACCATTGATTGAACATTTGCTTTACGAGATTTCGCTCATAAACACATTGTGCAACAGATTTATTAGCATTGATTTCCTTCCTCTGAGCAACAGAACATTTCAAGCTGTTGAAGTACCTCCTTGAAAGCATTTTTCTACAGAAAGCATTGGCTAATTCCTTCTTTTCAGCCATACTTCTGTTTTCAGATGCAAAATTTCTCCATTTGTCCCAATATTTTTCTTTCAAATAGAATCTGTAGTGACAATCTGCTCGAACCACCAATTTCCATTCATTTTGTTTTGAACACGTCGAACGTTTCCAGTGTGCAATGCATGACTGCAAAACCTTGGTATCACGATACAACACTGCTTTCCGAAAATTTTCAGGGCACTTCCCGAATGTTCTCGCATACCACACATCAGTGAATTTCCTCAAACATTCGTACTCCGAAGGGTCAGGTTGATAACTTATCACATCCCTCGGTGTTGGTTTGGGGATGTGAACTCTTTTACCGACTTTCTTTCCAGCGGGCTGCCCCAGCGATTGAACACCTCCAACTCCTTTCTGAGGTGGTGCTTTTTCTGCAAATGGCTGAGCATCAAATTTCTTAGGAGCTCCTTTGGGTTTGTGTAGTTTAGCAGCAGTAGCAGCAGGAGGGTGGAGTATTGGGGCCTGCTCAGACGGGACTGTAGAGGTTCCTTTTCTCTTTGGGGGTTTTCTGTTCTTCTTGCTCAGTTCTTTGTTAAGTTCTGATAAAATAGCACGTTTTATCCGTAACTTCTGCTCATCTGACATCTGTTAGGTTTTTTGATTAGGTATATAAGACATTGGGAATAATAATTGCAAAATGCTACAGCATTCTAACTTGAATTCAGAAAAATAGAAAAGGTTCACAGGTGAAGACCGTTCAATTTTGGAATAGTAAATAGCTTGGGGATTAACATTCTATCAATCTATCATGATTCATGGAACATTATTTCTTATTACATTTATCATTGTTACGACTCAACTGACATAATTGAAATTTCCTCTCGTTTCATGATGAAAATTATTAATTATAATTATTATTTTCATAATTAAATAGATTACCCAACTGCATGAACATTATAATTTAAATAACTGCCTGATTATACAGTAAGTAACCCAAGATACAACAAATAAACAACTTAACAAAATGGCTCACATGAACATATAACTAATAGCGAAGCCCAGCAAAAAACCGTACTAAATACTATACAATTTGAATAATTTCTAGAACATATATCACCATATTCCATAATGGCAGGGGTCAATAGATAGTAATAGTCAGATGTCAATTGTCTATACTATAAAACAAATTTTACTTATCCAGCATCCAATATTTGTGAGAGTTATTAAGTGAGCCCACATCATACAAACTAAATTTACTAATCATTATAAATTTTAAAATGAAACATGTCTATCCTTGCAGATTATACTAACTTCTCAAACTGAACTTCATCAAACTTTCTAAAATCCAAGGCATGAGCAAACTGTAAATGAGTAAATTTGAGCATTGGCATAATGCCCAAGAATTGGAGGAGTAGAAAACAGGGGACTACTAAAATGTCTACATTGAATTAGTTATTAACGCCTAGGTTGTAAAAACAATAAATTAAAAGATATTATAAATCATAAGTTTCATCGTAATCAATGATCATTTATAACATTACTGTATTAAATTAATTAAATTTTCAAATATAAAATTTGCAATATCTTAACGTCGTCCGATATCTTACCGATATGATACCACTACCATATCACCAAACTCAGCGCACCCTGCGTGAATGAAAAGATAGATAGGAGTTTAACAATCAAGGAAATAATTAATTATAAATTTAGCTACCAAGTAAGAAAGTTAGAACAGCTATGGCCGACACGATAACTTCTGATATTAGTCAAAGAGTAGTGAAAGAGTAGTAGTAAATTGTTACCTTCTCACTTTGAGGGCTGTGCACGTTACTGCCGAGGCGAAGCCGAGGTGATTGCACAGCTCGAAAATTAAGGAGTTATAATACTTGACGGTGTGGTAGTTGCCCTTTATATTAATATATCGTCCGGGAAATTTGGTTGAAAGGTGCAGGGTAATATAATAATTATCACATTATATAACTTCTTTAAGTAAAAGTTAAAGGTAAATAATGTTCATCAAATAGTTTAGAAACGTGTTGATTTTTACCAATTATTTATCGCTCCCGATGTATTATATTAGAGTTTTAAATACTCAGCATAAAACTGCCATAATATAATTTCATAACATGAAAATATAAAGAATAATTCTTATTTTCTAATAATATTAGAAAACAATTCCACCAACAAGGTCTGGCAATTTAAGCGTAAAAGATGATAGTCAGGACGTTTCGATCTTCCAAATAGGAACAAAAAATTGAGCATCTCTAATATAGGCTATAGAAGATAATATCTGCTCAAGTTACCGTCAAAAATATCATGAGCAAGAAAATGAAATAATGGAAGAATGATATGCAATACTTAAGTGGGCACAGGGGAATAATTTAAAGAAAAATTAAAACTAACCATCTAACCTAGTCATTGAACAACACTGCGATATAGTTATAATCAGGATGAAACTCAGCGCAAACACCATCATACAAATTACAAACCATATATTATAAACATGTCACGTAACAAGCTGACAAGTGACATACAGATCACAGGGTACACTAAGTCCTCAGCTATTGAGTCCTCCGAGTTTCGCAACTAGTCAGATTCTTCCGTCGTTCCTCCCTGAGACGGGATAGGATTTGACGTTTCCTGACAATAAACTCGATTACGGGGGTCCAGGGCCACTCGTACTCGTTGGCAAGGATGCTGTCCACGTTTTCCTCAAAGAAGGAGAATAGAGGAAACCAACTCCACGTCAACTCCTGGAAAAAGAGTTGGTCAAACGGGGCCCTTTCATACTTTCATAATATGGAGCTAGTCTTGTCACGTTACTTCACATGATGCAACCACGCGTGATCTGTAGCTCGCATCACGCGTTAACTGCAGCTGGCATCACGCGTGCTTGAATGTGACGATTAACCTTTGATTTGTGATGTTTGAACTAAATGATTTACCTTAGAGTTGCGTTGTTTGTGTGCGAGTGAGTTGGCCAGCACGTGGTAGTAAGCAAAGGTCCGGGAGGTGATGTAGAAAGCGACTATAACGTCTATCGTGTAGTGCTCGTGAGCTGCGAGGATGAAGAAGGCGCCGAAGAAGTTGAGAGACCAGCTGAGCGTCTGAATAAACCGCAGCTTCATCGGGGAATCTGAAAGTTTCAGTGTTACCCGGGATTGCATTGTATAAGAATAGTGATTATAATATTAGCAAGGATAATGAAAGAACGGATGTAATTAGATGGTAATCAACCCAATAAAATACCACGATGCCTGAGAGTATCAATCCCCTGGTCGGTACTCACATTCGCACACAAATAGATTGAGGACAGTAAGGACGGCAGTGTGGCCACTGAACATGTAGTCCCCACATGTCCTGACCCCGGCTACTGAGAGTCCAGCCCCTGGGACAGGGAGATGTAAGGTGCTGCCAAGGAAACAAGGACAAATCACTAAGCAAACCGGAGAACCTCCCTATGTTTTCTCCGTACCTCTCCAAATATTGAGGACATGCTGGTACTTGCTGTCCCAGGACTCCCCGATGCGGATCTCGCAGTTGTCCAGGTGTTTCCCAGGGACGGACAGGGTGGTGGACATCATGGTCAGGGCCCGCAGTAGGAACACCGTCCCGATTATGGAGAAGTAACGTCTGATAATCACAAACCTGAGAAAAAACACAAATCTTATGGAAAACTTAGAAACCATTGGGCGGTCCAGCCAAGCAGTCATAAAAAGCTAAATTTACACTTGACGAAGAAAACTACAAATGAACTACAAAGAACAAATGGACTAATTTTTTGTTCAAACGTGTTTATTTTGTATTTAACAAAAAGTCATCGATTTTCTAATTCAAGGATTGACATAAGAGGCGGAAGAGACCATAGTTTGATAACTGCCATCTGCGAAGGTGTTAATGAACGGAGGTTTCGGCCCTGCGTGTTGTTCAAGTTACTTTCCGTACAAACATACAAGAGCCTAAGGCATATAATAATCTGTCTTTTCTTTGCCAAACCTGTGCTTGTGTACTAGGATGAGGCAGGAGAAGAGAGCTGTGAGGGTCACTGCGCACCACTCCGCCGCCTCAAAGGCGTTAGGAATGGTCGGAATGTTGTCCAGGAATATGTCAGGCAGGGGAGGGATGGTCTTCATGTCAGGAACCCTATCATGAGCGATTGTCATGGCAATGGTGGTCAGGATCAGGGACACTAGAGCGTAGAGAGTTGCTACGAACAGCTTGATGCCCTCGTTTTTAGGCAGGAGACTGCCCCCGCTCGACCGCATGTCCTTGCTCCCCGAGTCGATGGAGTCGGAGTGTCGGAGGTACTTGTGTGATTTGGTGGGGGTCACGTTGTACGCGAGCTGGAGCCTCCTGATGTTGTAGGAGAGCTGCTTGATCTCACCTAGTTTCTGGAGGGAGAGTGGCGGCTTCCGGAGGTCCTGCTCGGACAGCATCATAAGCACCGGGCCTGAGGGGAGGGAGCTACAGGGGGTTCAATAGGGCACTACCGGAACAGGGATCAGGCCGTGGATCCTACTTTATTGTAATATGAAAAACGTATAATTTCCCAATCGAAATGAGTTATCTTCAGCGATTACCTTAACGCAAACGAAACTAGAAAACAAAATTAATGAAAAACGATGAGATGGGAGTTACGCCGGGTGGTATCTCAAATATGTTGCAATATCATGCCCATCAATAATAATATCAAAAGCAAAACCTGAGATGTCATGGTCGCGGAACTTAGATATGAGATGCTGGAACCCATTGAGTTTCAGCCAGCTACCCACATCAGCATTAGTCCAAAAGTCAGGTTTCAGGGACTCCAAATCGTTGGCAGCATTCGCACCAGTTTGTTCCATTCTATCACATCTTCACAAGATAATATTAGGGTTCTAATTTCAAAGTATGATCATGTGATGGAACTTTGGTATACACTCAAATACAAGATCTAACATGATATAGTACAAATATCGTAACGAAAACTGCTGAATAGGGAATAAAAACCGTTATTTTATGAAAGTCTCACATTCTTAATTAATAATAGCACGAAACGGGTGTAGTTAATTAATTCAGTTATGAAAAACACCATGACCCCTGCAGATCCTTTTCTTGCAATGCAATCTGCAGTGTATAACCAATAACAAACTATGTGCTAAGAAACTATAAATAATTCAAGTCTTGGGTGTAGTGATACAAAGTTTGATAATAATTAATATTTAATATTGAAATGTTGGTAATTTTTGCTAATTAACACATGGGTTCGTCCACGTTCAGGTGGCACAATGGTGCAGGCCTCTGGATGCAATTAAATATTCTATGCATTATTGCAGTATGAATATTGCATAACTCATAATAAGAGCAAATTCAACAAAAGCCAATTAATCAATTTTAAAAGAACACGATAATTGAAAATTTGCTTCTTGAAATTTATTTGTCAGAAAAATGAATATATGATTACAAAAACTAAAAGTTACTAAAAAGAGAAACCATACCGCATACGTTCAAATAAGTTGAAAGCACAATAATTAAAAATATTTTCTCAAAAACAAGTCAATCGCATTTCATTTTTTGGAAAGGATTTGGACTTAGAACATATAAAATGCCCCAACGGTTTTTGGAGTCAGAGTGGCATGTAAGGGTCACGTAGGGCAGTGGAAGTGTAAGTGGTAGCTGAAACGAGTACCCTCGCTGGAAGTATCTAGACACGCTGTCAGAATGAGAGGGTCTGTGGGGTGGAAGATTAGGAAGTCCTGGGCTCCTGTGAGCTTGTGAAGTGTAAACTTGCGTAGCCCGTCTTGGGACAGGAAGATGACCAGCTCCTTGTGGTTGCAGCCCTTGTCAATGCACGTAAGTGATCTCTTCGTCATGGGCACGCACTCCAACAGCCACGCCCACTGACTGTAATTCAGATAGGGAGAAGAGTGGGCATCCTGGCAACGGAACGGGAAGCTTGAAGCCCAGTAACGCCAGTCAAACTCTCGGGTGTCAGGATTAGAGTGGCGTTTGAAATATGCAGCATAGAGTTCCCTGTTCGCTTCACTTTGCAGGCGACGTTGTCGATTTGTCAACGTTGGTAGGAAAAAATCTAAGATATTTTCCGTGACAAAGCTTACGAAGTCCTTACTATCACCGTCGAAGACGGCTTCAATTTCGGTGGTGTGCAAATTGTAAACCGAATACAAGCTAGTGCTATGGCTGCACTGGGTGTTCACGTGGTTTATGAGGAGCCTATCTTGGTCCAGGAATTGGAATGACCAAATAATAAGATTACGAATCACTTCAAAATGACGGTGATACTGTAAGAGTTTATCACTGGCGGACGACCCAGCTCGTTTCCACATGAATACAAGTAGTCTGTGAGTAAGACACGGTAAATTCCCTGTGCCCTGTTCTCTGGAGTCAATCCCTGGTTCTCCTGGCACGCCTTCAATCAAGACACGGTCACTGACATCACAGAAATCACCAACTCTGGTCTGGGAAGTGAACCTACCATTGTCATCAATAGTCAGGATGCTAAACTCTTGATGTTCTCGATTTAGCAGAACCAGTTTGTTGCCGAACAAGTGAGCATGTTTACTGGAGAATTCGCTGCTTTCAACATTTAAAACGTACTGATCACAGAGCGTGCCCTTCTCTAGAGCCACACAGTAAACCTCCACAGTTTCAGAGAACTTAACTTCAGAGAAGAGCACCACGTGCTTCCCATCTTCAGTCAGCAGAAGGATGTCACAGTTCAATCTCCTGTTCAACGACACCTCCCAATGCACTTTGAAGACACTTTCGAAGGCTTCCTTGCCAGATGAAAGCGTGAAGAAGTTCGCGAGGTGTTCCAACCCGAGGTATCTGTAGGTAATGAAGCTGTGGTAGTTGTCAGAAAAGCCGAGGAGTAGTGTACCGTCATCAGTGAATCTGTTAAGCGAAGTCACGTCGTCAGGAGGGGTTGACAGCACATTGGGGATGGTGGTGGACGGGGTCAGGACACTGTAGATCCTGTCCTTCCTCGGACACTTCCCATTGGAGCGGTCAGATAAAAAGGACAAAATACTATTTACCATTCAATTGACAGCAATTTGGAGCTTATTTCCTAACGTGATATGAAGGGATGATCAATGGTCATACCTAATTACCTATCAAATATTTGATTAGTAATAAAATGATATGGTGTAGGGATGTGACAAAAACGATGTGAACGGCTTTTTTGGATTTTGGGTCACGTTCCTTATTTATGCATTCTTAATCAATGAGAAAATAGCTTTTATGGCAACATTTTGTAATCAAAATGTTAGAGACACCAACTGTAAATTTATATCCTTAAATTGAACCAATCACGAAACAATTAAACAAACAATTTAAGAATTCAGAATCGTAAATTTTATCCACAAAAATGTTGTGACAAACACCTTATCAATAATAGTATAGAAATTATAAACAATAGTAATTCATATATTTCATATTATATATACAGAATTTCCTACAGGCACACTTATCTGACAAACATTTCTAAAAGTGCTACAAGCGGCTAACCAGCAACCTATAATAGGTAGGACCAATGTCCGATGAGTATTTCATATCTCGTACTCCTATGATACTGGTAGCTTGTTAGTAGTAAATAAATTCAAAACCAGCCCTGGCCCTTTTTAGGAAAGTAGTTTGGAAAAGCTATCGATCGGACATATCCATCAAGACAAATTCGCCACTGTGAGTACTGGGTTGGTTGATTGGGTGTAATGCACCATGAAACTGATATTAAAATTGTTTCATTGGTTAAATTTTGAAAGTCAAGTCACTCATAAATTCAGCATAGATTATGTTGCAAAGCGATGAGTGTACAGAAACTCAAATAAATAATGTAAAGGCGGGCTATATTAGGCTTTATCATGGCACAGACAAAAGAAAGAATCAAATAGAGAAAAAGTGACGTAAAGAACCTGCCCGTACTCAAAGCAGTTCTAAGAATTGAGTAAATGAGAAACAAACGCAATACTGCAATAGCATATTATATTGCACAATGGTCTTTATTCACAATAGGATCGTTTACATTTAAATAAGTACTATGGAACCAAGGGATCAGAAAAAAAGAGAAAGATTTAATAAGGCTAGAATATGAGCAAAGCTAAATGGTGGACTCTCAGGCAGATGGATCTTTTGAAGTATCATCAAGTGATTCATACCAAAGATTTGCATAATCAAATTAAAGGGAAGTAGACAAATAGGTGATATAATCGACAGTATCATGAAGTACTAAAGTAGTAACCAATTGGCCGTTGACGAACTGTAAAAGGCTCTCCACGTCAGGTCTCGTGTGCGTGGCTCCAAGGTTCTTTGAAGTATTTGGGAGGCAGAGGATCGTTGTGTCCTCCCTCACAGTCAGTGAGGATTCTACTGAAGATGTAGTAAGCTATCATCGTCTTCTCGTCAGTGTTAAGTCCTTCTCCCAGCCCAGTATAAGGAGGGTTGGGGTGAGCCTGGATGTGGCGCTTACAGAACGCAGCATCAAACCGGGGAACTGTCGGCTGTCTCTGGGTGGCGTTAGCCATGTCTAACCATTCATCAAGCTTCATTCGGACATCATCATCCGCGAACAGACCCGGGTATCGGGACAGGAGGACGGCTTGGAGCAGGTAGTTACCCCGGTTACCATTTAGGTAGCCATTGGTGGAGATAATCTCGTCCCTGCTCCGACGAATGATTCTGATGGGACCAGCATACCCCTCTATAAGTTTAGCATTGTGCAAGTTGAAGTATTTTTTGCAACAATTCACCGTCACTGACTCCAGAAATTCTGGCATGCGTGGTATTGCCAGAGGAACAATATCGTCAAAGGAAGCATCTATGATGACATTTCTTATTTCAGGATGTGCGCTGGCAATGTAGGCTGCTGGGTATCCGCCAATAGACCACCCATAAACCGATATATCACTGGGATCAAATCCCAACTTCTCTACAGCATACTGATATACTGCCTCTATTGCATTGGCATCCGCATTGTTGAAAGGAATACCTGAATAATGTGAAATCTAAATCTTATCTGTAAAGTCACATACGTCGCAATAGCAATGTCCTGTACGGAGCCCCTCAGCTTCGATTCCTTGTTTAACATGCCGTACAGCAAGGATCTTGACTAAGTTCACCATGGTTAGGCACTTAGACACCCATTAGTACTACGACATAAGTTATAGGTAAATTTGGAAAATCATAACATATATTGTAAGCATCTAACAGTTAATCTAGGCGAATCATACAATTTATGGCAAATAATTCAAGTTTCTAATTCATGAAATGAAACACAAAGATGACATACCAGTGCTGTATCCGAAGCCAGGGTGATTCCATCCCAAGGAGGAATAGCCTTCTTTGAGAGGGTACTCGAAACACCCCACCTCATAGAATGCTGCATTCCCTTCACACGTAATCACCTAGGGGTCATTGTAGAGTGGGGAGAGTATGATCATTTCCAACTGGTATAAATGTACATACGAAATGTCCGACACATCAAAAAAGTAGGGAAAATAGGAATTAGGATGAGTAAAAGCACCGACCAAAGATCATCCATGAGTCCATTGTTTCAATCTTCATAATTGCACTGCATAGTGCAATCTAGGGGGAGATTCGGAAAGAATTTAAACGATGAAAAACTTTTCGAACAGTGGCTATGGGTTCATTCTGCCTCCTCTCCTTTCAACCTTCCTTTCCATCGAAATTTAGTACATATTTTCAACGTGATGATTTTGACCTGATGTGCATTGTATGCATGCATGTAACACTGAATTTCATCTAAAATTGTAACATGATCAATTATCTTCCATTTTGAAAAATTTAATAATGCAAAATAAAATCATATCATATAGCTAGTAGTGATCAGTTGTCTTAATGGTATCAAGTCGAAAGATCACAAGTTCGATTCCATGAAATTTCCACTGTGCTACTAGAGTGAGATGTTTTCTTTAAAGCCTAAAACTAAGCGGCTGCATGGTTCACTTAGCCAAGTGTACAGAAAACTTTGCAGAATGGTTAAATGAGGAGCAGCCCATTGCAGCGAAATCTTCGGCGATTACACTTCCTTAACCATCACTGGCTTAATAATACTTGAATCCTTTGATTCCTGTTGGAATAGAAGTAAAAACCTTGTAAATAAAGCATCACCATACCTGACTGTACACATTTAAAATAAAAAGTATAAATGTAAAAATTAAATAGGTGACCCACCAACTTCTTTCCCTTATCTGAGCCACTTTCTCTGTTGTCAACAAACAGTGTATCAATATTATTGTTATCACTTGTCACCAATTTGGCTCTTTTGGCACCTTTGCTAGCAACGTGATTTATTCTTCCATGATCAAGATGACTTCTGAAAATAACACAGCAGTATGAAAACAATGCAACTGTTCATTACCAAATTTCTATGCTTATATGGCTGAGCGAATTGTATGTAGTATGAAATATAGTAACGTTTTGGTTACATTGAATCACTCACACAGAACTGTGAGCTGCCTAAGAGCCTACTGCCTATATCCAAAATACAATATTTTAATTTGATGTCAAGCAGGTTATGGTCCAAAATTTTGTTACCTCATCATAGCATTGATAAGGTAAGTAGAACCAGGATAAGCCAATGGTTTGCCAATCCAAGTTGCTACAAAATAGTAAAATGGCTGCAGAAGTATGGGAATGCTGTAGTTACCTGGAAAATTTGTTAGGTAAACATATCCTACGATAACATCATGATATGTATCAAGAATTCATTCTCCAAAGTATTTATCTAATGAGATTGAACAACAATGCTTCATAATATACTTACCATGTAAACCAACTCTGTTTTTATCAGCACTGAATGAAGCTACAAAGTCAGGGTGCCATGAATTGAAGTCAAATTCATATTGTTTGAGCAATGTCTTCCTTATTTTATCCCCTGATTCACTGTTAGGATCACTTCTATGTGCAGTCTGGTAACTAACTAGGAATTCAGTGTAGGGTGGGGTGAAGAAGCGAACAGTTCCTCTCATAATGAATGCAAAAACTGAAAATAAATATGTGCTAAATGAAAATATTCATTAGTCAGTGATTTGATCAATTCAGAACTACACATTCAAATCTACAAATTAAAACTAGTACAATTTAATAGTCAAATCACCCCCCCCCCCAATCAAATACTCTTACAATAAACTGATATTAGAGGAACTACTGAAACACGTCCAATAGCAATGTAGCTTTCAAGTCCATGTTTATAGGCATTATACACAATGAATGGACTGAGATATTTGATGATTGTCCCTGCCCAGCTATAACTGTCAAATAAGATATCACACCACCTGAAATTAAAAACATTGATTGCTTTTTGAATTAAAAAGAAATCTTTCTTCAAGACATCATTCAGCAAGACTTTTCACCAACATTGTACTTGAACACCAACATGATTCCTTTAGGTAATGCAATGTGAAGAGCAGTAGGATCTCAGTGATTGCTTTTTAAAGATATACCAGCCAATACTTCAATTTAAATACATATTTAATTTGGTTTCAGTGAAGAATCTTAAAGTTATCTTCTACAATCTACATGTATGATTATAATTACATTGACAGATAATTTTAACAACCTTTCTATGATGGTCCTATATTCCAATGTATAGTCTACAGAAGCTCCATATTCATCCATACTTTGCTTGTAAATATGGTAGAGACGTGGGCCGCGGAAACATTGTACAAATAACTGTAATTTCTCCATTTCCACTGAGATTGAAATGAAATGATCTTGCTAGGAGCACTGGGAGCAAGAAATAAAGACTTAAACTGTTTTGTTATATTAAGTTATATTAATTTATTAAGTTATTTTAAATTATTAAGTTTTTAAAGGTGACACATTGTGTGTATATTTAGAAGTAATTAATTTATTAATTTTTGTTAATCTTATCAAAGCAAAGGATGGTAGGACAAAACACCACCCGGACAAAACCCCACCCGGACATAACCCCACCTTAGAGCACAAATTGCGCAATAGGAACGTTCGTGCGAACCATACGTCCTAACCCTAACCGTAACATTGCATCACATGATTACAAATTTTATACGGCGTCTATTTGGCGCGAATTTGTGCTCTAAGGTGGGGTTATGTCCGGGTGGGGTTTTGTCCGGGTGGGGTTTTGTCCGCGCAGCAAGCAAAGTAATTCTTCAAGAAATCAAAACATTTCTTCAATCCTTTTCTTGAACCCTGAAATAATGAATAAAAAATATGTCAATAAGATAAATAGCTGAAAAACCTCCAAACCTATGGGAGCAACATACCAATTTTGAAATATAATTCTTCATCACAGTTGTTGAGTGCTGTTGGATCTACTAAATGGTGTCCCAGTGGACCAAAAGGCTAATTCTTTCTTTTCATGATAAAGTTGTAATTAAAATCAATTATGCAAATGCTGTGAAATATTGAAATGTTTTTCATTGAAATTTTGTTCCCATTCTATTAGCAAACACTGATCCAACAATGAAGGTATTATTTTAAGCAGTAAAAAGATTAATTTTGTAAAGAAACAAGAAATACATTGAAATGATCGAATCTTGTACACTAATTCGCGGCAGATGAGTTATCTCCTTCCCCATCTAGTGTTTTAGGGCATGAATCACAAAGTTATTGAAATGGGAAAATAGCCATTCAATGCTGGCATGGCATGCAATGGACACTTCACATGGACAAAGAAGCCTTTCATATATTGGTCCAAAGATTATCAATAGGCTTCCTACACAAATCACTTCAGCTGAAAGCACAGATTTATTGGTATCTCTCCCATATAAACGGCTCTGAGTGACGTCACAGATCTAAACGTCAATTTTTCTGTATCCTAAACCTAACCATAACCCTAACCAAAACCCTAACCTTAATCCTAACCCTAACCCTAACAAATCTTGACCCTAATCCTGACCCTAACCCTAGTCCTTAAAGCGCTAGGTGCGCTTAATTATATTTTTCTGAGTGACGTCATTGTCATAGATAATGAAGGCTCCTGTTTATATGGGAGACCTACCGATTTATTTGAAAACGGGCTATTCAATCTGACTATTTTTGATATTTTAAACTTTTAAAAAATGCAATT
Organism: Beroe forskalii; assembly: GCA_011033025.1. Taxonomy (NCBI): domain Eukaryota; kingdom Metazoa; phylum Ctenophora; class Nuda; order Beroida; family Beroidae; genus Beroe; species Beroe forskalii. The sequence goes on along the minus strand of WFMF01000066.1, from coordinate 346,250 downwards.
CAATTATACTTAAATATATCTGAATTAAAAAATGTGTTGAACTTTTTTTTACGAATATCAATATATAAGATAAGATAAGATAAGATAAAATTAATGGTATTGAACCATCACAAATCTTAACAATATTCAATTCATTGGTTTACATTAAGAACACACCTTTAAACACAGGTGTCCATTTATCAATAACATTTTGAAACATTTCATAGAATAAATAGGAGTCAATTTTATATTATAGAAATGAATTGAAATAACTTAAATTAAAAATAACATGCATTTGATAATTGTGATTTCCAAATTAAAAACCTATGAAATGAATGCACAAAAGATATCTCATGTCAGCTGCTATAAGATAAAAACCCTTCCAGAAACAACAATATATACAATCATACCATGAAAACAGGAACTTGACATGAGAAAGAGATTAACAAAATATCAATTCAATATCAATATAAAAATCAAGGTGATGCTGCAAATAAATGACTAATATTTATCCCTTTTCGTTTGGCCACAAACGGATTACTCATCAGGTAATCATTAAACTTCTCTTTATTAGATAAATAGTTTCTTCCCTCTATTTTTTCTAGTACCAAAGAAGAAACATACCAAAAGTTATCTGGGTTTAAAGTACCACAATCCTTCTTATAACATTCTAGACTAGCCTTGAAAGAGTTAACACTTGATACATCTCTCACAGATTTAGGTAGATTGTTCCAATAAGGTCTGACTCTTTCTGATATAAAACTATATGAATGTATATGTTGTCAGGCGTTGCCTGACCCCCTCGCGCGCGCGAAGCGCGCGCGCCACGACTCGCGCCACGACTTTAAATAAATTTAAAATTTCAAATAATGGGTCTGACGACGTCAGACAATGTATATGAATGTCATATAATGTAATTTGATGTTGGGGAATCCCAGAGCACCGAGAAACATGATTACAAATCTGATTATAGAATAAACTGAGTGTAAAACAAATTTGATAAATTACTGATGAATAAAAAAAATTATCGAAACTCCTGAAACTAAAGGGTGAAAGCAAAGTTAGAATATAAGAACTGGCCTTATGGGTAAAAATCAAATTTCAATTGATATTTTAAACTGACTAAAAGTGAGATTTTTTGAAACGACTGAAACGTGTGCTCTGCTGAATTGCTAAACACTTATATCCCGCGCGCGCTTCCCTTTTCCCCAGGGAAGCGCGCAAAGCAAAGTGGCTGACTGAGCGAGGCGAGGCCGAGGTGCGCGTGCAACTCTTCGCGTCGTCGCGCCTTTACTAAACACGTATATACCTGTTTGCGTTGCGTTCCTAAGCCCGCATAGGTGCGTGTGTGTACGCGCGCGGCCGCTCTTCCCTACGGCAAGCGCGCCGCGCAAACACAAAGCAATGCGTTGCGCTTACACTTCCTAAGCCTGCGCCCGCATAGGTGTGTGCACGCATTGTTGTGTGTACGCGCCACGCGCTTCTTTGTTCTGAGGAAGCGCGCCGCTGGACGATAACAGGGGTGTTCGTGTTTAGTAACGCGTACGCCAGGTCCCTGGTTAGGGGAAATACGTATACTTATTGGAACCTTGATGGATTTCTCCCATCCCTGCGCGCAACACTCGGAAGTTTGGAGGGTCGTGTTGCATACTCCCCGTGTTGCATACTCCCAGCGGAAAACCTTGCGTGCGCGGTGGAGGGTAGGTTAACATTCTACAAATTGGATCCTCATTGCTGACCATTTTTGGGTGGGTGACTTCACACCAGGGATCTTCATTAACTTTTCAAAAAGTGGGTATTGTTAAATTTGTGATGGTTTAATTACTTTTACTTCACTTGCTACTGTCTTTAAACCTAGTTAATGTTTTTTAATATGGTAGACACATTGTTAGATGTGAATTGAATAATACAATCTTTTTATGTTAAAGTTGTGTTTGAAGTGATAGATAATGTTAAAGTTGTGTTTGAAGTGATAGATAATTCTCTTAATTGTAGGATGTTACCCTACCCTCTGCCACCCACACATCGTTTTTGGCGGCCCTCCAAACTTCTTAGTGATGCACGCTAGGGATGGAAGAAATCCATCAATTCTCTTAAATGTCCCCATCATAAAGATAACTTTCTCCATGATATCAATCTGCAAGACTTTTACCCATATCCATACTTGAACACCAACATGATGCCTTTGCTAATGTAATGTGGAGAGCAGTAGGATATAAGTGAATCACTCCAAGATAATGTGGTGTGCAGGCATCTTCAGTCTGATACCTTCCTCAGCTTTCTGGGTGCTTAAATTGTGAGGTATTTTTAAGAGGGTTATTCCCCCAGCAATCACCCCCTGGTACCAGAGTATAGCACCATCAAGTGCAGTGACCACCTGTCTGAATGAAACTGAAACATACTCATTGGTCTCAAGAATGATATAAAGCCTACACACTGTAAACCACCATTATGAACTGACAGTTCCGAAATTAAATATTTCTTCAGTAGATCCAAACAGGGCAATAGCTTAATTGATAGAATTCAGCAATTTTAGTCCATAAAAGCCTCTCAAAAACATAACCCATATGATACATTGTGCTCACAATACCTCCACCTGGACTTTGCATCTTATCAGGCATGTCCTGTAAACATTTCTATATTACATTGGTATATCTCAATCCGTTAAGATTTATAACAGCAACTCAATCAGTTACAATTTATAACAACAATTAACTATTTGAGCAGGATGATCTTGCCATGAGATGAAGGGTTTCATACTATGACACAGCCCTGGGAAAGTAAGTTTGGTCTTTATTCAAATGACCTGTTTTCCCTGCTAGTTGCTATTTCATTGTGGGAATTGGATAGAATCGAAATGTTCATAATAGTATTTGATGACTGTCATGATACATTGTCCCTATACATGATAAATTTCAAATGATGAACTGCACCTTATTCAATAATGTTAATTTGTTGATTTAAGCTGAATTGATTATTGAAATTATTTCAGGTGGTATGAATGCATGTGGATTAGCTCTATCTCAGATAACTTATCTTATTGCTTCTTTGACAAAGAAAAACAATAAATCTTCAATCGTGGAGCTCAATCAGGTGAATTTAACATCTGGTATGATATTTTTGACTATCAACTTAGCAATAAGACACTAGGATATTTGTCATTCTCAGAAAGTGAATTATATCTTAATCAAATATTATTCACAAATCATTGAAAGTCTCATCATAGATTTCCTATGCCAGTTCTAGCAGTTCCATTTTGTTTTTGAATACTTACTAACTTTATATTGAGGAGGTAATGTTTGTTTTTCCAGTTAGTTGAGAGGCACGGGGGAGAGGCTGAAAAGCACCTTCTCCACACTCTCTTCAGCCAAGTAGAATTCAGTAGTGATGGGAAGAGCACAGGAAAAGACTTCCATCAGGTAACCAAAGAAGTGGGACTTTTACATTGCATTTTCTGTTTAAACAATTCTTTTGCAATAACTTTGTAATGAACTGATCACTCTCAGTGTAAAGATCTAAATAATAAGTATTCAGTTTTTCCTTTTATTCCTTGCCCTTGCAAGCTCTTATTTCGTATATTTTATTCAAAAATATTCCAGAATTTGACTAGCAATATGTGATGAACTAATATTGCACTGCTGACTGCAGTCTACAATCAGTCGAAGAATGAAATAATATTGAAATGATGGGTTTTCTAATTATTTATTAGGTAAAACAGTTTGATCTATCAAAATATTTGCTCCAGCGTACCTATCATAACCCCTTCTCTCATCCTCACAGACTCAGATCCTGATACAGGAAGCCAACAACCTGATGTTCAAACCTTCATCGGAGTGCTGTGTTACGCAACACATGGGACACTGAGGCCGTCTCCCTCCTCTTCCATCCCCTCGTTAAAGTGCTCAGACTCTCGCCCTCAACGAGGTGACATTCACGTTGTAGTTTCCCTAGTTTACTTGCTGTCTTTATGGTATGGGGACCTTACAGGGAGTTTCACATAATCTTGTTCTTAAATTGCTCTTAATAATTCATTTTACTGATGCCATGATTTATCTCGAATTCCTTGATTATTATGATTTGGCCCAACTGGTAGTTTCAGTAAGTCGTGTAATACCAAAGGTTCTATCACAGACAACTTTTCTAACTTTTCACTGCTCTTCATCATCATGCCCATGTCTCTTCAGATTGTGTTTGCTGGCGCTCAAGTCAGTCTCCAGATCAGGAAATTCAAGAAACAAGGTGAAACAGGCGTTTTAAATTGAATCATTCAGCTATTATGTAAGAAGAAGCAGCAGCATAAACACCTCAAGTAGTGATGTAACACGATATAGAATTCCTTCCATTTGAGCATTTGATATCAAAATTTCATTTTTATTCCTTAATAACTTTAGATTCATGTCTACCCATCTTCTGGCATTCACCTCAAATATGAAAATAATAATACAGCTCACCCTTTCTCTTTTCTCCTATTCTTAGCGAAACATTAATTCCTTAGAAAGTATCAAGTTTTCTACTCATCGTTCAAATGGCCAGCCTCTCATTCTTTATATTCAAGTTCCACTTGCATATGATTTGGATGTTTTGGTGACGTCATTCTCATGGTTTTAGAGCCAGAGCAGTTGATGACACAAACGTTATATTATTCATCCACTGTGTATGTGAGGATGGTTGTGTGGTGTTGTGTTACTACTCCACAACTTATTGTGTAGTGGTCCAGCTTGAAACCTCCCTATTCTATAATTTGATAGTTTTATATCTGACATTTTTCATATCTGATTCAGGGAAAGGGTATTCCATATGAATAACCTGACGAACAGATATTGTATTATTTGTAATCTATTATTTCTTAGCATCTGGAAGCCAAATTTACAAATTCGTCCCCCCACGTTTTTCCCCAACCTCATCTAACAAAGAATGATGTTTCTTTTACATACATACATTTTGAATTTTTAAGGGTTCGCAAAAGGGGTGCGGGGTTGGGGTCAATTGTCCAACCCCCCTCCCTATTCTCCTCGTTCCCAGCTCCAGTCAGTAAGGGGGTTGCTGTTTTGGGTTTGAACCCGGAACCGGGGGCTTATTGGGGTAAGTGGAAATTCTCCAGGGAAAAATTTAATGCCTCATCCCCCAAATGAGTTGACCCTTTCTTGGGGAAGTTCCCAAAAACAGTGAAATTTTAAAACCCCAAATGAATTATCGTAAGGGAGGGGGCCAGCTGTGCCCTTTTAATTGGTTTCTGGGTATTTTTTCTCGGGGACCAAGACGATCATTATTGTAGGGGTTGCAAAAGGGGTGCTGTTCGGGGGCCCTTTTCTTTTCAGAATCTTCCATGTATTGGGTTATGGTGCCGTTTCTTTTGTGTTGGAAGACATCAGCTTTTACTTCTTAACGGTCCCAGTAGTCAAGATCATTGGTCCCAAAATGCGCTTGGGGGAATTTTCCGGGGTTGATTCACCCCGAATTCCCTTGATCAGATAGGGTCCCAGACAGGGCAAAAATACTCAGTCTACCCCTTTCTTTGGGAAAGAGGAAAAATGTCAGCATTGTTAGTTCAGATCTATCCGGGGAAAATCCCCCGGGACTCTAGGGGTCCACGATGCCAATGCCATTTGCGGGGTCTGTGACAACATTGAAACCCCCCGAGTCCCGCTACAATCGGTCTGTTATGTGATTGGTCGGGGATTTACCATCAGGCGTAGTGTACTGTCTCCCGCTCTTGGGGGAAGGGCGGGTTTTTGGGAGGTAGTAGCTATTGAGGGCAGAACTTCATACCTTTGAACTTATCCCCAAATTTTTTGTTCAAAACTTTACCCCCGTTTAAATAATTTTGGGGAAATTTTGGAATTAAAACCCCAAAAAGGGGCTTAAATGAAATCGAAAAAAACTTAAAAATTGAACGAAAAAAAGCTTTTCTGGAAAAATTCTGAATTTAACCCCAAAATCCCTGAAATTCATAGGTTTAATACCATAATCGACCATTTCCCCCTGCCTTTAACCGAATCCCCGGGTTTTCATTCCCACCGCATTCCCAAACCAGCCATCACATTCCCCCAAAAATTTTTTTCCAAACCAGCCACCGATTTTAAACCAGCCCGGGGGATTTTTGTGTTTGACTTTTTTGGGCAAACTTTTTTTTAAAGAAAACTATTTTAGGTAGTCATAAAATCTTGGGTAAATTTCCCTATTTTGAAAAAATTATTGCTAATTTCTATCGTTTTTTTCTAGCTAACAATCGAACTTTTTTTTTTAAATTTTGGTCATTTTTGTGAAAAAAAACAAAAAAACCCCTGGTCTTTTAACCCCCCCAAAAAAAACCCTTTTTTCTCTTGGGTTTCAGATTCCCCGCCCCTTTTTAAAATTTTTCCCCTGGGCAACTTGGAAACGTCCCGATCATTTTTGTAACAAAACCTTCCCTAACATGTTAACTTTTGGGAATGACTTTGCAGGAGCTGGGATTTAGGCCATTTTTATGAACATGACCACCACGTGGACATATGGTTTGGGACAGTCCCCAGGGACCCACCCCACGTCCAACTGTGATTTATTCCCCTCAACCCCAAAGGGTTGGGCCCTTTCCCGGGTCTCTGAGATTTAAGTATTTGGCTTTCCCGGGGCGGGGGGTTTAGCAAACTTTTTAACCCTATATTGCAAAACTAAAAAAAAAAGACTGCAAATCTAAATAGTTTTGGGGTAAAAAAGGTTTGGGGAACTTTTTTGCAGGAATGGGTGATGTATTTTTTCTAAGGGGTTAGGGGTACATAAACATATATGCGGGTTTTTGGGAAAGGGTAAAAACCATTGTATTGAAATTTTTAAAAAATTTTTCCTTCCAAAAAAATTTTGGGTTACTTTTTTTTTTCCCGAAGAAGGGTGAAGGTTTTTGGAGTGTTGATCGGTGGTCTACAATTTCCAGGGGCAAAAAAGGGTTTTGGGCAAAATAGCATATATGTCATTTGTCATTGTACTATTGCACTGTGGTGATCTTGAAGCGTTCTCCGGTGCTATGGTACCATGTTTGACATCAGACTATCAGAGATGATGCGAAAACACTGGGAGCTAGTAGGGTGCCATGTGCACTATTTATTGTTGAACATCAACGCACATCTTTGTTAATTATTGATATTAATTAATTTGGCTCGATGGGCTATGGCCGAGATCTAGATCATCAATAGAATTACATGCAATTCTGTGTTCTTTTGACTGTTTGAAAGTTCTCATCTGCTATTTTCTTGTAATCTTGTATTTGAAAACGTTATATCTCTCGGTTTCTGGATAGTTTGAAATACTGCCATAAGGGCTTTTGCTTCGTTATTTTACTAAGGTACTGTGAATGAACACAGCGTGCCTGTGCTTCTTGTGGCATAAGAGGCATTACAACAACCTAGAGATATAATTGCCCTCGGCATTTCAAAACCATGAAGCTTTTATCGGTGTGATATGAAAAACTTTTGAGCAAATGCTGTAGTAATGAGGTTATGAAATATTTAATTCCTTTGAGAATGAAGTTTTCAATCTGTTAATTGTCAATTTGATCTACCGAATTACAATCAAAATCGACGTGGCTTTTTATGTAAAATCAATGAATACGCGGATTTTCTCTAAATCTCGTTTGTCGATAGTTTGAATCTCACCGCGCATTGTTTTGCGCCGCGCGCACGTACGCACAAAACCGGAGCCAGAAATAGGGGTGTCGTATCGACACCCCTGGTTAGGGGAAAAACTGACTAAGTGAGATTTTTTTTTAAAAACGACTGAAACGTGTGCTTTGCTGAATTGCTAAACACTTATATCCCGCGCGCGCTTTCCTGTTCCCCAGGGAAGCGCGCGCAAGGTGGCTGACTGAGCGAGGTGCGCGTGCGACTCGTCGTCGCGCCCGTGGCCGTGCTAAACACGTATATACCTGTTTGCGTTGTGCGTGCGGCGCGTACACTTCCTAAGTCCGCATAGGTGTGTGCACGCATTGTTGTGTGTACGCGCCGCGCTGCGCGCTTCCTTGTTATGAGAAAGCGCGCCGCGGGACGACAACAGGGGTATTCGTGTTTAGTAACGCGTACACATACTTATGCGTCGCCCGGAAGGGTATTGGGTCGACAAACGTTGCCCGTCTATTTCCGAATGTGCAAAGTGACGTCCAAATGTGGAACGTTGCGCCGCGCGCGTGAGGGTAGGGTAACATCCTTCGAGGTATTGGGTAAAATACTGTTTAAAAGAGTTGCGCGCGCAAGTGTTATAGTTAGTTTATCGTACGATGTTACGATGTATGACCCGCTGACGCCAGGTCCCTGGTTAGGGGAATACTTATACTTATTGGAACCTCATTGTTGACCATTTTTGGGTGGTTGACTTCACACCAGGGATCTTTTTTAACTTTTCAAAAAGTGGGTATTGTTAAATTTGTGATGGTTGAATTACTTTTACTTTACTTGCTACTGTCTTTAAACCTAGTTAGTGTTTTTTTAATATGGTAGACACATTGTTAGATGTGAATTGAATAATACAATGATCAGGACTTATAATATATTTTTATTTTACTTATGGTGAAATTTGTTTGAATATTTGAGTTGATGTTTTGTCAAAAATATTATCTTATCTTATCTTATCTTATCTTTTAAACTTAAATTATATTGATGATGCTTTGTGAAATTGTGATACACTACTGGTGATGCACCTCTAGTGCTTTCTCAGAATATATTTATATTATTTCATTCTCTTCGGAGATTTTTCAAAAAAAATACAATCTTTTTATGTTTAAGTCGTGTTTGAAGTGATAGATAATTATTGCCATGAAATGTGCAAGTCTCTTAATTGTAGGATGTTACCCTACCCTCTGCCACCCTTACATCGTTTTCGGCGGCCCTCCAAACTTCTGAGTGATGCATGCTAGGGGTGGGAGAAATCCATCAATTCTCTTAAATGTCCGATCATAAAGATAACTTTCTCCATGATATCAATCTGCAAGACTTTTCTCCATATCCATACTTGAACACCAACATGATGCCTTTGCAAATGTAATGTGGAGAGCAGTAGGATATGAGTGAGTCACTCCAAGATAATGTGGTGTGCAGGCATCTTCAGTCTGATACCTTCCTCAGCTTTCTGGGTGCTTAAATTGTGAGGTCTTTTTGTGTCTGGCTTATGGGAGTGCAGTAGCAGCTCTGGGGGATTCATGGATAGATGAAAGTGATGTTCATGAGCTCTTCACAGGGGCTCCTATAAGAGGTCACCTACCAGTGATACAACATTTTATGTGCCCTTCAAAATTTGAAGAAGCCTCAGAGGGAGCTAGGAAAGTCTTTAACTTTGATTGTGCTGATTGGTCTAGCTGGTCCTCCCATGTAGATACAAAGCTAAAAGATTTTCTATCAAATAATGAGGTGGAAGGTACATATCTTGATCCAGTTCAGCTTTACCAGTTCTTCTTGAGAACAGTTCTTGAGGCATCAGACATGTATGTACCATCAAAACAGATTTGCAGACACTCCAAGCCATATTGGAGTGACTATTTGTCTGAACTTTCAAATAAACTTAGAGAAGCTAAAGATGTTTATCAGTTCAAATTTACCACATCTAACAAAGTGAAATATGACAAAGCTAAAGATGAATTCAAAACAGCTCTCATCAAAGAGAAGAATGAGTGGATTCACAAAAAACTAGAAAAGTTAAATGTCAAAGAAAGTTTGCTGTTCTGGAAACAATATCGAAGAATATTCCTATCTGATGATGAAAATTTCATTGGCAATCTCCTCGACAATGACAGTAATTCTTTGTACGTTGATAATTCAAAAAAAGAAAAGCTTCTCTACCAAACATTCTTCAGTGGCAAGCATCTCAATGGTAAGCAGTTTGATGAGAACCACTTCTCAAAAATAAGCAGACAGTTGAATCAACTAAAAAGGGAAGACTTCTGGGCAAATGAAGAACAAAATGATATTGAACATCTTAATGAAGATATTACAGTTACAGATGTGACAACTGCTATCAAATCTCAAAAGACTACTGGTAAGTCCCAAGATGGAGATAAGATACATCCAAAGATGCTCAAGAACCTTTCTTTTGATTCTTGCCAGTTCCTTGTAAAGATATTCAACTTATCCTTGGATACAGGTGTTTGGCCATGGACTGAATCCTATGTAACTTTTATCAAAAAAGCTGGTAAAAAGACATATTTAGATCCTTGTTCATATCGACCCCTCTCAATAAGCAGTTACATTGGAAAAATCTTGGAAAGGATTCTAGAACAGCGCCTCAAAGTTCACTGCAAGCTAGAAAACATCATTGATGATGCTCAAGAAGGCTTTTTATCTGGTAAGAATACCACCAGATATTTATACAAAATGCTTTCATCTTTGCATGAGGTCAAACGCAGAAAAATGACTGCCTTCATTCTTCTTATTGATTTTGAAAAGGCCTTCGATAGTGTTTCTATACCTTGTCTTATCTTCAAACTCTTCAACTATGGGGTGAAAGGAAAACTTCTTCGCTTAGTCCATTCTTTCCTCTCAACAAGATCTGTCAAATTGAAAGTCAATGGTTATATTGGACCAAAGAGATTATGTGAACTAATTGGTTTGCCACAAGGTGCTGTCCTTTCACCATTACTGTTTATAATTTTCATAGCAGACCTTCTTGGATCCAAGAACTTGCCATCAAATTTAGCTAATTTTACAGAATGTTACAAATATGCGGATGATGGGAGTGTGTCAGTGGTTGGAGATTCGATTCCTGAGTGTCAGCTGAATATGCAGAAAGTTTGTGACTACATTCAGGGTTGGTGTAGAAAATGGAGACTGGTAGTTAACTGTGATCCCAATAAGACAGAGATCATTATTCTCAAAAACAGAAATTCAGACATTGACAGAAGTGTTGTTCCACCAGTTTATATTGGAGACAATCAGCTCTGTTATGTAGCCAAAAGCAAAGTTCTTGGTGTCACTATAGATGAGGACTTAAGTTTTGTTCAACATGCTAACATGACCCTTAGAAACTGTTGGTTCACATGGTTCAAAATATCTAATAATAGTTCTAGAAAACGTGGACTAAATATGGCTACTCTGGTCATTCTGTTCAAGACTGTGGTACTTACAAAGCTCTTGTATGCTGCCCCGATTTGGTTATACAAAAGAATGGATACTTATAAAGATTTCTTTGCAAGAACTACCCTGAAAATGTTAGGAGCCCAATTTTATCCTCCTAAGCAACTAACAAAAGCTCTACTGGGTCTACCACCTCTTCAACTCATTCTTCAGATCATCAATGTGAAATTTGTTCTAAAAGCTCTAGCACAGCAAGATTCTCTCTCATCAAGAATCATGCAAATTGAAGAAACTCCTTCACATGAGTTCTTTTCTCAAGTTCATTCCACAAAATTGTTCCTACATTGGAAATTTCAATCTCTGCCCAAAACAAATGACAACTTACTCCCATCTTCTCTCAGGGAGATAAGCTTGACAGAAATAGCACCCCATAACTTCATCTATAATGAAGACCTGATGAAGACTTATCAATGTGTCCTATGGGATGAAAGTTTGAAATCAGATATAGAGGGACTTATAAATCATGATCCTTATTGTATTGAACAAAAACACAGCCCAGAGGAACTTGCAGGTATTGTTGATACATGGAAAGTACTTGAGAACCCTCTTGTATTAAGGAATAATTCTCGTTTTCAGAGTACTAACTTAATGGATTTTATTCATGGGCGATGTCTTATGTTCCAAAATTTTGCATTCTCTGTCCTCAAATATGACAAATCAAAGCATGTCCCCATGTGTCTGGAATGCTCTGAGCTTCCTGATTCAGTATATCACAAACTATTCGAATGTCAAATGTACAGTGATGAAGTAGAAGCCCTTAGAAACAGTTTGACTACTCTCAAGGAAATGGAAACAAATTTTCATCTCAAAGTTATTTTCAGTGAGGACATGAGCCTAAGAAAAAGTTCTTCAGCCTGGTTCAACTTATCTGTAAAGAGTCAGTTTTCAAGGATGACTATTTGGTTAGAAGTGATGAATCAGATACTTGAACCACTATTGACTTTTCATGAACTTTTCATGTCCAAAATGTTCATTGATATTGGTTTTTGTATAAATTGGGATTATTTTTAACTTTAACCTTTTTCTATCCTGTATAAATTGGGATTGTTTTTAGTTTTTATCTTTTATATACTGTATTTCATTAGGATGTTTTCATCCTCTACTGCTCATTTTGAGCATGTGTTTTTAACCACTGCTGTTTTTATTTTGGATGTTTTCATCCATTTCTATGCATGCTTTTTAACCTTAATTTATTACTCAATTTTCTTTTTATTATTGTTGGTCCATGAATTTCTGGTAACCTGTTTAGCACAGTTTTGATATAGTACATTGTGCTCGCAAGAAGGAGCATGTTTCCTGTAGAATTATTAATTAATTAATTAAGAGGGTTATTCCCCATGCAATCACCCCCTGGTACCAGAGTATAGCACCATCAAGTGCAGTGACCACCTGTCTGAAGGAAACTGAAACATACTCCTTGGTCTCAAGAATGATATAAAGCCCACACACTGTAAACCACCATTATGAACTGACAGTTCCGAAATTAAATATTTCTTCAGTAGATCCAAACAGGGCAATAGCATAATTGATAGAATTCAGCAATTTCAGTCCCTAAAAGCCTCTCAAAAACATAACCCACATGGTACATTGTGCTCACAATAACTCCACCTGGACTTTGCATCTTATCAGGCATGTCCTGTAAACATTTCTATATTACATTGGTATATCTCAATCTGTTAAGATTTATAACAGCAACTCAATCAGTTACGATTTATAACAACAACTCAATATTCTAGCAGGATGATCTTGCCATGAGATGAAGGGTTCCATACTATGACACAGCCCTGGGAAAGTAAGTTTGGTCTTAATTCAAATGACCTGTTTTCCCTGCTAGTTGCTATTTCATTGTGGGAATTGGACAGAATCGAAATGTTCATAATAGTACTTGATGACTGTCATGATACATTGTCCCTATACATGATAAATTTCAAATGATGAACTGCACCTTATTCAATAATGTTAATTTGTTGATTAAAGCTGAATTGATTATTGAAATTATTTCAGGTGGTATGAATGCATGTGGATTAGCTCTATCTCAGATAACTTATCTTATTGCTTCTTTGACAAAGAAAAACAATAAATCTTCAATCGTGGAGCTCAATCAGGTGAATTTAACATCTGGTATGATATTTTTGACTATCAACTTAGCAATAAGACACTAGGATATTTGTCATTCTCAGAAAGTGAATTATGTCTTAATCAAATATTATTCACAAATCATTGAAAGTCTCATCATAGATTTCCTATGCCAGTTTTAGCAGTTCCATTTTGTTTTTGAATACTTACTAACTTTCTATTGAGGAGGTAATGTTTGTTTTTCCAGTTAGTTGAGAGGCATGGGGGAGAGGCTGAAAAGCACCTTCTCCACACTCTCTTCAGCCAAGTAGAATTCAGTAGTGATGGGAAGAGCACAGGAAAAGACTTCCATCAGGTAACCAAGAGAAGTGGGACTTTTACATTGCATTTTCTGTTTAAACAATTCTTTTGCAATAACTTTGTAATGAACTGATCACTCTCCAGTACTTAAAGATCTAAGTAGCCAAAATATTCAGTTTTTTCCTTTATTCCTTGCCCTTGCAAGCTCTTATTTCGTATATTTTATTCAAATATTCCAGAACTTGACTAGCAATATGTGATGAACTAGTAATATTGCACTGCTGACTGGAGTCTACAATCAGTCTGAAGAATGAAATATTGAAATGATGGGTTTCTAATTGTTATTAGGCAAACAGTTTGATCTATCAAATTATTTGCTCAACGTACCTATCATAACCCCTTCTCATCCTCACAGACTCAGATCCTGATACAGGAAGCCAACAACCTGATGTTCAAACCCAACTTCATCGGAGTGCTGTGTTACGCAACACATGGGACACTGAGACCGTCTCCCTCCCTCTTCCCATCCCTCGTTAAAGTGCTCAGACTCTCGCCCCTCAACGAGGTGACATTCACGTTGTAGTTTCCCTAGTTTACTTGCTGTCTTTATGGTATGGGGACCTTACAAGGAGTTTCACATAATCTTGTTCTTAAATTGCTCTTAATAATTCATTTTACTGATGCCATGGTTTATCTCGAATTCCTTGATTATTATGATTTGGCCCAACTGGTAGTTTCAATGGAATCGTGTAATACCAAAGGTTCTATCACGAACCTTTTCTAACGCCATAGCTCTTCACCATCATGCCCATGTCTCTTCAGATTGTGTTTGCTTTGGCGCTCAGTCAGTCTCCAGATCAGGAAATTCAGAAACAAGGTGAGATACAGGCGTTTAAATTGAATCATTTAGCTATTATCTAGAGAAACAGAGCATGTAAACACCTCAAGTAGTGATGTAACACGATATAGAATTCCTTCCATTTGAGCATTTGATATCAAAATTTCATTTTATTTCATAAAAATAACGATTCCGTAGTATCTTCACCACATCTTCTAACATTGCACCTCAAATGAAAATAATGTCACAGCTCACCCTTTCTCACTTTCTCCTATTCTTAGGCACAACATTGAATTCCTTTGAAAGTATCAAAGTTTTCTACTCATCGTTCAAGTAGCGACCTCTCATTCTTTATATTAAGTTCCACTTGCATATGGTTGGATGTTTTGGGTGACGTCATTCTCATGGTTTAGAATGACGAGTTGATGACGAAAGCGTTATATTATTCATCCACTGTGCCGTATGTGGGAATGGTTGTGTGAGTGTTGTGTTACTACTCCACAACTTGTGTTAGTGGTCAAGAGAAGCCTCCTGTTCTATGATTTGATAGTTTTATATCTGGTATTTTCATTCGGGAAAATTCATGTAGATAACCTGACGAACAGTCGAAATATTGCTATTGCTGTAATCTATTAATTTCTGAGCATCTGGGTAAGCCAAATTTACAAATTCGTCCTCCACGTATTCTCAACCTCATCGTAACAAGAATGACGTTTCATTACATACATACATTTTGATACATTTTGAAGGGTTCAGCAGGGATCGCAGTTGGGATCAGTAATGTCCACGTACTCCATCTCCTATTCTCTCGTTCACAGCTCCAGTCGAGTAAGGAGTTGCTGTTTGGAGTTGTGTAACCCGGAACCGGTGGCTTACCTGGGTATTGGGCAAGGAATTCTCCGACGGCTATTTTGAATGCCTCTAGCTCATTAACTGAGTTGACTTGCTTAGGGAGCAAGTTCCAAAGACGAGTAGATTAAACCCCAAATGAATTATCGTAAGCAGCGGAAACCGAGCGCTGTGCCTTGTAATTGAATGGCTGGATTTTTGCTCGGACACCAAGACGATCATTATTGTAGAATTGCAAATGTGTGATGTTTGGGGCCTTATCTTGCAGAATCTTCCTTGCATGGATTATGGTGTACCGTTCTCTTCTGTGTTGGAGAGACATCAGCTTTTACTTCTTCAGACGGTCCCAGTAGTCAAGATCCTTGGTCCCAACAATGCGCTTGGTGAAGTATCGCTGGATTGATTCTACGGCTTGAATGTCCTTGATCAGATGAGGATCCCAGACAGGGCAACAATACTCCAGTCTACTCCTTACTAGGGACTTGAAAAGTGTCAGCATTGTTAGTTCAGATCTATCACGGAAAGTCCCTGGGACTCTAGGATCCACGATGCCAATGCCATTTTGCGAGAGTCTGTGACAACATTGTTAACCTGCAGAGTCCAGCTACAATCGTCTGTTATGTGATGTCGGTCGGAGGATGTTACCATCAGGCGTTGTGTACTATCTCAGCTCTGCAGTGAAGGGCAGGTTTCGCAGGAGGTAGTAGCTATTGAGGCAGAACTTCATGACCTCGAACTTATCCTGGTGGAGCACCATATTGTTTTCAGTGACCAACTGACCCCAGTGGAATCATTCTGCAGCAAAACCTTGCATAACATGTTAACATGGTAATGACTTGGTGCCGGAGCTTGGTGATGAGGCCATTTTGATGAACATCAAAATCATGAAGATTGATAGATTATTGGATTCATAATCGACCACAGTGCCCTGAATCCAGCAGCTGCACTTTCCACGTCAACCCGAACTGTGATTTATTCCCATCAACCAGCCACCGCATTTGACGCCACTGTTCCCTAAACCTCTGAGATTTTGAAGTATTTGATCTTCGGAGCGCGGGGGGGGGGGGGGGAGGATTCAAAGCTTTTAATGAAAAATATATTGGCAAACCTAAAAAAATCTTAAAGGACTGCAAATCTAAAGACTAAATAGTTTTGGGGCAAAAAAGGGTTTGGGGTACTTTTTTGCAGGAATGGGTGGTGTATTTTTTCTAAATTAGGGTCATTTTAGTTGAAAAGCTTGCAATTTTGTGGAAAACGGCTGCCGGGATTGACTTTTGACCCGATATTTGCACAAGACATTTTTGGATTAAGATAATCAGGTTTTACCGATAACTAAATTTTCTTAGCCCATTCTACGGCAGATTCAAATTTCTAATTTTTGCTCCACTGTACGAAACTGACCACAAATTTCGTTGTCAAAGAAAACACGCTATCAGACCCAAAAAGTGCGAGAGAATCAAAATGAGGCTGTTGCAGCACACGTGGATGCTTACTGGAACAAATGAACTGTTTTTCGTCAGTTGAAATGAAATCACCAAAGGGGGTGCTTTGACCTCAAAAGGATATGAAGAATTGCAACTTTTGCTCTGATAATTGCCCAGAAATATAACATTTAAATAACTTGAAACGTCCGGTTATCGTGTTAGGCTTTTAATTCAGACCCTTCCGTAGACGGGACAACCATTTTTAAGATTTTGAGTTATTGTCTTAACTTCAGAAACGTGTAGTACTGCATTATCGGTTTCTGAACTGTTAAATTGCCACATTTAGCTCCAATTTTAATCAATCATACAGTATTAAATTGTACGAAATTTTGAATGTCAACCAATCATCCTATTCTTTAGAAAATTGAATATGCACATGGAATCAGACCATAAAAACATGGCCTAGCAAATTCGCCATACAAAAAACAATCAAAAACTAGCAAATGACCCTAAAAAGTTTAACACTGAAAAGTTTGCAATTCAGTCTGGTAGAGACCCTTGTACTCGAATATGTCGAAATTTTGACATATTTGGTCATATTTTTCATTTTACGCCTGTAGTGACAATCATTTCCGAACGCCCTAATATAATGCGGTTTTGGAAGGATATAATCCATTGTATTGAAAGTTTAAAGGAATTTTTCCGCAAAAATTCAAAAAGTTTTGGGTTACTTTTTTGAACCTGAAGAGCTGAAGGTTGTTGGAGTGTTGGTCGGTGGTCTACAATCTCCAGTAAGTCTAAAAGGTTTGGACAAAATAGCATATATATATATGTCATTTTTCATTGTACTATTGCACTGTGAGTGATCTTGAAGCGTCTCTTGGCGCTGCCCTACCATGCGCGCAACCACAGTGGCCATGCGAGGTCATTATAGGGTTGCCACACAGAACGTTGTAACAGAAGCCCTCGCCTTCGCTACTTCAGCCTGAGGGCTATCCGTGACCAACAACTCACTACTGATTACTACTTGGATCGGCTTGCCAATGGTACATGTATGACCCCTGCCAAGAAACGCAAGTCTTGGCAGTTAAACCGGAGCTGATACCAGAGCTGAATCTTTTAATGTGCGCACTTGTCGTTTCAGATGCAGAGGATTGATTGATTGGGCTACTCCCCAAATTTTCCCACCTTCCCTCAATTTTTGAGCTCCCATGTGCGCAGTTGTCCGGTAGCCCACTGAATAAAAACCTATTTATGTATTAGACGAACTTGCAAGCCTGGTATATACATTGAATACACGGTAGTGTTCGCGTCATTGTACTATGTATATAATCATGTGTTTCATTAGATCCACATTGTGCATTTAATAACAATGCATTGTTGGTTGATGCGAGTTTGCTGAGCAGTCGCACTGCGTACTGCAGTTCTGCGATTCGGCATAACATTTGTATAAGTTGCTTTTCAGCCTCAAGTCTCACGGCACACTGCTATTGTGCAATTGTTATTGTATATAATGGAATTATCATTCTATGTCATGGGATTATCATTAATTATCTCGGAGTCATCATTGACTACATAACATTATAATCACGCCATGATTCTCGAAAGCGTCAGGTTTTGATATCGTAATAGTTTAACTTCTCACTCCTTAACTTACAACTATACAAGTACTTGACACCACCTCCCCTTACAGATATACGAGTACTTGACACCACCTCCACTCCCAGCTATACAATTACTTGACACCACCTCCCCTTACAGCTATACAAGTACTTGACACCACCTCCCCTTACAGCTATACAAGTACTTGACACCACCTCCCCTTACAGCTATACAAGTACTTGACACCACCTCCACTCCCAGCTATACAATTACTTGACACCACCTCCCCTTACAGCTATACAATTACTTGACACCACCTCCCCTTACAGCTATACAAGTACTTGACACCACCTCCCCTTACTGCTATACAAGTACTTGACGCCACCTCCTCTTACAGCTATACAAGTACTTGACACCACCTCCCCTTACAGCTATACAAGTACTTGACACCACCTCCACTCCCAGCTATACAAGTACTTGACACCACCTCCCCTTACAGCTATACAAGTACTTGACACCACCTCCCCTTACAGCTATACAAGTACTTGACACCACCTCCCCTAACAGCTATACAAGTACTTGACACCACCTCCCTTACAGCTATACAAGTACTTGACACCACCTCCCCTTACAGCTATACAAGTACTTGACACCACCTCCCCTTACAGCTATACAAGTGCTTGACACCACCTCCCCTTACAGCTATACAAGTACTTGACACCACCTACCCTTACAGCTATACACGTTCTTGACACCACCTCCCCCTTACAGATATACAAGTACTTGACACCACCTCCCCTTACTGCTATACAAGTACTTGACACCACCTCCCCTTACAGCTATACACATTCTTGACACCACCTCCCCTTACAGCTATATTAGTACTTGACACCACCTCCCCTTACAGATATACAAGTACTTGACACCACCTCCCCTTACAGCTATACAAGTTCTTGACACCACCTCCCCTTACAGCTATACAAGTACTTGACACCACCTCCACTCCCAGCTATACAAGTACTTGACACCACCTACCCTTACAGCTATACAAGTACTTGACACCACCTCCCTTTACAGCTGTACAACTAATTGACACCACCTCCCCTTACAACTATACAAGAACTTGACACCACCTCACCCTTACACCTATACAAGTACTTGACACCACCTCCCCTTACAGCCATACAAGTGCTTGACACCACCTCCCCCTTACAGCCATACAAGTACTTGACACCAAGATCTGCAATGTTCTCCGCGAGTTTCTGAAAGACAGCAGTGAAAAGATCCGAGACTTCGACTTGTTCGTTGGAGACTTGCCAGTTCACGTTGTGTACTACGCACTCAGCTACGTGTTGCTCAAGGAAAACGGAATTCCGATAGCAGAGAAAGAGGCGTTATTAGAACGGCTGAGACAGGTCTTTCCCACTTCAATCAGGGAATTGTCCTATCATCTTAGCGCCACTTCTCCAAATCTCATCAATACACAAATCAAGGTGTGTTTACAATGCCATATTTTCTTGTGTTCGCTTAAAGGGGTAGTATACTCCAGGAAAAGTGCCTTTTCTTATTGTCCAATTTAGTAGCTAATACTGTGCTGATAACTTGTGTGAAATCCCTATGTTTCTATGTACCTCCAATCGCGATATATCGCACCTTTATGTTATGGCGCGATGACGTCACTCTCGCATCAGGCCACAAACTTGCGCTATGAACGCTATGTTAAGTACTGCATATTCCACAATACCTTCACAGTTCACACTGCATTCTTTTTTGTTCCATTTTTGTGCATGAGATTAAAATTATGAATTATTATTGTACCACTTCTGACTTCATTGATGCTATTGATTACCCATTAATTGGACAATCACTTTGTTATAAAGTGTAATTTGAATACGACACAATAAGTCCTTGGTTTATGATTGATGTCATTCGAATATTCCAATGTTGTAGCGTAATATTTGTTGCTGGACAGTGGATCTACTTCTAGTCATATTTCACAGGACAGAATATGTACTCCAAACATTTTTTATGAAAATCAATAATTATGTATGTTTCCTCATGTTGATCATATTAGATATGTAGATAAAAATACACAGATGATCAGTATTTATTGAGAATGAAATTGATAGCGTGACCACCAATGTGTCACTACAACATCAAATCTAAATAGTTTTAGTACAGATCAAACTGTTCCCTGAAGAAATAACAGTATCCACCTTGAATATTCAGAATATCCAACAATCAACTAATCAATATAACGTTGGTACTTGGTAAACTGCAGAAGGAAGCCTGATATTCACATTTGAAATTCCTCAACATGATATTTCAATATGCTACATCTGAGATGATGCTACTCACTTTCACTATACTGGTCCCTATCACAGACGACAATAGATATTTAACGAGGGACTAGGACCAATCTCCATGTAACATTCGACCAGAAGTTTTGAGTTTCACTCTCGTTGCTTCATTACAATTTACATCACTCCATCGCCCATCTACCCATAACAAGTAATACTTCCCCATCACCACACCATTTTTGATTTTCCCACTCTTCGTGCCCTACTCTATTGATATTTTCTGCCTACTAGAAGTGCTCAGGAAATTTCACGTCTAGGAATTTCACATCATGTCACTTCTCTTCATAATATTTCACTTTCAGGCAAGCGCTAGGGTCTGGGTTTTTAGGGTTAGGGCCTTGGTTAGAATTAAGGCGTTCTTGGTGATCAGGAGTAATAATCATGTCACACAAGAATAGAAATATGCATCATCTATCAATCCTCTTGCCACAAAAGAATAAAAACTATGCCCATGCTACACTCAATCTACACCGACCAATCAACTCAATGTTACAAGTGCACCACTGTCCAGGCAATATTCTGAATACTCCCACAGTCGGAAGAAAGTCCCATTCTTCTCAGTCTATGCCATTAAATCTGCAACGCATCCACCCTAGATTTGACTTATCCTCAGGACTTCAGGAGGAAAGAAGGTGTCCCATCTCCATATACTGACAGTACTGTTATAGTGAGAGCAACTCAATGTAACAGGATTATCTTATAATCAATCACAATTCACGATATTATCACGTTAATAAGGATTCAAAGCTAAGATGTCAAGATGAAATTTATTGCAAATTTTACGGATAAGCATTTTTTGATCGAAATGATAAAAATTCAACAATTTCACCTGAATTAACACCTATTACACACGACAATACCATTGTTCACACGTATTGTAGCACGGCGCAGCAACACGTTGATGCGAGAGTGACGTCATTGTACTAAAATCTTTAAACCGCAATAACTCGCGATCTAATTAAGATAGAGGCATGGGGATTTCACTGTTGTATAGCATGCAAGGTGAGAAGTGATAAAATCACAATTATTTGAATGTTATGGGAAGTCGATTCTATAGTATACTACCCCTTTAATACATGATTTGCTCCCGAGTACTGCTGCTACCATATATCCCCTTTATAGGAAGAAATTTCGAATGTTTTGAGTTTATGAATTGCACCCTATTTTTCAGCAGTTATTGCGCCCAATCTGCTTCCAACAGTAGTTTCGCAAATCTGGAGACCGAACCCCACAACCTTCCAGAGTTGATCAAGGAGTGTGGCTATGCGTCCTGTGACAGGTTTAATAGATACAACGCTACTTGAATGCGGTGTACATTTTATACAGACTAATTTTACATTAAGTACACTACTTGTATATTGTGCACATTATTATCAAAACATTTTGTAAAACGAACAAGTTATAGATTTCGCCGCGGATTTTGTACACTACATTATCGCATGCTCAGTATACACTGTCATTTGATTGCACATCATCAGAGTTGTACAGATTATGAGTACATTGTCTGTGTAACTATAATTGGTAGTGATGACATAAGCCACCATCCTTTGCCCCACAATCTGATCATCAGTATCTGACGAGTGGGACATTTTCGCAAAAACACCCAATGTACTAGCACACTTTGTCTAAAGTTGAGTTAAAAGTGTTTCCCCTGTGCGCGTCACATGCTGCGCGCGTCCCCGCTCTCAATCCCGTGATTTCAGAATTTGTGAAGTCACTGTCACGTGATTGTTTTCAACTGTCACTTTTCTGATTTTGTTTTTTATTGCATGACCAACTGCCAATATTAGCTTATGAACGGAAATAACGTTATCGTGAAAGGATGAAATCACAATAAGATAGGTGTAATTGCATAATTTTCATCGGGTGTATAGCTCAGTGGTAGAGCAATCGACTGCAGATCGATAGGTCCATGGTTCAACTCCGTGTGCGCCCTCTACTTTTGACAAAATTTAAATGATTTTCGATGCTAAATTCACTCATTCGCCGCTGGGAAATCATCATTTTGAATTTTTAAATTTCCCGATAAATACTGCAATAGAAGCAAAATTTAGCCTTCCTTATTAAATTTCGAAGTGTTATCTGAGTTCGAATTTATAGTATCAAAATGTATATTTTTCACGTCGGGTGTATAGCTCAGTGGTAGAGCAATCGACTGCAGATCGATAGGTCCATGGTTCAACTCCGTGTGCGCCCTCTACTTTTGACAAAATTTCGCAAAAAATACACGTTCTTAATATTTAGCGACGACAACACCATTGATTTCAGTGTGGACGAACTGCAAGGCCTGTTCAATGTCACGAAATCCGAGATAACGGCAAAAACCGTGGCAAAAACTCTAGGAATGATGATTCAAACACCAAAGAACAGTAGTGAAAACATGGTAAGTTATACGATTCGTTTACTTTCGTGAAATTGTCAGTACAAAACTTGCTGTGACATATACCCGTTTTCACGGTTAATTTTTCCCTCTCAAGCCAAGACTATCCTTTTAAATGATAAAAAGCTCTCATTCGTTTTTACAAATAGCATTTCCATCCCGCAGATAAGTTTACAGAACATCAACTCGTCCATGTCGTTCAATGACAAACCAGAGCAGCAAACCCAATCTACCGCCTGGAACATCGAGAACCTCATATTTGTGCTCTCTCAAAAGGTACTCTCAACTTGTGATTTACAGAACCGATTTACAGTATTGATTACTCATATTATCCTCAATACCACCCATTTATATAACATTTACTGATATTTCTGTTCACCCTGTACTAAATTATCCGTCCCGCTTCTCCTATTTCATTACCAATTCTCCTGCAGGTGCCGCACCTAGATTGGAGGGAGGTGATCATTGAGCTCGACTACCCAGAGTTCTTTGTCCCTGATGTTCAGGGTCTCAACTTCATCCTCAAAGCTTACAACCTGGCTACCAATGAACCCTTCCCCACCACTGCCATCTACAGGTATTTGGATAAGAGTTTCTTATATATCTTATATATCCCATACCTAAAACGGTTTTATCCACTTCTATGCAGGGGACTAATCTGTGACTAATCCGGCCTTATCAATGATTCTGTCTTATGATAATGCAATGGATTTAAGCTTACAATGTTCACAATATTTGACAGTGCAGTTGTATTGACTGTTACTAATATCTCAGGATGTGGGCTAATGTGAAGGGTCAGTTGTCGTGGATCAAGCAGAGCCTGGCTCCAGAGTCGGACTTCTCTTTTACCAAAAACCTGGGTAGACAAGTGGAGCTGGACATCCTCAAGAGTCCTCCTGAGGAGGGCATTCCTGAAGTCCAGATCAGGGAGGTCAGTGCTACATTTCATTGTTGTTTCTACCTTGTTTTATTTTGAATTCGATTTTTCAAATTCAAAAACAGTTTTAAAATATTATTTATCAATAGAAATTATCTAAATCACAAGTAATATACACTGATTTATCCAATAAATCATTAAAATCGAGCAGTGAGCCATGGGTGTGAGATGATGTCTGACAGTAGAATCCTCTCATCTGGGCTTGGTGTCAAGCATCGGCTGATGAAGTCTACCCTCTGATCTGACTGTGATAGACAGGGTTTCAGTGTCTTCAGGTTCTGGACCTGTGACTTCCTCTCTGCTTTGAAAGGGGCAGTCCCCGGCCTGTAGAATGAAGGCAATGCAACCAATAGACCAAACCGAGGCGTGTAGAGCGAAGTAGCGTCCTGTCTTGAAGTACTCTGGTGGAATGTAGACATCTGTGCCCCGGAACAGCGCATAGGGAGCTGAGGAGAGGGGGCCGGAAGAGCCCAGTCGATGAGTTTGATGTGTCCAGTGGTGGGGTTGTAGAGATATTCTCGTCCTTGATGTCCCTGTGGTCCACGTCTTGTAGGGTGAGATAGTAGATGACATTGACCAGCTGTCTGATGATGTTCCTGCTCTCCCCTCTTCCAGCACTCCCCTCCTATCCACGTAGTCGAACAGGTCCCCATACCCCTCCTCGTACTCCATGACCAGTAACCACCTCATCTTCTTAGTGTCCAGGAAGACCTCCACCAGCGCCACCAGGTTGGGATGAGAGAGGGGCTGCCACAGTGCCACCTCGTTAGGATCCTCATGTCCAGTTCAGCGATGTAGGTCTTGTTGGAACACCGCCAGTCCGGGACAGTCTTCACTGCTCTTCACTCCGCTCTTCTTGTCCTGGCAGGCGTAGACCGAGCCGTAGCCTCCCTCCCCCAGCTTCTGCAGCACATTGTATCTGTCTGCGAACTCTCGGGAAGTGACGATCTGTCTGTCCATCTTCTGTGACTGCGTCTTGTCTGTCTTCATCTTGGTAGTATGTGGAAGGTGGTTGGTAGTCTGAAGGAGGAGGGAAGTAATGATAGTTCTGTTTGGATGCGGTGGTATTTATACCCGATGTCAGGGGGAGTGTCATCTCTCAGGTGTCAAGCATCAAGTGTGAAATGAGATCTCATTAGGGGTGCACAATGAGATAACCGCCCAATGATAACCCTTGCTGCCATGTCATGTGACCTCATTTCCTGTGCCATAGACTCCAGTTACATCAGACTAACAAGTAATGGAACGGTGATGACTGATGAGGTCGTATGATTAGGAAGCCAGACCTGATTTAGTCCTGTTAATGAACCTAATTTTAGTTAATGTAATTGCAATTATACAATCACTCAATTAACATTTCTCTGGATATGTAAAATAGTTTTTGGTTCTTTTGCAGATTATCCAGTGGATAATCTGCAAAAGAACCAAAAACTATTTTACATTTTTACATGTGTGTGGCAAGATTACTAGTTCGTAATAGTTACACTAACATCAAACTTGACGAAATTCGAAAACTCTATTCATTGAGCAGGCGAATGTAGATTTTGGATGAACATTACCTACGATTTATGCGTGTAGTGAGTTGTGGATATTTTTGTTCTCAATCTCCAACTCTGTTTGGCCCCTCAGGTGTGGACATCTCTGGACCTGATCGAGACACTACTGAACATCGGGGAGTGTGGGGAGCGAGCCGAAGTGGTCAAGATCCTCACTACACCTGCCAAACTGTGCCCTGACATCCTCATGCTAGGGTTACTGCAGAGCAAGTGTAACTGGCACACACTTCAGGTAATGTGAAAAAATTGTGTTACTGCAGGCTTATGTTGAGTTTTAGATAGATGAACTTCCCTAAGAAACCCTCTAACTCTGACTATTCCACACTCTTACTCTGTTCTCCCCTCACAGGACGACATGATAAGCCACCTACTCCAGACGTTCCTAGGCAACCACCCTAACTCCGCAATCATCCTGCACTACTGCTGGTCAGGACCTGGCAACAGACAGGGTACTCTACAGGGCCTGGTACTGGATGCCATGTGCGACTACTACAGACACGACAAGTCCCCTAACGGACAGGTCGATCAAACCAGGCTATCCCGGATTCTGGATGTAGCGCAGGACTTGAAGACCCTGTCCCGGCTGCTCCAGTCTCCCAACTTCCCGTTTGTTATAGAGCTGGCTGTGCTGGCTTCCAGGAGGGAATACCTCAAGTTGGACAAGTGGTTGACGGATAAGTTCCTTTCTCACCAGGAGCCTTTCGTCATGGTAAGTGAGGGGTGATGGATGGATTAAACTTTGGATGGGTAATATTGTTTTCTGTTTATTCTATGACTATACCCTCCCCTCTCGATATGACTATTAGAACTCTTGAACCTGTTTCTATCTCGCTACCCTGACACCCTGCTTCAGGCGACCATCACCTACCTGTCCCGGAAGTTGGAAGCAAGTCAGGAGGGTCCGGGGAAGAACCCCCACCTGCCCCAGGAAGTGATCCTGAGCATCCTCCACTGTCTGCAACGCGTGCTGCAGCAGCCTAACGACGGCTGCCCCATCTCGGAGGAGGTGAAGGAACACATCCACATGTTGATGTCTACTCACCTGCCTGCTGCATCCCTGATAAACAACAACAATACAACCAACAACCCGACCAGCACCATCCTCACTAACACCAGCTCAATGCTGCCTAGCAACAACACGGGCCTGTTGTCTAGCAACGCAGGAGGAATGTTGTCTAGCAACGCGGGAGGAATGTTGTCCAGCAACGCAGGAGGAATGTTGTCTAGCAACACCTCGCTGCTAGGTAACAACTCGCTCGGTAACAACAGCAGTTCGCTGCTGACCAGCAGTGCCAGCAGTAGCAGTATGTTAGGTGGTAGTGGCAGTGGAGCCACTTCCCCCATGTTAGGTGCCACTTCGACAGCTGGTGGACTGGGCGGACTGCCAGGCATGCAGACCGGACTACAATCAGGACTCCAGTCCGGACTTCCCAGCAAACTCATCAACCCTGGCAACTCTTCCTCCAACACGGTACGTGGAATGCTTGGAATGTTTCCTTGATTAGATGTCAGCTAGGGTCGTGCGAGGGTGTCAGAGCATTGTGAGGATGCTTGTAGAGGTGTCGTTTGTGCACTTTCCCATGGTGATAATGCAATAAATACTTGCTTACTACTGTGTACAGAATTCCCTTCCTAAGAATATCCCAACTTTGTGTACAGATGGTCCGATTTGTGCGGATCACCCGGCAACCTCCTTCTTAGCAACATCTTAGCAACATCTTAGCAACATCTCAGCAACATCTTAGCAACCCTCCATTGCAGGCGGCGGTATCGCTAAGTGGCCTGACTAACGGTCTGGGGAGTGTAATGGGTGGTGGGATAACGCAGCTGCCGGTTAACAATGGGTCTAACAACAATAACAACACCAGCAAACAGCATCTCCTACAGGTACATGCTGCACACTTAGTTGTGTGACGTCACTATCATAGGTTACAATGGTTGGTTGGTGACGTATACCCAGGCCTGTGTCCTGTGCTTGTACATCCTCTCACATAATTCCCCACTTCCTTGCCCCCCACTTCCTTGCCCCCTACTTCCTTGCCCCTCTTCCTACATCTATAATAATACACGTCCCAACTCGCACCAGGCACGCAAACCATGCACCACACAATCAGTGTCCGCCCCTAGTCGCTACCATTAACCGGGCCTCTTGTTAACTAATAAAGTGATATATTCTTTACCTTCATTAAACACCAGCCACCGTCCGTACAATTGAAGCTGCGGATTCCGTAGCTCCTTCCGTTATCTTTATCCGTACTCCTGCTCCTACTGAATGACCCCTTTCAATAATCCTTGGAATTTATTTTGTTTACTTGTAACTTTCTAAGCGGGTAGCGGACTTGTGAGAGTTCCACCCGAACCAAGTCGCCTTGCCTCGGTCTACCTGTGCCACAACGCATACGAGCTCCTGTACATAGAAACGAGTTGGCATCGCTAGTTCCACCTGATGCGATTTGTCCCCCTTAGATTCGCTCCTTGTAAGGTATAATGCCCTTGTACAAAGTGTGCCTAACGTCGCATATATTATAATGACAGCAATTAAAGCTCGCTTTGCTCCCTTCACTAGCACTCGAGTATTAGATGTTGTCTCCCGACCGTTTTAGCTCCTTATTAAACACATAAACTCAAGTATTAGATGATGAAACGCAACCATTGTTTCGCTCCTCCAACGCACACTTGAGAATTAGATGTTGTCTCGCACCCGATGCTTTGCTCTTTCCCACACACCCGATGTTACACCTCAGCCTTTGAACTATTGTCTCATTCCTTGATCACGACAAATACTTTAATATTGAGCATACTGTTCCCCAGCAACGGTTCCTCTCCTTTGGCTTGTACGCACACCGACTGCTTACGCACTTAATTATGATGCCTCCCTGCCGTTCTCCCGGCCTCTTTCTCAGTGACTGTCGTTCCTTTCACCCCAATTTCTCACTGACTGTCGTGCCATTCACCCCAATTTCCCAACCTTGTGTTGTGTACCGTCCTATTTGCTGTCCTCGGAAATTTCCCTCCATCTCAACCTTCTCTCGTGTGATTCGTACCAGTTCGTACGTTGTAATTGGTACGTCAGGGAACACGATGTATCCTGCTTTGAAGTACATTTGTTGCCCTCGTTTCTAGGCGATCACGTTTTAAACACTTGGTCGGTTTACGCGGCTGGTTAACTTGTAATCAATACCCCTTTTTCAAACCCTTGTAAACCACAACTTCTCTTTCTAATAAGGATTGTAATGTCACTGTCAAGTGTCTTACTTGAATTAGATTAGCGCCCCATTTTCCGGTCGCCAGGCCCGGGTCTTTGGTTTTGGGCTCTTAGTGCTATGTTCTCTTGTTTTTCGCTATAGTGCTATGTACATTGTAAATTGTAAATTGGGTCGTCTCCAAGCTACACTCAAGAGCTAAGTGCCTACTTTTCCAGCATCATCTCTATTTCACAGTTTCACCTGTTTAAAAGCTTTATTCGTCTAATGGCTGGAAGATTGCCACCTCTGTGTGTGTTGAGGGGATGTAAAATGTACATGAGGGGTTTTACATGCTTTGCAGATGTACTGTTACAGTGGGCAGATAGACGCTACCAGTGGTTGCAGTGGATGTATTGCCTTTGGTTTCAATAGTAATACTTACTGTTGGTGGGTGTAGGTGCCATTTCCAAGGTTTTGCATTGTTTTCAGTTGGGACACTTTTAGGTACACGTAAAACGTCTATGGGCTTTGGGCATGGTACAAGCGTTGTAATTGGTTACTTGTTCGAGTGTATGATAGAAGTATCTTGAAGTTGTTGGTACCTTCACTTCCTTCCTGCCAGCAACCAGAGGCTCCTGTGGCTGTGTGCTGCTATGATTTGTTTACGTTGTTGCCATTAGTAATACCCCTCCCTCCCTCTCCTCTCTGATATACACACGCTCAGTATTTATACAATATGTGTACAGGTATAATAGGATATAGCATACTGAAAAGCTATTAACCTCCCAATACTACTACTACTACTGCATCATCATATCTGAGCTCTCTGTGCATATAGACCTCCAATATATGTTTTTAATTCATTGTCCACTAGTCTCTCTCTCTCTCTCTCTCTCTAGCTCTCCACTCTGTTTGGGAGTATGTGGTTGCTTTTCTTTCTTCCTGTGCCCCCTTTGTGTGTTCAGGGTGATTGCTGTTGGGTTGGCTCATGGGCAAATACACAGTGTCTGAAGCTGATATTACTCGGGGCATTGTTCTAATTTTCATTTCGTGTGGATTTTATTTTGTGGGAGTGCATGATTGCCGATGTTAATTTCTCACAGTAAATATTTGTTCAGGGAAGGCATTTGACAAGAAAATATCGGGAAATTTTTTCAAGAGTACAAAATACTTATTTCTTAGGAATAACCTGTTGAGGAGGAAGGTTAGGTCTCCAATTTCGTTTTTGGTGCTATCTTTCAAATTCATCATTTTGACGTCAACAGTAGGATTGTTCAAATCAGAAAAGTATCATGGGATCATAATCTATATACACGGAGTTCAGTTCAATTGTCACCCTATCTTTTGGTGCTGAATGTTCTTCCACAGTCAAGGTCTTTGTTCAACAATGCAATTCATTCTCATGAATACAAATACAACCCCACTTTATAATTTAACAATGATGTTCCGCCGCAGTATCATGTACATTTCACAGACCTTGATGTGTCACTAACTGACGAGAGAGAGAGAGAGAGTTAGAGGTAATCTGATGGATTGAATCACATCGGATCTGTGTGTGACCTTCTCAACAGGAGCTGCCTGGTATATCTCCTTTGGCAACATGGTGCAATGTACCCTACATATAAAGGATAACCACTTGACTTGTGTGATAATGGGTCTATAATACACGCTCGTCACACTGTTGCTATAAGAACTCTACCCACAATAGTACACTATTGACGCGTACTATATAACATGTTGCGTCACTCACAATATGCGCTGTTTATCGTCATTAATTCCCCGTTCTGAGCTGTGACAATGACGTCATGCTCCATCAACTACTGAGTCTGCGCAAGCGTTACTTCACATCATTACCTACCTTACTTTGTGTGATGGGTCAGTCTCTGTCAGGAGGCCAGGTGTATTGTTAAGGGGAAATTTCTGATACTCTCTGTGATTGAACTGGGCCTTTTGACGTGTTGATATATCTTTTTTCTTTCGTGTACAATTGTTCGATACATGATATCGGAACATGAGATAGCCCATCACTTCTATAGTTTGGCGCATCGAAGTTTCGTTTTATCCTTCAAACAATCTATAGACATAGTCGTCTATTGTTATAGCTCAAACAATTAACAACTTGGCCCATTTGTTTGAAATAGCTCATTCCGTGGTTGTTCGTTTTAAAGAATTATACATTGTTTATTTACTGTTTCAGTGGGCGTGGATTCAATAGTTGCCTCGTTAATAAACATTAAACATATTGTATACACGTTACTTATTCTTTCCGAGTTTTGTATTATTTCCTCAGCGTGTTCCCCTGTTTATTCCCCCTTTTTCGAATAACACTCCTCTTTTTATCGACAACCATTAACCTGTATTTACTATCATTTCAGTTTTTTGACCTACATTCCCACGTCTTTTGACGGCATATGACTTCCTATCCCTGAGTTTCACAGTTTGCATTTCCTTGCACCTTCTGTAGTGGTGTGATTCTTCTGGATTTCACTAACCCCTCCCCGGTGTTTCAGCACTATGGTCCTCAGTCGTGCAGTCCTCCTATTCACTAACCCCACCCCGGTGTTTCAGCACTATGGTTCTCAGTCGTGTAGTCCTCCTATTCACTAACCCCACCCCGGTGTTTCAGCACTATGGTCCTCAGTCGTGTAGTCCTCCTATTCACTAACCCCTCCCCGGTGTTTCAGCACTATGGTCCTCAGTCGTGTAGTCCTCCTATTCACTAACCCCACCCCGGTGTTTCAGCACTATGGTCCTCAGTCGTGTAGTCCTCCTATTCACTAACCCCACCCCGGTGTTTCAGCACTATGGTCCTCAGTCGTGTAGTCCTCCTATTCACTAACCCCACCCCGGTGTTTCGTTTCAGCACTATAACCCCACATGGTCCTCAGTCGTGTAGTTCTCCTATTCACTAACCCCACCCCGGTGTTTCAGCACTATGGTCCTCAGTCGTGTAGTCCTCCTATTCACTAACCCCACCCCGGTGTTTCAGCACTATGGTCCTCAGTCGTGTAGTTCTCCTATTCACTAACCCCTCCCCGGTGTTTCAGCACTATGGTCCTCAGTCGTGTAGTCCTCCTATTGACTAACCCCTCCCCGATGTTTCAGCACTATGGTCCTCAGTCGTGTAGTCCTCCTATTAATTAACCCCACCCCGGTGTTTCAGCACTATGGTCCTCCTATTCACTAACCCCTCCCCGGTGTTTCAGCACTATGGTCCTCAGTCGTGTAGTCCTCCTATTCACTAACCCCTCCCCGGTGTTTCAGCACTATGGTCCTCAGTCGTGCAGTCCTCCTATTAATTAACCCCACCCCGGTGTTTCAGCACTATGGTCCTCAGTCGTGTAGTCCTCCTATTAATTAACCCCACCCCGGTGTTTCAGCACTATGGTCCTCAGTCGTGTAGTCCTCCTATTCACTAACCCCACACCGGTGTTTCAGCACTATGGTCCTCAGTCGTGTAGTTCTCCTATTCACTAACCCCACCCCGGTGTTTCAGCACTATGGTCCTCAGTCGTGTAGTCCTCCTATTCCAGGATGTTAAATACGTGAAAAAATCGCCAAAAAGTACGACGTATTGGCCTCTGAAGAAAAATACGCGTATTTTTCTCACAATACGTGACTTAGAAATATCATCACGGAGTCTGAATAGGGGTTGTTAAATACGTGAAAAAGTACGCGCGCATGCGCTACCAAGTACAAAACAATGATGGTATCGTAAACATTTAGAGTGCGCGCGCGACCTATATGTAACAATAGACTTGCTTCTTCGAAATTTAAGCAAAATTTTATAATTGAAGGAGAAAAAAGTACGGCAGATTCTGGCAAAAAATACGTATTGTATTTTTTGCCGTATTTTAAAAAAATACGTATTTAACAACCTTGCTCCTATTCACTAACCCCACCCCGGTGTTTCAGCACTATGGTCCTCAGTCGTGTAGTCCTCCTATTCACTAACCCTACCCCGGTGTTTCAGCACTATGGTCCTCAGTCGTGTAGTCCTCCTATTAAATAACCCCACCCCGGTGTTTCAGCACTATGGTCCTCAGTCGTGTAGTCCTCCTATTCACTAACCCCTCCCCGGTGTTTCAGCACTATGGTCCTCAGTCGTGTAGTTCTCCTATTCACTAACCCCACCCCGGTGTTTCAGCACTATGGTCCTCAGTCGTGTAGTCCTCCTATTCAATAACCCCACCCCGGTGTTTCAGCACTATGGTCCTCAGTCGTGTAGTCCTCCTACTCACTAACCCCTCCCCGGTGTTTCAGCACTAGGGTCCTCAGAGTCAGTCGTGTAGTCCTCCTATTCACTAACCTCACCCCGGTGTTTCAGCACTATGGTCCTCAGTCGTGTAGTTCTCCTATTCACTAACCCCACCCCGGTGTTTCAGCACTATGGTCCTCAGTCGTGTAGTCCTCCTATTCACTAACCCCACCCCGGTGTTTCAGCACTATGGTCCTCAGTCATGTAGTCCTCCTATTCACTAACCCCACCCCGGTGTTTCAGCACTATGGTCCTCAGTCGTGTAGTCCTCCTATTCACTAACCCCACCCCGGTGTTTCAGCACTATGGTCCTCAGTCGTGCAGTCCTCCTATTCACTAACCCCTCCCCGGTGTTCCAGCAATATGGTCCTCAGTCGTGTAGTCCTCCTATTCACTAACCCCACCCCGGTGTTTCAGCACTATGGTCCTCAGTCGTGTAGTCCTCCTATTCACTAACCCCACCCCGGTGTTTCAGCACTATGGTCCTCAGTCGTGCAGTCCTCCTATTCACTAACCCCTCCCCGGTGTTTCAGCACTATGGTCCTCAGTCGTGTAGTCCTCCTATTCACTAACCCCACCCCGGTGTTTCAGCACTATGGTCCTCAGTCGTGTAGTCCTCCTATTCACTAACCCCACCCCGGTGTTTCAGCACTATGGTCCTCAGTCGTGTAGTCCTCCTATTCACTAACCCCACCCCGGTGTTTCAGCACTATGGTCCTCAGTCGTGTAGTTCCCCTATTCACTAACTCCACCCCGGTGTTTCAGCACTATGGTCCTCAGTCGTGTAGTCCTCCTATTCCAGACAGCTCGTTCTCAGCTGTGGTAGCGCAGCAGCAGCGCCGCACTTCCCTCAGCCAGCCTCCCTCCAACAACATCCTCACTTCAAGTGAGTAACTTGACTAATTACTAGAGTTACTTGCTGGGGGGCCGGGGGTAACAACAGTCTCAGTTCAAGTGAGTTACTTGCTATTACCAACTAGAGTTATTTGGTAGGGGGGGCCGGGGGGGGTCAAAACATCCTCACTTGAACTGAGTTACTGGGGGTATCAACATCCCCACTTCAAGTGAGTTACTTGACTAATTACTAGAGTTATTTGCTGGGGGGTAACAACATCCTCACTTCAAGTGAGTTACTGGGGGTAAAACATACTCAGTTCAAGTGAGTTACTTGGGGGAGGGGCAGCATACTGAGTACTGGTAAGTTACAGGGAGTAACATACTCATTTGAAGTAAGTTACTTGCTAGGGGGGGTAAAATTATCATTACTCAAGTGAGTTACTTGTTTTTAGGGCTGTGATATACTTGTTGGGGGGTAACATTCTCAGTTCAAGTCATAATCTAGTAATCAAATCAAACCGTTTACACGTGATTGGCATACCAACTGTCAATCAATGAGAATTTAGATATGCCGCTGAGCACGAAGGGTTTAAATTGAATTTATCAATTGTTTTGCCTAAAAAGTCGTTTAGGACCGAAGTCTTTACTCTTTAGGACCTTAGATATCAATGTTGCCTCAAACGAGTTCAGTCTCTACATTGGCTCTCCGGTCTCTGTTTTGTCCAGATGTACAACTCATTCTACCATCCCAACTTCTTAGTCTAGACCGGCATTTCTGATCTCTGTAGGTATTATGAGGCACTTAAAGGTAGTTGATTATGCAATCCGATTTGGGTATACACAGAACTGCGTTGTGTGAGTAAAACACGTAATTAGCGAATAATTTTCGTATTGTGTGGTCGGTTTATCGCCTACTGCCCAGCAAAGAGGTGCGAATCATCTGCACCCCTCTTGTATCTTCATGTACCTACTCGTGTACTTCTGAGTCCTGTATACATGGCTCCATTTCATGTATTCAACTCTCCATTTCCTGTGTACACACCGAGTGATGTGCCACCTAAGTGCCAGGCGGCACATGCCGTAATAATACTACTTAAGTAATAAAATATTTTAACAAGTTAATATCTTACGTCACTATTATAAGCGTGTCCGTTTGTCTCTCAGTCTGTACGTCTTGATTCTGTTTGTATGTCGGTGTTTCAGTTTGTACGCCTCTGTTTCTGTTTTTATTTGTGTGTGTGTTTGTTCGTGTGTTTCTATTTTTGTGTTTGTGTGTTTGTTTGTCTCGTACTTGTACAATGTATACATTAGAGAGAGCGAGGAGAGAGAGATGATTTGTATACACATCTCGCTGCTCTCTGATGTAAAGTAATAATAATAAGTTGTGTTTGCAATCTCTTTCCATTTTCTCTCTGTGCGTTTGCGTGTGGCATCCATTTATGCGTGAAAATTTGCGTGTGTATGTGGCGTGCGTACTGCGTATTCACGTACGCGTGTGCATTTCCACTCATGTTCGTCTGTAAGTTCGTGCTTGTATATGATATCTGTGGATTTATTTGTACGTATACTCGAAGCTCGTGACTTTTCGATTGTGTGTGTTTTTGTTCGTCTATGTCACCGTGTATGTTTGTTGTGTGTGTATTTTAACTCGTATAGTAATTTGAAATACGATATGGTCTGTAGGTGTACCAAGTGCGCACCCCCTTAGCACTCTCTAAACACCTCCTCCCCCTCTCCTCCTCTCCTCATTTTATATAGGCTACACCGTCAGTGATAATTGTTACTCTTACAACACTCTCTCAGTGCAGTTATTCTTCTGTTGGTATGTTGCTCGTCTACCCTTGCTCTCATGTCACTTGCCTCACTTTCCAACACGAATTGTCGTTACCCTTCCGTAATTCCCCACCCCTTGCTCTCATGTTACTTGCCTAACTTCCCGTTGCTCTTCTTTCCTTTCTCTCTAATTTTCTAACACCCTTCTTCCGTTATGTCGCTCTTCTGTTCTTGTTTCGTTTCAGCGTCGGTCTCGTTACCCGATACGATATGAATTGTGCATTGTACAATAAACATGAATGTGCTCTTCTTTCAAATTGTTGCTCTCATGTTACTCTTTTCAGCAGACACACGTGTTTATAAACTTTATACTTGTTCAGTTTTTATGTTGGTCGTCTTTGATATAATTTAATGCATAATCATATGCTGGTTTCCGTGTTGGTGGTAATAGGTTGCTTCTGTGGCGGCTTGCTCTAGTGGCGGCTTGCTCTAGTGGCGGCTTGTTCTAGTGGCTACTTGCTCTAGTGGTGGCTTGCTCTAGTGGCGGCTTGTTCTAGTGGCTACTTGCTCTAGTGGTGGCTTGCTCTAGTCGCGGCTTGCTCTAGTGGCGGCTTGCTCTAGTGGTGGCTTGCTCTAGTGGCGGCTTGTTCTAGTGGCTACTTGCTCTAGTGGTGGCTTGCTCTAGTGGCGGCTTGTTCTAGTGGCTACTTGCTCTAGTGGTGGCTTGCTCTAGTCGCGGCTTGCTCTAGTGGCGGCTTGCTCTAGTGGCTACTTGCTCTAGTGGTGGCTTGCTCTAGTCGCGGCTTGCTCTAGTGGCGGCTTGCTCTAGTGGTGGCTTGCTCTAGTGGCGGCTTGTTCTAGTGGCTACTTGCTCTAGTGGTGGCTTGCTCTAGTGGCGGCTTGTTCTAGTGGCTACTTGCTCTAGTGGTGGCTTGTTCTAGTGGCGGCTTGCTCTAGTCGCGGCTTGCTCTAGTGGCGGCTTGCTCTAGTGGTGGCTTGCTCTAGTGGTGGCTTGCTCTAGTCGCGGCTTGCTCTAGTGGTGGCTTGTTCTAGTGGCGGCTTGCTCCATTGGCGGCTTGTTCTAGGTGCCGTTTGTAGGAGTAGCAGGTTGCTAACTTGGTCAGGGACGGATGTTTGATTGCTTATTTTCGTTGTTTCAGTTGCTCAAGCACAAGCTTTTTCGCCCCAGTTTTGTTTTGCCTATTTGCTTTTAATTTGAAATTAGGTGAGTCTCGGGTGTCTCTCTAGTGTTGCTTGGGTGTCTC
Organism: Beroe forskalii; assembly: GCA_011033025.1. Classification (NCBI taxonomy): domain Eukaryota; kingdom Metazoa; phylum Ctenophora; class Nuda; order Beroida; family Beroidae; genus Beroe; species Beroe forskalii. Next base: position 309,541 of record WFMF01000066.1, on the reverse strand, counting down.
TTTAGTGTTGCTTTGGTGTCTCCCGGAGTTGTTGAATGATGTACGTTGTAATACACTCCATTTACTAGCTGGTTGTTGCCTGGTGTTGTTGTTATATAATATTTCGTAGTTAAATATGCAGCAGTTCACTGTTCACTGTGTGTATGATTTGTTATATCACTGCAGCTTGTGGTGCACTTAAATTCCTTGTATTTGAAATGTATGCCATTGCACAATGAGTTATGTATTAATTTTCTCTATTCGAAATGTATGTACAGTGTTATGTTTACTCAACAAGCGTGTTACAAATGTATTTATTTATTTATTGATTTGTTTATTATGTATTAATTCCTTGCATCTGAAATGTATTACAGTACTATGTATTAATTCCTTGTGTTTGAAATGTAAACATATTGTTATGTACGCAATACACTACACAATCTCAGATCTGTTATTGGCAATGCGCTCATCAGATTTCCTGTTCAGATCTCGTAATAGGATGTACAGCGTTCAATGTATAACCGTACTGCTCACGTCTCGTTCTCCAATGTACACGCAGTAAACGAGGAAGCAACGTTTACATCGGTACACTGAGAAGCGGTTAATGTGCACTGAAACACATCATGCTAGGAGATAATGATCGACAGGAAATTGCTTGTATTCTGAGAAATTTGCTTTCTTATTTAGGAGATAATAGACTTAGAGAGCTACATTTGTTGAGAAAAAACAAAATCGCTGGAGACTCAGGCCAATGGATGGACATGTAGAGGAAACGCCGGGTATTTGTATGTTTCGTTGGTATTCTGTTCGCTTAGGGATGCCCTTGTAAATTTCCGTTATTTTCTTTTTTATTGATAACAGTATTGATCTACCGTTTATTGATTAGAGAAAACTTTTGGCACTTTGATAAATTGGTTTGAACTTTCATAGTGTTGATGTATGTATATTGCAAGGAAAACTGTTCGACTGTTCGAGACAAAATACTGAGTGTTAGCAGAGTAAATTTTGAGCTCTACGTGACATAAGTTCTAGCAATAATAAGGGTAAAAAGTGTTGTGCAGCTAAAGATCTCTACGACAAATGAAAATGGTGAACATTTCCGCCTTTTTGGACGCTACCTTGATTAACGATTAAACTACCCTGCATCCCAACTCCAACCTGAAAACTAGCGTTCTGGGTTGAATCTTATTAACGAGCTACTAGTAGCTGCTTGTCAGGGTCGAGATGATGGTTGGAGTACGAACGTGGACCCTACCACCCATTCCTAACCTTCACTTAACTACCCTTCACCCCAACTTTACTCAACTTTGTGCGCACACAAAATGAAATTTTTTTGCCGTTTTCATTAGCCGTAGAGTTCTTTACCCGCTAAGCAACTTTAATTTTGGGCGTTAATGAGAGTTTGAAATCTGGGAAATCTCCTAAGTGCGTTGATTTTTATTTCATGTTCTGGATTTTAAAATTCGATTTCAATCTCTCATCAAATAGCCATTTCCTCTCGTGACTGTCTCGTGAATGAGCGCTTGTGTGAAACTGATTGCGTCAACGCAGGATACTTCCGTAGTTCTGTAAATTAGCTTATCAGCCGGTGTTACAGCTTACAGGGAGACACAGAGTGCTAGCATGCACAAGCAAGCCAAACAGACAAACATGACGAAATTGACTCACACACAAATACACATTGAGACGTTTAGACAAACTCACGACCAAATAAACAGTCGTACAACAATCAGACATCAGCAGACATTCGGCTAACCAACACTCAGACACAATCCACTCAGACATGGTTCACAACTTCACATGACAGAGTGACATGTCCTCTTTGTGTGTCAGAGTGTCAGAGTGTCACACATCACTGCTGAACATGTACACACCCTGTACACTGTGTATCACGTGACATGTGTACATTTGACGCAATGGTGTTCAAAGGCAGGAGTATTATACACTCTCTACTTGTACATCTTCCTCCACCGGACATATATTACAAATACTCATATATATCCGTGTATTATTACGCAGTCTTTACGTGTGCTCTCCGCTGTGTGTGTCCTGTGTGAGTGTGTGTGTGTGTGTGTGTGTGTGTGAGTGTGTGTGTGTGTGAGTGTGTGTAATGGGTGTGTAACTACTCGCTCAAAGGCCCTGTCTTGTCTCCTTTTGGGACCGTTTTCTCAATTGAGACATTTCTCTCATCTCTGTCTTGCCCCCTTTTAAGACCGTTTTCTGAATTGAGGCACTTCTCTGTCTTGCCTCCTTTCGGTACCGGTGTCTCTGAATCGAGACACTTCCCTTGTATCGAGACATTGTGTTCAGACAACAGGTTATGTTGCGACAACACTGGTCACTGTCCCTGAATTAACAAGTTTCTGAGAGATATTGCGGCATTGTCATGTATTGTTGCACTGAATCTTTCTCTATATTGAGTCATATTTCTATCAATTGTAGACATGATCTCGTTTATTGAATTTAATCTTTTGAAGTTTTGATTATTTAGTTATGCGATTGTCCATCTGTGTTAACTACATCATGGTAATTTTAGTTAGTTTGAAGACAATTTTGTATTTTTTTGCGTTTTTGCAAACGATCTAATCGCGAAATATATCCCGCAGAATTGCGTGTGTGTCACTGACAAGTTCTAACCACATACCTGCACAGTCGTCTAACAATCGAGACACAATATAATCGAGACATACCGTTTAATAAAAGAGGCATATAATATTCTCCACGAGTATATTCATTTCCTGTAAAATCCCCCTCTCTCACTCTCACTCTGTTAGATGGATCATGAATCTGACAAGTCCACTCTCATTAAACCTCATATGGACAACCCCCATCCTCCCCCTCTCGCACGCAGCTCCCTCTCGACACACTTTGTTCCTCTCATTATTATCCCTCATAACTCCGAGCTCTTTATTCCCGGTGTCGAGCAACACTTCCTCTGCGCAGGCATTCGATTTATCTCGCTGGTTTATTGGTTGCTTAGCTCCATTTGTGACTTGCGTTATTAACTCGTTTCCCACACTTCTTTACTTCGTAGTCTCTATTATTCGTCTCGTGTTTCTTTTCCCTCCTTGAGCAATACTGCGATAGTAATTATTAAACATCTTTGAATCCATCTTTGAGTTAAAGACATATTTGTTCGGAATATTTAGCTATTAAGGTCTCAATTGTGATTATCATCCGATAAAGAACACACTTTTTTCCTCGACGTTATAGGCAAGTTGGCAGTCGCCATTTTAAACCATGATATTGATCGCAGTCCCATTCATCTATAACAATTTGTGAGAGACGTTTAGCCATAAAGTCAGTAAGCTCTAAAGCCCGCCTACTGCAGCCAGACCTGTCGAAACCGTAATTTCCTGGTTTCTGGAGAATATAACGTCGTTTCCAGAGAAATTTCGTAATTCCCTGACTCTCACAAACCACCACAAATGTAGTGTTTGAAAAATAATACGACCCAGAAAAGGCATAATACTCCCTCTCATGTCACGTTGATGAAACACATTAAGTTCTTTAATGTCTACTCCTGTCTGTCGTATTACGTATTCTATGTTTTCCTGTTAAAGTGTAACTGATTCCTATGACACCATAGTAGCACAGAATATGACTCCCAGCTTAGCTCGGCGTGGAATAAAACTCTCAACTGCTTTATGAATTCGGTCACTATCATTTACTCGAAGGTATAAGCTGCATTTATTAATTATTCAGTAATACGCAATGAATATCTCTAATGTGGATGGCTTGATTAATCTTTGCAATACATGCTATACGCGATAAGGTTATTAACCATAGCCACAAAAGAGCCCCTTTATCAGACCCCCTTTTATTAATGTTTAAATGTTAATGATTATATTTCCCGGGAAACTGTCCCGGTACAGCTAAGTAGCTCTTTGCAGCTCTATAGTAACATAGTCATGGCTAATTGCTAACCTATCCTGCTTTATTTCAAGCATAGGTCCCAGTTCTCTAGCTCAGCAGAGTGGCATGTCTGGGGCTGGGGCACTGGGGATGCAGCCTAGTTCGGTGTCTGGGGCCTCCCTGCTCTCGCAGTCAGGCCTGCAGAGCAACCTGCAGTCCCACCTGAGTCTGGGAGGGAATGGGGGGAGCAGCTCCCCTCAGTCTTCCTTGGGAGGAGCAGCAGGGGGAGGTGCAGGACAGTCCTCTCAGACACTCTTCCAACACAACAAAGTGAACTTGGGGCAGTCAGCTGGCGGGGGTGGAGGAGGATTTGGAGGAGGAACATCGCTAGGCAACTTCGGGCAGAACAGTCTCTCTTCTCACTTGGTGGGCTTAGGACAGAGTAACCTTCCTCAGAGTGGTTTCGGAGGTCTGGGACAGCAGAGCATGGGACAGCAAGGTCTGGGTCAGCAGGGACTAGGACAGCAGAGTATCGGGCAACAGGTCCTAGGACAACAAGTCATGGAATCCCAGGGATTGAACCAGCAAGGTCTCGGGAAGCAAGGCCTCGGCCAGCAAGGACTTGGCCAGCAGAGTCTTGGTCAGCAGGGTCTAGGTGGGCAGGGCAGTCAGGGACTAGGACAACACGGCATGCAGAGCTCATCAAATCCAAACTTCATGGCTAACTTCGACCAAGCCTCCTCCAGCATGAATCAGAACCAGTTCCCTAAAGACATTGAGGACGAGGCGAACTCTTACTTCCAACAGATTATCATAACCAAATCCATCCCCATCAATAACGCTCTTGACATGCTGAAGCGGTTCCAAAGTTCCTCCGACAAGCGAGAAACAGATGTCTTCAGTTGCATGCTCCATGCTCTCTTCGAAGAGTACAAGTTCTTCAACCAGTATCCTGAACAGGAACTCTACATCACCGGCAAACTCTTTGGAGGTATCATAGAGCGGGGCCTCGTAACCTTTGTGCCTCTTGGATATGCGCTGAGGATCATCTTGGACTCTCTCCAGTTCCCTCCGTCTAGCAAGATGTTCATGTTCGGTATCAACGCCATCGACGAGTTCAAACACAAGCTCAAAGACTACCCCCAGTACTGCAGGTTCCTCAAGGAGAAGAACCCTAACTACAAGGACTTCCCACCCCGGTTGCTCGAGTACATTGAGCACGGGGAGGAGTCTCAGGAACCTCCCTCAGCCAAGTTCTCTGCTGCCCAGCAGCAGCAACAACAACAGCAACAGCAACAATCCCAGCAAGCTGCATTCTCTGCTGGAGCTGGAGGGGCCGGGAACAATGCCCTGCAAAACATGCAGCAGCAATCCCCATTCCCGTCCATGTTCGGCAACCAAGGCAACTACACCCAGAACAATCAGACGATGTTCGGACAGAACACCTCCGGGAGTCTGTTCAACTCGAACCCTCCCTCCTCCTCGCCTGCCAACCCTTCTCAGATGACCTCATTCAACCTTCAGAGCATCCTCAACAACCCCGCTGCCAAAGGCAACATTGGCTCCTCCCTAGGCAACATAGGTTCGTCACTAGGCAACAGCAACTTCCCCGTTCCCCCGTCCTCGTCCCCCAGTGTGTTGTCTCATCAGAATGTGGGTGGTCAGCAGGTGGCTATGCCCCCTCAGCAAGGCAGATCCACCCCCACAAGGACCGTCACGCCCCAGGGGGGCTGGCCTCAGACAGAACTACAACCGCAACAGCCCCAGCAAGCGGTCGACGATAAAAAGGTTAAAGCTTCATCTTGTTGCAGTTTATGTAGCTGCTGTTGTTGATTTAATCATGACAATTTTGTGAGCATCAAAATCCGTACTTTTTGATTCAAAATTCAAATCTCAATATGATTGAACCCGGCCCTACTGAGGTTAAGTACACTATTTTCCTCTCTAACGCTGCTGAACCTCAGGGTGGTGACCAGCAGAAAGTGAAGCACCAGCCGCCTCCGGAGGGTGTCCAGGATAAGATACTCTTCATCTTCAATAACATCTCCCAAGACAACATAAACCAGAAGGCAGGCTGAACTAATCCCTAAACTCGTCCCCCCAATCGCCTGTCCACTTCCCTCATCTAACTCGTGTTTCCCCAATTCTTCTGTCCATTTCCATCCTTCTAACTGTTATCTCCCCTATTTTCATTCCCTCCTTCTAACTCTTATCTCTCCAATTCTCCTGTCCACTTCCCTCTTACTCCCACTTACCTCTCCCATTCACATTCTCATTCACTCACTCTAACTCTTGTCTCTTTCTCCCATTCTTCTGTCCACTTCACTCATCTAACTCTTATCTCCCCCATTCTCATTACCTCCCTCTAACTCTTATCTCCCTCATTCTCATTACCTCCCTCTAACTCTTATCTCCCCATTCTCATTACCTCCCTCTAACTCTTATCTCCCTCATTCTCATTACCTCCCTCGAACTCTTATCTCCCCCATTCTCATTACCTCCCTCGAACTCTTATCTCCCTCATTCTCATTACCTCCCTCGAACTCTTATCTCCCCCATTCTCATTACCTCCCTCGAACTCTTATCTCCCTCATTCTCATTACCTCCCTCGAACTCTTATCTCCCCCATTCTCATTACCTCCCTCGAACTCTTATCTCCCCCATTCTCATTACCTCCCTCGAACTCTTATCCCCCTCATTCTCATTCCATCCTTATAACCCTTATCACTCTCCCAGGCGGAGGAGTGGCTGGAGATCGTTGAGCAGCAGTTCTACCCGTGGGCTGCCCAGTATCTGGTCACAGAGCGGGTCTGCATAGAACCCAACTTCCACCAGCTCTACCTCCAGTTTGTGGAGACACTCAATACCAAGGAGTACGCTAGCCAAGTGCTCACTGAGACATACGCTAACATCAAGGTACTGCCTGTCAACTTGGCTCAGACACATAGCTGTCAATTCATCGCTACCATTATCTCCAATTCAATACTTGAATTATTGGTGCCTTACTGTTGTTCTAGAACCTGTTATCTAATTTTGAATCCAATATAATCATCGGGTATCTATGTTCGTCGTTCAAGAACTTCAACTTCTGCAAGTTTAACACTCACTTTTTCAGAATCTATTGAAATCACCCTCTATGAACGCGAGTAACACCAGTGAGAAAACCTACCTCAAAAACCTGGGATCCTTCTTAGGCCTTTACACGCTGGGGAGGAACAAACCCATCCTACAAATTGTAAGTATCACGACGTCCTCAGTTTAGCACCCAATTCTGCCAAATTCCCAAACGCTTCAATCTTATATATAATTTGGAGATAATAATAATAAAATAATAAAATATGGTAGCTTAAACACAGTAACGAGGTTACACAATAAATTAATACTCTGTACCTATGCACAACTGTGTGGAATACTTTAAAAACTGTCACAGAAACAAATCGTAAGAATAAATTAAGACTATTGTGTGCTAAAAACAGAACCCATAATTTAATGTGTGACAGTGTGGCTCAAGAATCAGAAGTTACATCCAGTAAACAGTTAGTTACAATTTAAATGACCTATTGAAAAGGAATGTTTTTAGCTTAGTTTTAAATTCAGTTATTGAGCAGCAAGATTTTACTTCAAGGGGTAAACTATTCCATAACTTAGGGGCATAGCAAAAGAAAGATCTAGAACCCATTCGAGTTTTTGGTATGTATGATCTTAGAGAAGGAGTTCTACTTCCACTGATATTGTTGTAGTTGATGAGGTGAACAAGATAATTGGGTGCAATTCCATTGATGATTTTGAACACAGTTAAAAGAATTTTGAATTCAATTCTCTCAGGCACCTTAAGCCAATGAAGTGATTTGAGGTGTTCAGTTTTAGGGTCTCTTTTCCTTAGGCCAAGAATAGCTGCACGTGAATTTTGTCTGTTTGTGCGGGCGCACAGTTTAAATTTGAGCTTGCCAAGAAAATATCAAGAGAAACGAAGGCTAAGCTGGGCTTAGTCGCGCCGTTGCTATGGATACAGGTTTTGTGCACGTGCAGATTATGATCAGTTCTATGCGAGTGCTTTCTGATACGTTGTATATTGCTGCGGTTTAGCGTTTGAAAGAACGACGTGTTTACCGTTTTTCATTTGAAATTAAAGATCTGGAAATAGAAAAAGGGTGTGGGCTGGCATCGTGGAGGCTATTTCCGATAGCATCTCTTCAGAAATCTGTGACAGACGTCGGTCGATTTAAATCAATGCCGAGTTGATGGTAACGGAAAATGTGAATTTATAACAATTTAAGATTGAACAAAATCAAAATCAAATTGAATCGAATTTTGGCATAGCACATTGCGATTTTGAAATACTGCTCTTGGCGTGAATCAATGCTTTGATTCAACGTTCACTATGAGTACGATATTCGGTTTTAATTTTCAGATTAAAATTCGTCATACAAGAGCAAATAATAATGATCAAAACTTGCAAGGTCCAGCATTACTAAAAGTTACCAACGAATAATGGTATTTCTGCTCCTTCATAAACTTTTTGAGAACTTATTATTTGGTCCTGCGCGCATTCATTTCTGTTCAATGCTGTTTTAATTTCGTTGCCCCGTAACATTTGACTTGATTGGAGTTTTTTGATGCGGTAAAAAGTATTCAATAAATTGTAGTTGCAGCGTTTCAAATTTGCGAACGAGGTGCTGCGTAGCAGCGCCGAGTGAGCTGTGTATTTGCAGGCCCAACGGGCCTGCTAGTTATTTAATAAGATTTACTGTCCCGCGTCTATTTTGTTTCCTACTAAGTATTCGACTCTTTCCTCCACCATGATATCCTCTATCATATCACTTCCTCTTACAGCATCATTCCCTCACAATTTGACGCACACTCATTTCAGGACCTTGACCTGAAGAGTCTGGTGGTGGAATCCCTGCACAAGGGCCAGATAGCCGGGGCTCCGAAGGAGCAGGAGTTCATGCTCTTCACCATTCCCTTCGTGTGCAACGTCCTCCGGTCCGTGGCCCACAGCAAGGTCTTCGCACCGCCCAACTCCTGGACCATGGGTCTCCTGGGGCTGCTCATCGAGATACACAACATACCCGACTTGAAGGTAGGGTTGGAGTTGGTGTACTTTGTAGAGATTTATGATATCTCCGTTTAGCGTTTACGTACATTCTACTAAGAGTATGAAATATTTTAAGCCAATGAAACAAATATTCTTTTAGATTCCTGCTCTCTCATTCTTACTCAAATTAAAATTTCATTTTCAGCTCGCGCTCAAATTCGAAATGGAGCTCCTGTTGAAGGATCTGCAGACTGAGATGGAAGCTGTGACTATCAAAAACGTCCTTCAGTGTGAAAACCTGAAGGATAAATACAAAGTTGAACAGGTGACAGTCTTTTTAGAAATAAGTTTCAATTAAAAAACGGAGGGAAAAAGTTTCAATTAAGTTAGAAATTATCGTATACGTACTTGAATTCATGAGATATTAAATCGAGAACCTTCATTCATTAGCACAACATGATTGCTGATTACGTGGTTCGCAGATAAATGGTAGTTATAGCCAATCTATGGTTACTTATCACCTCATTTGTTGATTGTTTCTTGACTCCTGTCCGTCCTCAGCTGATATCTCTGACGCCTCCCAAGACACCTGGTTCCTCGCTCCTGGCCCCTCAGTCCTTCACCCCACGCCCCTCCAACCTGGCACTCCCCCTCAACAGCACGCCATGCCGTCCCTCGTGCCTCAGATGCAGGACATGGACTACACCAAGATCCGGATCAACACCCAGCTGCCCCTCTTCCAGAAACGACCTGAACTCACCGCACTGCGTGCAGACTGCCATTGAGAGCGCTATCTCCAAACTGGGTCGTTTAGTCGTTGAGAAGAGCATCAACATGACGCTCACTACCGCTGAGAACATCATTAAGAAGGACTTTGCGCTGGACCCTGAGGAGAGCAAGATGCGGATGGCAGCGCAGTTCATGGTCCGGCACATTGCAGCTGCTGCAGTGCTCATCTACGCCAGGGACCAGCTGAGCTCCACCATCAAAGACAACCTGCTGAAGAGCTTCATCCCCAACATGAACATCCCAAAGAACATGCCCGGGTTGGGGGCCCTGGACATGCAGTTGGTCCAGGAGGCCCAGGAAGCCGCTAAGTTTGTAGCTACAGAGAACCTGGACCTGGCGTGCATGCGGCTGCAGGCTGATGCAGTGAGACAGGCTTACAAGGAGATAGACAAGCTGCTGGAGAAGGAGTATCGGAAGAGGTTTGAGTGCAGGAAAGAAGGGCAGAGATTCACCAACACCATGGTAGCTGCCATCCAGGACCAACTTCCTGAGCAACTCAGATTACAGGCTGGGGGCTGCACTCAGCAACAGTTCAAAGTCTACCAGCAGTACGGCAAGAACATTCCCCGTGAGTGATGCAAGGGTTTCTAAGAACTGTACTGTATACTTATCTGATGAAGTATTGTGGAGGTTTAAAAAGTCAAGCATGACCAGTATCCGTTTGGCTGCTTTCAGAGTTCACTGTGATTAGATATTTCCATTATCACTATATTTCCCACTTTACATTCCCCCGTGTTTCAGCATCCCTGCCGATGCCCTCTGCTCTGCCGACCATCCCGTCCATCAGCTCCCAGTTCCCGCCCCACCCTGGCACTGGCAACATGCCAGACAAATGGGGATCTCTGGATACTCCTGGGGGACATGACCTGGACCTGACAGCAGAGAACATGAGTCAGTTTGACATGAGGACCAATGTCATGGGTAACAGAATGCAACCCTTCTTCCAACAGCCAGGAAACAGTTTCGGAGGGGGAGACAGGTCCATCGACGAGCTATCCGTGAGTTGAATATTATTTGAATGTTTTACCTCAGTAAGTCACTTACATATATTTTACATCTTTTGCACATTGTTTTTCAATCCCGGCGAAGTTCACATCTTTAGCACAATTGGCCGTTCGTTAATCGTTTTTCCACGTTATCATTTACACAATATACAATTTGCAATTGAAAACCTCGTTCTTTGCAGCGAATGATGCTGTACAAACAGCAACAACAACAACAGCAACAAAGCCAGCAGCAGCAGAGTCAGCAACCCTTCAACCTGGGAGGAGGAGGAGGAGGTGGTGGTCCCCAGACGGCCCAGCAAGCTCCCCAACCCACCCAACAACCCACACAACAAGCACCCCAAGCCCCCGTGTCCTACAACCAGAACGACGAGTTGTCCAGACTTCTGGACGTTCTTTACTCCAAGATAGAGACTCTGGTGCCACAGTTCCCTGTCACTTCCTACCTGAAACCCATCCTGGACAAGGTCCTGAAGACCATACAGTCCACCAAGTACAACATTTCAGACAGCATCAAACTCATCGGCTGCAGTGTCGAAGGTAAACAGTTTCGTGAATTGTTATCTAAAGGTGGAAATTAGGATTGATCAATAGTTATGAAATCTATTTACTAATCAGAAGTACAATCTCCTGTAACTCAATCGCTGATGGGGCACGACCCCAGTAACCCAATGACTCGCAATGAATTATTTTCACCCCAGTCCCAGTTTAATTCATCTCACCATGATTCTCCTCAGGAATCTTGGAATGCCACAGACCCGAGGTAATGGAGAAGGAGGCGGAGAAAACGAAGATTCTCTGCGACGCTCAGCTTCTCATACTCAAATACCTTGCTCAGTCTAACGTGTTCGGACCGCAAGTTCTACAGAAACACGCTACCAAGTGAGTATTTATTATGCAGGATGATTGTTGAGCTGGAACACTTGGTTCTTGAATTCAACACTTCAAACTTCTCTTCAATTTACGACTTTGTGCATTGATTAACTAAATTTATCAGCCGCCTCTCAACTGAGCAACTGCTTTCCCTCTCCAGAGCTGTGATAGAAGCGAAGGACGAGATCAAGTACAACGACCACGCCATTGACCTGCTGATCAAACACAACCTGATCATGATGAAGGAGTTCTGCACCCACCTGGCCCACCTGCTGCATGAGAAGATAACCTCCCCACACTACCCCCTACCCATGCTCATTCACAACCCACTCTTCAAGACACAGATCAACCTCGGCGTCAACATATGTGAGTAAGATTTCTGATTTTTTATTGCATACAATGATCGATTTGAAGACAAGAGTTAAACTTCGTACTGAGAGGTAATCATATCAAATGATGACGGAATACTTAAATTTTAACAAAGTATCATGTTTTTTCCTTTCGGAAACGTACGAGCTGAATTTATAAATTCATATACCCCATATCCAAAATTATATACATAAAATTTTTATATATAATAAAAATATTAGACTTTTTGATCGATTTATAAATCTGGATTGTCCCAATGATCAGCAGAATTTATGAATTTAAGTTCTATCAAAGAGTTTCTCAGCAAGCTCCGCAGCTCTTCTTGCATTGCTTCTTCTTGGTGGCGAACTTGCACTTTCCTTGCTTTGCCCATTTGGGGCATTGTTTTGGTTTTCTATCTGAGCATTCTTCCTCCTCCTCCTCTTCTTCCTCCTCTTCTTCCTCTTCTTCTTCTTCCTCTTCATCTTCGTCGTCGTCATCAGGTCTCTCGTTACACTTCCCACAAGTTTTAGCGCAGTTTTCAGTCATCCACTCCCTCCACTCCCCTCCCGTACACATCCCCTCGCCCTTCCAGTAGATGCAATGCTCTCCCAAATCCTCGCATCTATCTGGCACTGGCCTCTTCTCATCCTCATCTTCTTCCTCAGGACATGTTCCACAAGTCTTAGCGCAATTCTCTGCCATCCACTCCTTCCACTCGCCCCTTTTGCACATCCCCTCGGCACTCCAGTGAGGGCAATGCTCCCCCATATCCTCACAGTCGGTATTCCTATCCTCCTCTTCTTCCTCCTCTTCCTCATCCTCTCTATCACCCCCACAATTAGGCTCGTCTCGTCCCCCGCTCACCTCGTTGCAATCCATCTTCAGACACTGGTTGAACTCTTTGCTCCTCGACTTCTCACACCGCTTAATCACCTCGTTCCCGCACGGGAACACCTTGAGACCAGGCCGTACAAGTTGGAGTCGTAACTCCTCAGAAGAGCCCGTGTGTTCACGTGGTTGTGGACCCCGTCAGCTCGCTGACTGTACGCGTTCACTGCGAAGAAGCTCTGGGTTCCCTCCGCGAAGTACTCCTCCTTGGTGCTCATGGCGTAGGTGTTAGCCCACTTTCCGGAGGAGCGGGCGGCGTTGTACCAGTAGGCCAGGTCTCTGTCGAAGCCGCTGATGGCGTACTTAGCTCCCAGGAGGTGGACCCCGTGCGAGAACTCGTGCAGGAAGATGTCCTCGTTACGGTAGTTGTCTCGGTCGTAACATAGCACGTTCTCTTCAGCTCCTGCGAGACAAGGGTCAAAAAGAGCGGGAAATAAATTCTAATGGAACTGGTGTTTGAAATCCGTTATTACATAGAATTCATTGAAATCATTTTGTGAATATTCCTTGTTGCTAACCTGTAGAAATAGGCCATTGCTCAGTAGCTCCGAGTCCCCTAGCCCTGGCATTCCAGAAGACAGGGTCCAGCCAGGAATGCTCAGGAATGTGAGTGGTGTACTCGTTGTGTGCCATGATGCCCACTCGGCCGTACCTCCTGTAGTAGTTGTTCCTGACTCCCGAGTGGTCCGCCATCAGGAATCTGGTGATGTAGCACGCCCTCTTCAGAGCTTCGTCTGGCACCCTGCCAGACGACACCACAGGGATACCGTACGCCTCAGTGTACTTCTGGTAGAAGTTGGTGAGTCCGTGAGGGTGCATCTCACTGGCGTATCTCAGGTTGCTGGGCACACTTCGGATGGAGCTACAGGTGTGGGTGCGCTTAGCACTCCCAGACCGGGCAGCCAGACCATTGCTCAGCATGTAGGGTTCTCCAGGGTTAGCTGGCTTGGAGATCTCCCCTCCTACTCCTTCAAACACGATGTCTACAGCTACATCGGGAAGTGAGCGTCGGAAGAGGACAGCGGTGTCGTGAAGGGGAGCTAATATCAGGAGAAATAGTAATATCATTGCTGCGGGGAGAAGAGTGTTATTTGAGGGAATTGAAATAGCATCAACTGGAAATACTTCCTGGTCGTAATATAGATGAAAGCTTTGATATTTCTATAACTACTTGGTAAATGTTACATTAGAGATTTTCAAAAATATTAAAACAAAAACAAAATATTGCTCTAGAACTGGTATGGCAGAAGTGTCAATATTTTTTCTGAGCAGCACCTTGCCTAATTTCATAAAACTTATAATCTGCAAATACCTAGGTACAAAATATAAAGCTGATTTGTTTTGTGCAGAATCGAAAAGATAAGTCCAAAAAGAAGTGAATTATCGTTAAAGGTGGCCAGGGGGGTCCTTAGTCGATTTCTACTTTTCTACTATCTTAGATGGCGTTATCCTCAATCAGAACGAACGAAATACCGGGAATCAACCTCGGACCCCCCATCCCCTTAATAACTTGTGCTCAAATTGATTTAAAGTTGATTTTCATTTGTCACGTCAAAAACATCATTTTATCAATACGAAATTTAAAACCAAGTTGGTTTGTATTTCTTTAGATTGGGTCAATTTTCTTATCAGTTTTGCCGGTATTTCCGGGGTTTTCAGACAAAAATAGCATAATATTCAAGGGAAAAAATGAATATCTTATGCCAATAAATAAACAAAATTTTTGGACGAGCGTTTCCTCTGAACTGCAAATCAAACACAATATCGCTGAATGTCCTAGTATCTCCCAGTAAACCACCTCTTTCTCCCAGGTAACAAAGTGAAAGGAGACTCCCTGTGTGTCCTAGTGTCTCCCAGTAAACCATCTTTCTCGCAGGTAACAAAGGCTGCGTATATCTGTCGATAGTGTGTATCTGAGTGCACTGCATGTATTCTACCGTACACCCCCACAGAACCTATGAACACCTCCTTTCTCCCAGGTAACAAAGTGAAAGGAGACTCCCTGGTCAGGGAAGAAGATGTGAAGCAGTTGAAGGATGTGCTGAGGTTCTTTGTACAGAAGTCAGAGGCTGGCAGGGATGAGGACCCCAAACAGAGGGAAGAGGTACGTGTACGTGGCACTGTTGATACTCTCTCATTACCTGTTCTTGAAACCCTGAACAATACCTTAGTCATTGATGTCCTTTCAATCTTCCAAACTCATTAAATGGGCGATACATAACCCTTGATCCCGTTTGACATCGGAACACATCGAGCAAGTATTGATTGCGCGTCATTCTTCAACTTGCGCTGATTGGCGAATATCTAATGGGCCTAAGATAATCAGTCTTACGCTAGAATATCTTTCCTCGCAGTCTTTTCAATCTCAACTCCCATAACCCACCCAACCCCCTCTTCCACCCCATTTCTGACTTCCACCCCTATTCTGCCCCATTCATCCCATCCCATTTCAGATGACAGCCAACGTGAAGATGATCATCCAGCAGTGGATAATGATCTGTCAGAAGTCCGGGGAGTCCCACGAGCAACAACTCCTCCAAACCCAGTTCTTCAACCACCCCTCCCTCCGTAACGAGGAAACCATCACCCTCCTCTTCAAGATATACACGGAGTACATTGCCGATGTGAACTTTAACAACTACATGCAGAATAAGGTACAAAAAAAGGTACATCATCACAACCCTCCTTTGTGTAACTTGGTAACAAACACGCTGCTGATTCTCATCGTACGAGCTGTTGATTTTAATATGAAATTCTCGATTGTAGACTTGATATTTGTAATCTGAAATGTTCACCCTCCTCTTACATTGCAAGAGCTGTCTTATTCTAGGAGATGTTTAAGAATTGTTAAGAATTTTGATGATTTCGTGATTTTGGAGAGTGCCCAGCTGGCAGATAGATAAATCTATATTGCAACGCTATTGCTGTTACTTTCTTCGTTTATAGCATTTCACACCGTTGGCATTCGTAATCCCACTTAACAGATTATCATCTTCATTCCATCATGTCTATGTTTCGAAGTGTTCAATGTTCATCCATTCCTAATTTCTATGACCTGTGATTTTCTGCATATTCGTGTCACAAAGATATATGGATTATCCACTAATTTACCTCGCTGAAACATTTTAGAAATATTCGCCGCTGCAATTTCATATTTTGATAAATACATGGAAGCTCCAAATTTATTTTCTAGACAAAAGATGACTTCCTTATTCCTAATCCATCCCCAAATCCCTAACCTTCCACCCCCAGGGCTACATGTACAAGCTACGTGAAGATATCTACAACTTTGTGGACAGTTTCGTTAAACTGGTCTACGTCATGATGAAGTTCTTCGGGGAAGCAAACCGTCTCAAGATGCTGAAAACCGTCCTGATAACGGTTAAATCCGTCCTCCAGAAGGACCATGACACCAAGAAGACGCAGTTCCTGGTTCTACCCTACCACAGATTCTTTGCTATTCTCTTCCAGGAGGTCACTGCTGAGCCCATGCCTTACGAGAAACTTCTGCCCATTCTCAAAGTCTTCTGTCACGTGTTGGGAGATTTCATGAGTGATTTATGCAGTTTATGGGGTCTTCGGGCCATTATCAGGATGAATGACTTGATTTAGATCGATTCGGATTGAACAGAAGAAGTTTAATTTGCTCAAGTGCTGGTACCCAATCGCAGATGTTTATTTACCTCTTCTCCTAAACCCCTCCCCTATCTCTCTGTCACGTGTACCACCTCCTGCAACCTAACTACCTGCCTGGTTTCACCTACGCCTGGTTGGAACTCATCTCCCAAAGACACTTCCTCAACAAACTACTAACTACAGAGAACAAGGTATTATAGCAGGCGTCGTATTGTACTTCAATGAGAAACTGATTTCTAAGTCAGAGATTACTTGCTGTGAGCAGTTTGTTGAAAGCATCTTACTGCTCAGTGATCTCTTCCTCAGTAGACCTTCAAGAGGAGTTATTCATTTTGTGTATTTCACATCTACAGTAATTTCCGTTGTAATACCCTCCCTCTCAGGCGCAGCCAGGTCAGGGGTGGCCCCTTTACCAGCAGCTCCTCATTGACCTCTTCAAGTTCCTGTACCCCTTCCTACGTAACGCTGAGCTGATCATCAAGAACGAGACCCTGTACAAGGGAACTCTGAGGTGCCTCCTCGTCCTCCTCCACGACTTCCCTGAGTTCCTGTGCGACTACCACTTCCCCTTCTGTGACGTCATCCCCCCGGGGTGTCTCCAGCTCAGGAACATCATCCTCAGTGCCTTCCCCAGCACCAAGAGTCTGCCTGACCCCTTCAGCAAAGACCTCAAGGTGGGCTTATCTAAAGATGGCTTAAGAGTAAGGGAAATAGGGAATCTGGATGGATCCTATTGGATTGAGTGGCTTGATCACTGTTTTCTGTACCTAGCGTTTCGGAGCGTATATGATTGGCCTCGAAATCATCTTGTGGAATAATTTCACAATGAATAATCAGCTTTTACGCTTATTGCCTTATTGGTCTGTATTGGTATGTTATCTCTGCCTTACTTGCTCCTCACCCCCTCTCACTATCACCCAACTCTTCTTCACCCTTCCAACTCACCATTCCCTTCACACTCCCTTGCCTCTTTTGCAGGTTGATCAGTTGGAGTCGATCTCTGAATCCCCTCGCATGAGTTACGACTACACCACTGCTATTCCTGCCACCTTCAAGAAGGACCTGGACTCCTACCTCAAGAGCCGAACCCCTGTTACCTTCCTCATTGAACTACACAAACACCTCAAAGCTCCTTCGGAGGAACTGTCCAGAGTGGTGGGAGGACATGGCGAAACTATGCCCAAACTGGAAACAGGTTGAGAAAAACTCGGTAGAGTACTAAAACCACTCGGCTTTTTCTTGCGATGCTTTCAAAAAGCGTTACCTCACACAGTGGATCTCACACCAGTTTTAGTTTTTCTTCATTATAAAACCCTCCCGCAGATGCCCAAACTGGAAACAGGCAGTCGGTACAACATTCCTCTCATGAACAGTCTGGTGCTGTACGTTGGAGTGCAAGCCATCAACTTGATGCATTCCAACCGACACACACCCACCCAGACCACCATTGCTCAGGGAGCTCACATGGATATCTTCCAGAACCTTGCCGTGGACTTGGACAACGAAGGTAAGATCCAGGATCTGCGGATCATGAACAATGCAATTTCATAAAATTCTCCTAACGAGTACCCCATCAGATTTCGATGGAGATTCGAGCTTGATAGCCGAGGCAAAAATCAAAATTGTTGTTTTGTAACCTTCACCTTCCTCTGGTAGGTCGTTACCTGTTCCTGAACGCTATCTGCAACCAGCTGAGGTACCCTAACACCCACACCCACTACTTCTCCTGTACCCTGCTCTACTTGTTTGCTGAGGGAAACAGTGAGAAGCTCAGGGAACAAATCACCAGGATCTTGCTTCACTGCTCAGTAATCATCTCGTAAGTCTAACTTGGAGCTCGGGATAGAGCGTAGCGTGATAACTGATCAGCCTCCTCAAGTGGTCCTGAAAATCCCATTCCTCTCCCTTAAATATATACCCCCTTCCTCCCCATGATAACCCCTCTTCCTGCCTTAATTACCCCCTCCCCTCTCAGGATCCTCCTGGAGAGGCTGTGTGTGAACCGACCCCACCCCTGGGGCCTGCTCATCACCTTCATAGAGCTCATCAAGAACCACGATTACCACTTCTGGGACCACGACTTCGTGACTTGTGCCCCGGAAATTGAGAAGTTAGTCCAGCCTGCTTTACTCGGTGACATGTGTTTTGCAGACACCTTTCCCTTGCCATCTAAACTTAATAGATTAATAACGCATGATGGGTAAATTATAGATCGTATCGACTTTTAACTCTAAGATAACGCGTCTCTTTTCAGCCTGTTTAAGTCAGTGTTCAGCAACTTGCAAAGCAAAACAAACGCGAGTCTGAACAGCCGAGAGGACGGCGAGTAAGAAGACGCCCTCTCCGTCCCTTCCCCTCCACCACCTACCCGTCCAATTCCCGGCCCACTCGTTCTGCCTCTCTACCCGTCCTCAACCTCACCCGTCCTTTACCATCCTGGATCCAATAAACGCCACCATTACCTCCCGTGATACCACCCGTAATTCTGTGGTGTACCACCCGTAATTCTGTGGTGTACCCCTCCTGGAATCTCTTGGTACTCCAGCAACCGTAACTCCCTACTCACGCTGATATCAACCAATCACAAGAGATTACCCAGTGATACTGTTGACAGCAATATGCAGTATCCCCCTCGCCACCCCACTCCTCCTCAATCTCCTCTCCCCCGGCCCCCCTCACTCCCGTCTCATTTATCATATCACAATCCTTACTGCCGTTAATAATTTCCTTTCATCCTCGTTATTTTTGACAAGCTGTACCCCTTTGAGTTGGTCGCTGACCGCTTTATTGCCCCCGTATTAAAGAATTACCTGTGTTGTCGTATGTCCTAATATATTCGCCACCCACTTCATGTCGACGGACTGATTCAGTGAATCAAATATTGATTCTCTGAACCTAAAAAGCTAAACAGCAAAGATGTCGAAGAGTCGAGCTCTGAAGTGTCTTTTGTTACAATTTTATATGCATTGCCCTGTATCTTTCTCTTTCCAACAGATCGGAAATAACCATTTTAATTTATAACGCCTCAAAAGCTCGAATATTGAAGCACTTTGATACTGTAATAAGAAAAAAACCGTTTCCCGACGAATTTCTTTAATTCTGGTTCAGTCCCAAACCATCGTAATCTGCATTCCTGGGAGTTTTCAGTCCCCGACATTGAGTGGGTAAGATGTTGTCTGTATCTGTTGTTTAGCAAATTGCATATGACGTGCACATTATGTACCCTTGTGTTAGGTACACTGGGCAGAATGAAAATTGACAGAAAAGTGCTAGTTTCAGTTTAAAGTCGGTGCCCTCGGGACCAAAATGGCTGCTAATTGGGGCAGCTAACGTATTGAAAAGCCTCACAAACTGGTAGGCATATTGGCTTATAAAACCTCAAACATTTTCTTGGTTGTCCATGGCATACACTTAATATAAAATTTTCATTCTTCTAGCTCGTAATACACTGCACTGTGTATCTAACGCTCGGGTATTTTAAGTTGACAGACTTTAAGGTCCGTTGACGTATATTGCCAGCTTGTTTGTGGCAAGTTTAACATTAAACAGATAAAATGTGTTAAACTTGTTCTTGCAAAGGTGGGATATGGTTTTAATTGTACTTGTACCATCGGCATTCCCTTTGCTTTAACCAACACATCAACTATACACAATTAGTGCATTACTCGGCTAATGTCATGTACATTGTACTTTATAGATAGTACATCAAGTATAATTACTGCATTATTCATCGAGTAGTGAGCCACTTGTATCCCAAATATTGAAGTGCTATCAGAGATAAACTTAAAGAATTCGTAAATCGTAGGTTGTAACTCTTTACAATTGCATGAATTATGCAATCAAGGAGCGTTACAGTGGTGTCAACGTTAGGCTTGTTAGTTACAGTGGTGTCAACGATGGCTTGTTAGTTACAGTGGTGTCAACGTTAGGCTTGTTAGTTACAGTTGGTGTCAATGTTAGGCTTGTAAGTTACAGTGATGTCAACGTTAGGATTGTAAGTTACAGTGGTGTCAACGTTAGGCTTGTAAGTTACAGTGGTGTCAACGTTAGGCTTGTTAGTTACAGTGGTGTCAACGTTAGGATTGTAAGTTGAAGTGGTGTCAGCGTTAGACTTGTAAGTCACAGTGGTGTCAACGTTAGGCTTTTTAGGTGCTGTAGATAATAAACGCTAGGTGTACTGTGTTAGGTGTACTGTGTAATAACAACTAATGATTATTGGATCAGGATTGTATTGTAAAATGAACGTAGTCCACTTAATTTATTGCATAACATTCCAGGAAAGCGTTTTAGCGAAGCTGAGCTTGAGTAGTATTAGAGTAGAATTGATGATCTCCTAGCTGTATGAGCTAGGTATTATCCTCCTATTAAAAAAGTTAAAACGGTTGATGTGTTGGTAATGGGATGCCGGTGAATATTTCTGAACCAATTGAGTTTTGTGAATTATCATGAATTCGTATGTTTTAAGTTTTCTGTTTTAAACCTTGACTATATTTTGAAGGTGAATATTAGCAAGGATTTATTATTAAATGTAAAGGTAAACCAAAGCCTATGTAGCGCTCAAATTATGTATCCAATCTCAAAATCGTTTATATAATCCCTATTAGTTAAGAATTGCTGATAGGTAATTCTATGGGATTTGGTTTATCTTTTAACCTAGATTATCCGCAGTTTAAAATCATAAATATTGAATATCTAAGCTGCGACGTTAGCCCAAAAGCGTAATGTTCATCGCATTACTCGACAATATTCCGAATCTGTACTCGGAATTCAGATGCTTTTTTGATTCAATCATAGACAAGCATTTTTGATTGATCAGGTGTCATTGTGTTTGTTGGATATCCTATCCCATCTTTATAAAAGATCAAACTCCACATATGAATTTCACTAGAAACTATCATGCTATTATCATTGGGTTGTTATGTTTATATCTATATACAGTTAATAGGGTCAGTGCTGTATGTTATGTGATGTGAAGTAGTGATATCTGCTTCTGAGAACCAAATACCAATCGAACTGATCCTTTGGTGATTCTATTGTTTTTACCACAGTAATTTTATTGCTGTATTTATTTTTGTCAACTGCGTCTTCAAACCATCTACGTTTGGTCATTTGTGTCTCGGAAGGAGATATCTACCACTGTTATTTCTATATTATCCATATTTAAAGGTGGGTGGTTGTTTCTATTTTTGATGTTTGAAAATGAGCGATTAAATTCAAACCGAATCTTTTGTCACATTACCAATAATATCACATTGATTTTAATGAAAATAGTTGTCATTTGTTTGCCACAGGGTGGCAAGAAAGGGTTTTACCAGGTATACTTGTAATAAAGGGTTATATATATTGTATTTTAGATAGTATCTATATAGATTTCTTAATTGTTTCCTCTTATATATAAGTGATTATTTGATGATTGTAGAATTGAGTTATTTATTATCCAATACCATGATAGTATTAAAGTTTGCAGTTGTATATTTTGATATTTATGATTTTGTACATGTGATGTTGTGTACCGGCTGCAATGAGCTGGGCTAGGTTTTACCCAATAATAATCCCTTGCTCCCCCCACTTTGGGCGTGTGAAGTCACCCAAATAACAGAGTATCCGTTTAATTTGGTATGTAAGCTGGCTGTGGAGAACTTAGTTGCTTCGAAGTTGGAGAAGGTTGAGGTGATTGGTGTTCTAAGATTCAGTATATACCTGGACAAATTACTACTTGTCCATGGTTTATTTAACGCTCATGTGTGCAGATCGCTCGATCTATGGAGAGCTTGATAAAGACGCGCAATTTTGTTGCACTTATGGAATTCATATCGAAAGTTGATTCGCGAAAAGGAAATTTGCGCGTCTTTATCGAGCCCTCCGTCAGTGGAGCGATCTGCACACATACGCGTAACTACACCATCGTAACCCGTATGTATGCACAATGAATAGCATCGATCAATGAAAGGATTGATGGAGACGCGCATTTTACAGTGCACGCAATTTACTTTTCATTGAACTTGTTTTCATCGATCGATCCATGTGTAAACACATATCTAAGTACTGCTCTTGGAATTTTACTTTGTTGGGCATCTTTGCCCTGAGATTCTCGACAGATTGCCTTTTGTTTTGTGGGTACACTAAATATGACAAGGATATATTCTTATGTGCAACAAGTAACGTTCATTTGACAGAAACTGATTTTAACTTTTAGTATATGAGATAAAGTATGTTTTGAAAGTATGTTTAAAAACTGTGACTTCAAAAACGGTTACTTGTTGTTTAGGGATTGTTCACCACTGATAGTATCATTACGTATTCATTTTGGGGTCATGTTCAACTCCGTCTCCATAATCAACCGTTAGCAATAGTATGGCCTTAAACCCCTGGGACCAGATCCTTACGATGGCCATGAAGATGCACCTTGATTTAATGATTTTCAACTTAAACCAAGTGCTTGAAGATTTGCTTCAAATTTGATAAAATTCCGTTTTCCTCCTGGGATGTTCATTTGCCCATTGAAATTCCAGTCTAATGCTGTATCGAAACTTGGCAAAAGCTGGGCAGAATTCTGATTTTCTTAGTCTTTATGAATTTTGAAAATTTTTGCGGAAAAATTGAGGACTTTGTTCCAACTTTTGAACATTTTCTAAAAAGTTAAAGATTTTGATTACGTCACGGTCATCATTTGGATAACCCGTCCCCAGTCCCTCGGCTTACTGCGTTATAAGTGAACAATCCCATATTACCATGAATATGAGTATGATGTGTGGACTTGGAGCATTCATGTACGCATGCATTGGGATATAATCTGTATTTGATGTGTAACAGATCGTGGTGTCTTGTAGATTTCATGCGCGGTGTATTACGACACACATGACAGCGAGTGAGTGTCCTTTAAACTACTGAGAAGGTTGTCCGCCTTCGGCGGACGCGCCCGCCGAAGGCGAAGGGGTCAGACAACGTCTGACAATGAGAAGGTACATTGGTGCGCTGTCATGCGCCACAAAAAGTACCCCCTGCCCATGCGTTTTGTACTCGTTATACGCCGCAAATGAAACGGTCTCGAGACACCACGGTTGATATTTAGTCCCGCATAGACCTCACTGACACCTATCTCAGTATCTCACCAATCAACGCATCCCCCAACCTTAGTAAAACCCTTTCACTCCTCCTTTAAACCTTCAGACAGCCTTCAGTGGGCAGACAAGAGCACAGCGATATTCCAAGGAATTGGAATGCATTGACACAGAATCAAATAAAACGAGCAGTACATGCTATTTTGAAACTATTTTGGTGTTATCCACATCAGCCTATGGCTATTTTACATTTTTAGCACTTGATAGATTTGTTTCATGGCAGATTATTCGGTTAAGGCCTAAGGGAACTTGAAGGCCGGAGGGTACTGAACGGTCCCTTCTAGCCATTATTTAGTGCTGAAGTTTTCCTAGACAGTGCTTATTGTGGGAATTATTTTCTCAAAATATGACAATCCCAGTACCACTACCAGAATACAGTAAAAATAAAATCTCACGCGCAGATTAACGCAGAACTTGACTGACTTCTTTACGAAAACAAAGATTTTTACACCACATTGCACCTTCTTCGATAACTTTTTACTACTATTAGCTTGCCCTTACTATCATGGCCAGCGAGTTTACGGTCAACTTGTGGGCTGATTGGGGCCTGTGGGTGAGCTAGTAGGCCACCGATAGAACAGCTAACATCTGAAATTATCGTAAATAGCACTCATATTCTTAGTTGTGCTGTGCTTCTGTCTGCCAACTGATCTCAGACTTCCCCCCACTTTCCACCTTTTAATCAAGTCAAGGTTTCAACAGGAAGAACTTTGTTCCGATATGTCTGATATTGGACTGCTGCAGACCGTTCCATGCCGAGGAAACAGCGATATAAAATAAAGACTGTTTAGCTGGATACGCTGTAGCGCCTTTAAACCGTCTTGCTTTCAGAGCAAGTTTATCTAATCATCTTTATACTTGTGATGTTTAACGTTTAAGTCTGCATTACGAATGTTTTTCATTTCTTATTCGACTTATGATTTTTTTTTCATTATTAATAGTAATACAAATACAATTACAATTTCTTAACTGCAGCATATGCAAGGCCCGATTATCATTAACGTAGATTTGGGATATCAATAACTGTGTACACACTACACCATAGTTCAGTATAGGACCGAAAGTTCTGCGCGCTTTTTCGACCAATTCATTGAATTTGATGAAACCATTTGTGATCGTCCAGTTGAATTTGATACCAAAATTTGCATGTTATTGTATACAAAATCATATGTACACTATTCCATGCAATTTTTTTAGAATTTTGACTTACAACTTAGATTTTCGACAAAATCAAATTTTCACAGACGCTATCTTATCGATAAACGCTATATTATGCACCTTCCAGGCATGTTTTTCATGTATTCGTTTATTACCGTGCGCAATAAATTATGAAGTGCCAAAATCAAGATTTATTACGCACTGTAGGTCATAATAAATTATGGTCGGAAAGTGCGTAATAATTTATTTCTAAAAGTCGACAGTTTTCTAGTGAAAAAGTAGACAAATCGACCAGAACTTTCAAGTTTCATGAATGCGGACATCCGCATTTGGCCAAATACGCCCTCCCCCCTACGTCTCCATCGGCCAGACCCGGCTGACTCTCCCCTCTTTGCGTGTGTGCACATGCGTCGCGTCGATCAAAAGATCTGAGATCCGTCGAAAGAAAGCGCAAATTTCAGCAAAAATTCAATGTTCAATTAAAAAATAAAAGCAAATTGAAGTCTTGCGCGCGCTGTAAAAAAGTTAGTGCGTTTTTTCGACGGGTCTTTCGATCGATCCATGAGCACCCATACGTGTTATATGGATGGCCCCTAAAATCTTCGTCCTTTTTGGATAAAAATGCTTCAAATTGTCACAAATAATATCCCTGTTTGGCTCGCTCGGCGCGCTTCCCCAGCGTGTCCCGTGCCGTAGGGGAGCGCGCGGCTAGTACACACACCTATGCGGGCATAGGAACCTAATTAGGATCCTGGTTTCGCGCACGGTTGTCTTCGGCGGACGCGCGCGCACCCGGCGAAGGGGCCAACAACGTATGACAAGCGCGCGGCCGGTATGGGAAAACCATGTGCTTAAGTTAATAAGTTACGTTGTCGTACGATGTATGACCCGCTGACGCCAGCCGCAAAGCGGCTGGCGCGCGGCGCTGATTCTTGAGAGGGTCTGTCAACGTCAGACAAAAGTTACGCGCGCGCGGCCTATGGTGCGCGCGTAGAATAGGGTGCTGGTTTCCCCTAACCAGGGGTGGAGCAAGGCGTAAAACTAGGAATCTGGTTAGAGCTAAGCGCTGGTTAGTGGTTAGGGCAATTCTGATACTAAAGTTTTTAAAAATACGATTATTCTATGAAATGAAAATTGATTTTAATCAGCGTGCGTACACACACCTATGCGGGCTCAGGAATTTTAATCCAAGAATTCAGTATTTATCCATTCTACCTTTGCTATGACATCAGAAATTAGGATCAGCTTTTATTTTCTGCAAAGCAAGGGATCTTTAATCACATTGGGTCATTTGGAATACTTAGGACTTTTTAATTTTCATAAATTTTGTTCATTGTTGCACTTTTAAAAACCTTTGCTCCTCAGTTGTTATGATTCAATAAAAGTTTTATAATTGATCAATCTAAATTTGTTCCGCCATTAAGATGCACCATCCCACATCTGAATTAAAATGAAATCTTTCTTCAAGACATCAATCTGCAAAACTTTTCTCCAACTCCATACTTGAACACCAACATGATCCCTTTAGGTAATATAATGTTGAGAGCAGCAGGATCTAAGTGGGTCACACCAAAATGAGTGGTGTGCAGGCATATATGAATGTTTGGTGCTATCTCGAAATATGATTTATAATATTTGACTCTCCTCGAAGATTTTTTAAATTGTTCTATCATTATTACTGATGTCTAAATTTGGCCAAATACCACCTCCCCCATGCCCACAAATGTCTGTATTGGCTATGAGTCCTCCTCTATGGATTGTGGATGGCATCATACAGACCTGATTTGGTCATGGAGTGCTTCACTGCAATGATCAATCATATCAAACAAGTTTATGCTGTTTCAGGTCTTAGATATGATTATCTTAGATATGATTATCTTAGATATGATTGATCAATGATCATTGCAGTGAAATGCTGGGAACCTGGAATATCAACAATAGGATAAAACCCACACTCTTAATCTTAATTACATCACTATTCTTCTGACACCACCATTATTCTGGCTGTTTCTAATTCATATAAAAAACTTAGAACTCTAATGTTTTAATTGGTATCTATATTACATAGACACTTGCTTGAGGGTCCATTGGTTTAGAACATTGTCCTTCACCATGCAAGTCAATACCAGATACATCCCTTGGGAAGTATCCCAAAATGAACCCAATTGTGCATTTTTTAATGAATGTATGTATTTTCAAATGAATCAAATGTATCTTCAAGATACCAAGGTTATATACCAAGATAATTGACTCCAGTTATAAGCACAATACTCAGCAATGCATGGTCAAAGAAGCTTATCATTCATTTTTCCTAAAATATTCAATAATCTTCCCAATCATATTACCACAGCCACAAACACTGACTCATTAAAAAAAAAACTTTTGAAAACATCTTTTCACCTTTTATTATCATAGACCATAAACTTGAAAAAATGATATTCTTGGCCATATGTGCTTCTATAACAATTATGAACAGTTAGTAATTGTTGAATTACTTTGGTTCAAATTTATATAGAATCACTGTGGGATCCCCTAGGAGTCCTATGGGAGCCCTCCGCCCTAGTCATATGGGAGCCCCAAGGAGTACTTTGGGAGTCCCCTGGGAGTCCTGCAAAGGTCCCCTAGGAGTCCTCCCGGAGCCCTGCAGGAGCCCCCTGATAGTTCTGTGGGAGCCCAGGAGACCTCAAGGTGAACATATGGGATTCTTACAGATGCCCCCTTGACTCTTGGAGTTCTACAGAAGTCCCTGGAACCATAACTCTGGAGTCCTACAGGAGTCCCCCAGGACTTTGCCAATCCTATGGGAATCCCCCAAGATTCCTATGGGAGTCTCCTGGGAATCCTACGGGAGTCCCCCAGAGTCCTCGGGAGTTCCCCTAAGAGTCCTATAGGAGTCCCCTGGGAGTCTTATAGGAGTCCTATGGGAGTTTCAAAGAATCCTATGGGAGTCTTCCAGGAGTCCTGCAGTATGAATTTTTGAAAAACATTCATTGAAATTTGTGTCAATTTGTGGCTTGTGATGAAAACTGATGTTATGAAACAATTTATGCTTAAAGTTTGGTCCAAACAAACTAAAATGCATGGTTAGGTATCAAGTCTAGACCCTGCCTTAAGCAAAAACAGTAAAAGATATAGATTTGTCCTTTTAACCTTGATCAATACCATCTTTTTGAAGAAGGAAAAAGTGATAACATCATCAAGCAAGAAATGATTATGAAGGAGCACTTCATGATCATAAGTGGGCAAATTTTGGCGAATAGGACAATTTTTATAGGTACTCCTTCAAAAATATCGTTTGCTCTTCTGATGATGTGACCACATTTTCCTCTTACAAATAGATGGCCTTGACTATTACCAGCCCTGTACATCCTGAGTTCTCATGTTTAATTACTTAATTAATATTAATTTCAGGTCAGGTTGGTCCAATGTAAGCTAGTTATGGTATCATATGACTGAAATGGCAAAACTTTTTGTTGTGATATGCTTCATGCTGACCTTCTGCATCACTGTTTACATCTACCTCAATTTTGAATCTGTTAACTTTATTTCCAGTCCCATGGAAATATCCAATGTTAATGCAAACAGAGTGATACCTCAAAACTCAAATACCCTGGAGAAAGCAAGCATCAAGTCATCACTTCAGAATTGGTTTACTTCAGTGTCTCCTAGTGATTGGAGTAAAGAACAGGGGCAAGTAGATTTAAAAACTCAATCTTATGCTTATCGCACAGAAGAAACTGCTCAATATGCTTACAAAGATGCAAGTCAAGTTAACACTGATGATTACCCACCCATGCCATCCCAGCAGTGGGTGTTTGGTAATATTCAGAGGGTACTGCAATATCTAAAAGCAACACATTATTCTCAAAACACTAATTGGTTGTATGCAAGTCAAATTACCCTTTTAAAGACATACTATTCCCCAAAACAGATGTGATATATACAGGAATCCCAAAAGCAGGGTGCACAAATTGGAAGTTCACCCTCCTTACATTAGAAGGTAATTATTACAAGCATCAGCCTAGTCCTCAGGTGCATTATGCTATCAATCACTTGAATCTTGCCAATAAAATCTATCAATATAACATAGACCATCTGAATAAAAAATATACTTTCACAGTTATAAGAAACCCATGGACTAGAATGGTTTCTGGTTATAATGATAAATTTGGTATGGGAAGAAACCTCAAAAAATGGCAAAAGGGGAGGGTGGCTCTACAAATCCTCCGTAAATATCGTAACCCCCAAGTAGATATTAGTGAAGTACTTATAAACAATGTGGCACCTTCATTTTCAGAATTCCTAGAACATTTAGCCAATGATCCCATCAGGGAAATCAATGCTCATTTTAGACCCCAATATACTATGTTATCCTTGCCTGCTGTTGTATATGATTTTGTTGGGTCTCTTGAATTTGCCAAGGATCAATCCCACACTATATTTAAAAACTTTAAGACTTCAAAGGTGGCTAATGTAACTGTTCCTGGTCCTTATGATTCATCAACTGATCCTAGAAAAGAGAGATCATCATTATTAGCCATTGAATGGTTCAAAAATGTCCCTAATTCTCTGATTCAGAAGCTTTATATCAAATTCAAGCCTGATTTTATGATATACAACTATAGCAATTTCAGTGATCCTCTATTTCCTTTTCCATTATATAATTCAGATGATGATATAAAAAGGTAGTTCTGGATTCAGAATTTCAAATATTATACAGTATCAAAGTTTAATGGAATGTCTTACTTAGAATTTTTCTATTGAACAATTTTGATCAACATGCATGAATACATTGGTCATATTTTTCAGGAAGTTTTATAAGGTTTGATCAATGATTATATTTTATTGCTGTTTTGGACAGAAGAGTTTTAAGGTTTCTCTCATTGAAAATTACCCATATTTGAAACACGTATATTCATGTTGGTTTTCATGTCGTGCTTTGTGTCATCTCACACTATTGTTAAACCATTTCTTGTGATGAATGTATATAAATTTGATTAAGTGTGATATATTTCCATTTTGAATAGCATCTAGGTTTAAAATTTTACTGAATGAAACTTATATCTGAAGAGAGCTTAAATTGCCATAAAGTCTTATGCATGAAACTGAAACATTATTTCAACCATCCAAAGTATCAATAGAAACGTACATGTAAATTATGCTATGGGTTATTTCAAAAAATTTTATTGCTGGGAGGTTTGATTTTTCACATCTGAAATTTCACTAGGTATGTAACACTAGGTATGTGGAGTTCTTGAGGAAGAGATATTTTAATCTTGAAACTGTCAGTAGAATAGTGGTTCATAAAGTGTGGGCTGGATTTTATTAATAAGATTTTTGTATTTCATTGCAATGATCAATCACATCAAACTCATACCTGAAATTGAGGCCGAGGTATTGTTTGAATTTCTGATATCAGAGATACAGCCGAAGATAAATACAGGCATTATTACAAGGTATTGAAAATGTGGTACTATTTACTACTCAATACTAATTGTTATGTTATAATAGCTTAATATTGCATCACCTAGTTGTATATCCATAATTGCTTTATATCTTATCAATGTTTTTTACAATGGATCAATTATCATAAAATGACATATAACCATCATACTGCATTGATCATATTAATCGAAAATGATACATTGACATTTTTAAATTTATGGAGTATATAGGGTATTTCAATGCAATATACCTTTGTTAACATGTACCAACTACTTATTGACTGTTCAACTGAATTTTTACTGATAACTTATGCTTTGTTGTATATTTGTTTTTACATGAATGAATCTTGATTTATTGTTTCTCTCTAACTCTATCTTAATTCAGGCATGGATTCGTATTCCACTTTTGTCCAGGCTAAGGTTTTTCTTTCTTGATTTCTTGGATGCCTGGTGGCCAGCATCCAAGTTTGAGCTTTTTACTGGATTTTGAAATGTTGTCTTTTATTCCAAAATCCGAGAAGTTTTTGGAAACAATGGGGTAGGGGTGGTGAAATTTTGTGCCTGCAATGTCCAAGATTGGCCTGTGATGTCTCAAATGGACCTGCTTTGTCTCAAATGGGTCTGTGTGGTTTCATAAATTGGGCCTTTCTATGTCTCAAATGGGCCTCTGATGTATCAATTAATGGGCATAAATTGTCACAAATTGGCCAGTACTGTCTCAAATGGGCTTGTATTATCTCAAATGGGCCTGTGATGTCTCGAATGTTTTTGTTTCTGCTAAATATTAGGCCTGTGGTGGAAAAAGTGGGCCTGCAAGTCGAAAAAACAGCATTTCAGGGTGGGCCTCCCTGAAATGAAAAAACCATAGTCCAGGCACTAGTCTAATGCCCCTTAATTCTTGCTCCTTTGATAAATGCTGTAACATGAAGATTTATTATCAGAATGGTAGATAAGCTTTAATAATTCTACAATACTAAGCACGTTTTTAAACAGAAATAGTTTTTCAATGTTCTTTTTATTTCACCATAATATAAAAAACTTACCACCATACAGGATGATTTTCTGGTGGATTATCCCATGGTATATCCAGCTCTTGGTCTTTGCTGCTGTTGCCTACTCAGTACATTATTACATTTTTGCTGTAAGGAAACCCATGGTATACATATCCCATGGGACATTCAGATCCCACCTGCAGTCAGATGTCCCCACCCTCTACAGACGTTACTACCCTACTCCCTGGTGCACTGGTACTCATTCCATGACCCTTATGCGCTTCTTCCTCAAATCTAAGCCTCATGTTGAGTACCGGAGGGAGCAGGTGCATCTATCAGATGGGGGTGTAGCAGCACTGGATTGGCCTGTTGAAGAACCAGTTCAAGTGACCAAGGAGACACCAATCTGTCTCCTTCTCCCTGGTGTAGCTGGACACAGTCAGGAGAGTTACTTGCTGACCTGGGTCACAGAACTCAGAAAGATGGGTGTTAGGTCGGTGATATTCCTCAACAGAGGAGCTGGAGGCAATGTCCTCAACACTCCAATTACTTATGATGGTTTCAGTAACTTGGAGGATCTGAGGAAAGCTGTGTGTCTGATAAAAGAGCGATATCCCTCAGCTCCTCTCATAGCTGGAGGGACTAGCATGGGAGGAATTACTCTAGTCCACTACCTGGCTACTTATGGGACAGATGCCGACATCACAGCTGCCATGATACAGAGCACTGGATGGTGTATCTTTGAGAGTATCAAGAGTCTCAGCAAGCCTTCCAACATGATATTCAACTTGTACCTGACTCATCGATACAAGGACGTCATCAAGGCTAACAGGGATGTGTATGAGAGACAAGGGTTGGACGTGGAGGCTCTAATGAATTGTAGGACTGTTCAGGAAATACACAAGAAATATGTAGTGCCTCGACACGGCTACAGTTCCGTGGAAGAGTATTGGGACACTCTGTCCCCTCACAGACAACTCCTACATGTTAAGATACCTCATCTCTCTCAATGCTGCTGACGACGTGTTTTCTCCAGAGAAGAGCATCCCTGTACATCTCACTGAGAAGAATCCAAACATTGCATTCGTGGTGACTGCTAAAGGAGGACACATTGGGTTCATGGAAGGTATCAACCCCCGACAGGCAGGTTACAATGACACTCTGTTCTACGAGTTCGTAAGCATGGTGGAGCGATGTAGGTCGGAGGGGGAACTCTCACTTTGTGGGAAATGGAAGACAGAGGGGAACAGGATTCAGAAATCAGACAATATCCAGTGTGGCCTAAACACTCCTAAACAACTTGACTTCGGACTTGGGGATGATTTCAGAATTCGCGATATTTTGACTTTTGGGTCATAAGTCCTCATCTCTGTCTGACAGATGTGTGATTTTATCAGATCAGGGTTCAGAGATCAGACAAATATAATGGTTTAAATTTCTGAATAACTATATGGTCTCATTTAGACTGCTTTCCTGGGAGACTGGGAATGCAACAGATTTGAAACCAAGGGCAATACTGCATTATACGGTATTATATAAGCGACTTTATTAAACTGTGATTAATGAACCTTATTTCACTTATTGATATTCTTTATCCCATCTTATACTGTAATACTACTATTTGTGATCTTATTACTATTATGATATTTGCAGAATTTTGTGAAGTTATATTATACTATTGGTATTGCAAGTCTAAATCTTTTCTATCCAATCTCTGTATATAAAGACAATGATTATAACCTTAAATTTGGGTATGATTTGAATGCTTTGCACTTATATTTTCAATGATTTCTGGGGATGAAGTAACTTTTCAATCAAATTAGGGTATTTAATCGACTGATCAATTGCAGTATGCACAGGAAAGTGATGTTTTACAGGCACTGTATAGCGGTTTGAAACTTTTATCTATATTTTGTTAGTTATGATTTCAAATCATTTCTATGTATTGATATATTAGCTTTTTTCATCATTAGAATTTTATATGCTTGTAATCCTCAATTTAAAGGAAATCTAAGGAAACCATAAACTTATGAAATATTGTGTCTCATTAGATATTATACTATTTGGCAAACTCTAATCAGGGATCGTTCTTTTATTTGTTGCAACCATAAACTCCACAAGGGGCAGGAGGGATCATGTAATAAGTGAACGTTCCCTGGAAAGTAATACAATATCACTGCATTATGAATTATTACACCGACATTATTTCCATGTAAATTGAGGATAACATTTCGATCTGCTTAGTGCTTATGATATTATTACTGGTAGCGATCTTCACGAGCATAATATTAGTAATAATAGATATTAGAAGCATCAGAGTTTGTTAACATTTTTTATTTTAGTGAACTAAACTTATATTTATACTTAGATTAATCAATTTATTCTACTCATTTAATTGTTTCTACGTGCTTAATAAACAGTACATAATAAGTAAATCATTAATCATTATAAGCAACTTATATATTAGAAAATTAGTGATCTGAGGGAAAGTGGAAACAGCTGTTTGATAATTTGCAACAAAGAAGCAGACAAAGTTTCTATATGTACAGACCGTCATCATGGCTGTCATGAGCTTTGAAAGAAAAGTACTCTAAATATTCAAGTACTATGTCTATGTTATTTAATGGTACTCCATCTACATTCTACATGCCAACACAGTCGGCTGTGACTGATCTTAATTTGAATGGAAATTAGCCAGACATAAATAAGTTAATTTAAGTGAAATGAGAAGTGAATGTTTACTTCTTATCGCGTTATCAATCTGTAGAAAGTGTATGGAATGCTTATATGAATAAGAATATGTACATCTAATGTAAACTTGTAGCGAGTTCATTCAATCATGGAGCTCCAAATTATCAGAGTTTTAAATCTGTTCACCTAGCAGTTTCCTCTGAAATTCGCTTTGATATTTTGTGAAATATTTCCCTAGTTTTCGTTTCCAAGAAAATGCTCTATATCCCATTTAAAGTTTTTCAAGTGAACTGCTTATTCAACTGATGCAACAAATTCTATGCACTATGCACCCCCAAATTCCCGTATAATGTTCCGGAACTCTGCATTTCATCCTCTTGCTCCCTAATCCCTATTGAAACATTCAATAACAATGGTTGTTATTTTGAATGTTACCGAATGAAATATATTGCACACCTTGTCATGATATTTTTCTTTTTATAAATGTCAACAGTTATTAGGAGGGTGCCATTAATAACAAGAAAGTTTCTCATAATGGCCCATTATGAGTAGGTAACTTTCTTGTTACCTGGCTGTTGACAAAGAAAAATAATGCACAGCACAGGGGTGATGAAATGTAATTTTTCCATTGTGTATAATGTAAACTTGTGTGGAACTGGATGTGTTCAATATTGCAATATTATTTCTCTGGTCATCCATTTGAATAAGCAGAGATATTTCAATTAAACATTCAGAATTTGTAACTGATTGATTAATCATTACCGATATTTTAACAAATTTACAGAGGGTTAAATCGAAGATTTTCAATAAATTAAAGATGATTGCTATTTTTAAGTTTTGTTTTACATAAAAATAAACAAATGGGATCAGAATTTAATGAATTTCTTGAATGTTTTGCTAAAAATTTATTAATCAGTGATGTTATACTAATTTTGGATTTTATTGGAAGAATGCAATTAAGTATTGAGAAAATGAATATGCATGATCTTTAAGACAGTCCAATTAGAGTTTTAAATGGATGAGGGCCATCCGTCAAGTTTGATTAGGTAAATTAACAGCCTTATCAGGTGTTGAAACAAAAGGCAGTAACATTGTAGAATCAATGAATGGATGTATCCCTTTTCAAAACTTTGATATTTTCATGTTAGCTTACTAGATATTTGTAATAAGTAGTTCATTAGGTGTCCTTAAGTCAATACCATGGCCCTTATTCCTTATTTGCTGGTGTTTGTGGCGATGTAGAATCATCCCATAAGCATTGGCAAATGGCTAACGGTCTCTCTCCTCTGTCTTCGTCAGACATCAGGCCATGTTTGCCAGTTTACCTAACGAGAGATATTATGTGGAACAAAATTGGGGAATTTACGAAAAAAAACAACAAAAAACATATTTTCGAACACCCAAAATTTCGATCCACAGAATTATTGTCCCACATATTTCTTCTAGAAGGCACTGTTTATAACTACAGCATCTGATGCAATTCGGGTAGGATATAGGTATGATAATTAAAAGAAGCGAGGGAAATGAACGAAGTATTATTGATATATTTTTATATAACTATTCTTATGTTATTATAAATTAGTGATTTTAGTAAATATTGTTAGATGATATTACTTACTTTGTTCTTTATGTATGTTTCTAAAAGCTGTCTTGTTTTACTCTATGCAAATCTGCGTACACTTTTCAAATTTAACTTGAAATATGTAACTCTAATGATAAGTGAAACTTGATGAGTTTCTTTTTTCTGATGATACATGCACCAATTAGTAATTTTGAATCGTGGTATTGGTATGATCATCGATGATCTTGATATTCCCGCAGCAGCAGTAAGGTGTTTCCTAGGAAACAGCTGTATATCCCAGAGCCTCCGGAAGAGCATGTCATCCACCGCAGTTTGAGGCATGATTTCTAGCAAGGCCAAGAAGGCAGCGGAAATGGCTTTCTCAGTGAGTTAAGATTTGGGCAGCTGTCAATAATACTCAGAGAATTGTGCCGAAATTGAAATATAGAAGTTTGGGTGATTCTTGGTGAAATGGTGCATGGTTTTAATCAGCTTAAAGTGCTCTTCTCTACTTCAAAACCCTGTATGTTCTTTAGGTGTATTCCTCTCTACCCTAGGACCCTGTGTATGAGCACAGATTTACTGTAGGTTATTATGCTCATCGCATACCCAATTTGTACTTGGTAAGTTGGTAGACTGGCGTAGCGGTTTTTTGGTAAACTTTCCCTGAACTCATGCCTCAAGTTACAGTGGTCCGTTTGCTGATCTGTTTGAGTAAGGTATGTCATTGTTGATGACTTCGCCACAAATACCATGGTTCTCGCTAGCCAATGAGGTAATTTGAGCCAATTGCCTAAGCTATGCGACCACTGGCCACCTGTACTAATAGTGATATTGGTTAACCTACAGAGCATTGTGCTGAGTAATAGCTGAGTTAAGTACAAGACAACGTGGCACGGCTGTCGGCGTCACCAATTTACCATTTCACCTCATGAAAACCGTGCTACTCCCACGTATATCAAGCTCCATTCGATCTGGAGTTTACATCCCTTTTTACAGACTGAGACGGTCTAAAACTGAGCCTTTTGGAGTGAGACTGAGACTGTTTATTGTACTAACAGATTTCAGTGTGCAAATGCATCCAATTTATTCCTGTATCTTAGAATCATGCATAATCCGGTAGCCGTACTCACTTGTCATTATCGGTATTCAATATTCGTGCTCACTGATTGATACCGTTGGTTTTCAAGGTCCAAGGTTATTGAAACTGATTTTTAATGCTTTATGATCTTTTCAGAGGCACTTTCTATGTGTCTGCGTCTTTTCAAGTATAAACTGAGAAGCTGTAACGGATATCCATAAAATATTGCACTGGGTACTAGTGAACCAGTAGACTGGAATACGCCTAAAATCGTCGTAAATAGCCTGACATAATATGCCTATTACATAAGTACATACTCAGCTGTGTATGTATGAGTCTCTGGGATCCGGCCACTGGGTTGGAAAAGCCTCTGTGTAGGATAATAATATGCGCATATTCTCCACATATTATGCAACATTGTTTATTCCACTGCATCATTAGGCATGTAAATGCGATTCATGGGTCTACGTTTTCTGGGCGAGTCACGTGTTTATTTTAAACGTTTAAACCGCTCATAAAACCAGACATAGTTATTAGGTATGTGATTGTGAACCACTGAAAATGCAATTGTCTCGAGAATCAGAGCTTTATAAGTATGTAAGTATGGTTATTGGTCATTCTAGGCACATTTAGTCGAAAAAATTGATTAGTCTGCAAGCAATACTTTTTATCAATAACTCAATAAATTTAAATTATTAGAGTGCCTTGAATTATGATTAATGACCATTCTGAAACTAGCATGTCACGACTAATTGCAAAGTTCTTAGATATTTTGATATCTACTGTCAATTTCAATCGATGAATTCTGATATTTTGATTTACTTGACTTTATCATTACTTTGTTTATCTACAGGAAGTAATCATGGTGTACAGATGCAATGAATATGAAGTGGGAACCTGTCTCTACTACCCATTACAGATGCTACGGAGACAGTTTTGACAAAATGCTGTCACTCTTCAAATTAACATGCTCCCACTCAATGTGTGATGTACCCAAGTACCCAGGGACTGCTGGCTGCTGCATACCCAGGTTGAGAAATGGGGTGAGCGTTTAGAATACTATATTTATTCTGTATTTAGTACGATATCGGGGCATTGTTCGGACAGATCTAAGATATATACATTATACCTGCGTCTTGTTATTTTGGTTAGTGCATATTTGGGATATAGCGAGAGCAAAAGCATTGTTTTACTTATTAAACATTTGCAATAAAAATGGCACTGGTGGTTGGTGATTGTCCTATGTGTATGTATGTAGTACTTTATAGTTAGTTTATGTCAGAGGATTCTCTTTTGTTTCCTTCACGTGGTGTATATTTACACTGCTGCTACCTAACAGTATTATTACCCGGTCTCACACTGCTACCTAGTCTCACACTATCACACAGCTACTATAAAACTATTCTACAGTGTAGTCACTAGACTTGACAGATGATATCTGTTTATCTGGCGTGTATTGGTGTCTTTTAGGATCTTCAAATGGTTATAAACTAAAACGTTTCATTACTGAGATGCTTTAAATAACTAAATAAGTCCATAGTCTTAACGGTCACGTGCATGCTGAATGTTCATGCTGTCTGTTTAAATCAATATATTCGTGTGGTAACATCTTCTGGTGTTGTGCTGCTCACATTATAACGTTAGACATACATTAGCTCTCCAATAATTGTATCTGCATGTCTGGTCACTCCATTATCAAGCAAAATCAGTGGAGTGGGCAAATCGGGTATAACTACCACCCCTTTACAACCGTAACAGTCTAGCAGTCCTCTGAAGCTCCTGTTTACTCTGATTACATACAAAGACTGCCACAGCTCATATAATTAACTTTGTACATTACTGTACACTGTGTGGGGTGTATCACGAAATCTGACATGACACCCTAATCTTGATATTTCCTTATAGGTACTGATGATGTCAGTGTTACGAAAGTTCTCTACCCCTGTCCCCTATGTAAAGATTTAGTTTGTTGACCTAACAAAATCATCGTTTGTCTGATCTCATGGGAAATATTTATTTATTAATGACACCCTGTATAATGATATCCGGATCTTATCTCTCTCTTACCCAGCCTGCTGGTCGTTGTGTAACATGATGATACCACTGTTATTATCAAAGTAAATGCGTTACTATGGGACCTATAGATGATGACATGGTAACATGTACACATCTACTTTGAAGGGATACAAGATTTACAGGGGGTCCTCCACGAACGGAGATAAGTGCTTATGATCGATTTTAAGAGTGCTCCTAAATATTCTGTTCACGAAACATGTTCACGATATTTCGCAGTAGTACAGTACCTAATCCTGTAATCCACAACGCGGGAACCAGTAGTAACCAGACTTTGGGTAGGAAATTAGTGTACACTTGGGTGTCTGATGAAGAAAACAGCAGTGCAGGGTGTAAATTTATCTCTGCACTTACAGTACGTCCAGTTACACTGTCACAACTCACTTACTGTAACAGTTTTTACGTTCAAAGATGAACCTCTGCACAGTTACACTGTCACTACTCCTTTCTGTAACAGTTTTCACGTTCCAAGATGAACCTTTCCACAGAATTACAGGTTATGTTGAAATGTTGAGTGTTGCGCAGGTGCATGCAGTGAATTGAGGTGATCATTTCTCTACATTATCCAGCTGTTCATCACATTCAGAAAGTTGCTGTGTATGTCAGTATGTGGACACCATTTCTCAGCACTGGCTGTGTAAGCAGAGAGTTAAGTTACACGGGATATTCTAATAGGAAACTGCAAAGCTGTGAATTCCCAGTTCTCCTTCTGATGAATTGTGAGATAAGACGCCTTAAATATTTAGTTCATGGAGCAAGGTGGATTGAAGATGGTGAAAAATTAGGAAAATCTTTGATTTCTCGTGAAACTTGTACAGCTAACTTGACAGATAATCGACTCTTTAAACTCCGGCTGTGTTATAATGAACTGTCTACTGACTTGACATGTCACATTAACATGTTGATTTAACTCGGTGTTAAAACCTACAGTTCTACCGTTTACCAGTAGTATAAAGCGTGTACATTTCTTGTGGGTGAATCTCTACATTTCATGAGACACGTAATAAGGTTAAGCTAGTAGTAAAGTAATGCTAGCATTAATGCTGTACTGTTGTAGTGCTTCACATACCAATACATACACTCGCATACTTTATCAACTTGTGAAAAGAGAGCTACATTCATGTATGTGCTCTGTATGTGCTGTGTGTGTGTTTTTGTGAAGTTTTAAGAGTGTTTGAAGTTACCTGTGCAGGTTATTCAAGGCAGTATTACTGAAATTAATGCTAAAATATGGATGTTGGAAAACAATAATAGTGAAATCTACATTCTACCTTTTACTATAATTCTGGAGCCGATTTAAAGTTTTAACACATCACACATGTGATTTAGCAGTTGCTGCATTCCTCAGAATCAATCATCGGCTTACAAATTACGAGCCGCAACTGAATCCACAGCAGCCAGCTGTTGTTTAAATGTGAATTTCTTTGAGAATGTGATACTGTAACTTCAATGCGAGTCTCGTAATTATTAGCATAAACTTGCTAAAAGTAGCACTTCATTGACAAACAAGTTTCAATGAATAACAATGTCGTATGCTAGCCCACTATGTTATTGTTATGGTATGCGTTGTGTTTTGTTATGTGAGCTAATGACGTATTACACTGACGTAACACTCACTCCACTTGTCATTAATCTCTCATCTTTCTTTCCCTGAATCAGCTCTCTTAAAATAACAATTAGCTCACGGGTGAATCGCAGACTATGTATAGAAATATTTTACCAATGACCTACAAAATGCAATTGTAACGGCCTTTTCGTACTGTTTTCAACACGTTACGAATTTTCAGGTAACATGACAGCATAATTATCCTTAATCTGCCTAATTAAAGTTACTGTATCACAGGGACGAAATCTTTATTCATTGTAACACCTAGGACTTCTGGGCTTATTAAGATATCGAGTAACATAATTAGGAATTTTATGTTGGCTAAGTCGATCCCTGGATATTGCTAGTTTTGTGCTAAAATTTACAGATACAAATGCGCGTCACGTACGTTTTTATCGATCAGCTAGTACATACGTACAGTGCCGGGCCGCGCCCGGCCGTACCGTACCCGGTACGTTACAACGTACGTCGTATATTTGCTGTGGATCAGAGCGCTCAAAATTTTTGTGCATTCATAAATAACACAGGTTAAAAATGAATGATAGAAGCATGAAATGAGACAGAGAAAGGAAAGGGACACTTTTTATCGTAATAAATTTGTGTGCTTTCAATGTGTCATGTGATCGATTTGGTATGTGCACGTAACAATTTTCGTCATGCTCGATTGGGTACTCAAAGTGGTGTCAACGTCATAGGATTGGTATGTGGAATGTGCAAACGTAGCTACTCGTCACGCTTAATATGGTTCAGAGTGGTGTCAATGTCATAGAGTTGGTATGCGCACGTAACGCTATTCGTCATGCTTGATTGGGTACTGAGTGGTGTCAACGTCATTGCGTTGATATGTGGAATGTGCCTACGTCGTCGTTCGTCATTGATGATGGAGTGGTGTCAGCCACCATATATAAGGACGTGTGCTGCCCCTATCGCCATTAGTTCTATTTGTTTCATTGGCTTAACGTGTTGTTAATAAAATAATAAAGTTCCGTTTTTGTTAAAGTACCGTTGTTGTTAAAGAACCGTTGTTGTTAAGGTACCGTTGTTGTTAAGGTACCGTTGTTGTTAAGGTACCGTTGTTGTTAAGGTACCGTTGTTGTTAAGGTACCGTTGTTGTTAAGGTACCGTTGTTGTTAAGGTACCGTTGTTGTTAAGGTACCGTTGTTGTTAAGGTACCGTTGTTGTTAAGGTACTGTTGTTGTTAAGGTACCGTTGTTGTTTAGGTACCGTTGTTGTTTAGGTACCGTTGTTGTTTAGGTACCGTTGTTATCAAGGTACTGTTGTTATTAAGGTACCCGTTGTTATTAAGTTACCCAGTTAGGTACCGTTGTTGTTGAGGTACCCAGTTAAGTACCGTTGTTAATAAGGTGCCGTTGTTAATAAGGTACCGTTGTTAATAAGGTACCTTCCTTGCCTTAGTGAGCTACGATCTATTCATCCACGATCTAGTGTGCTATGATCTACTGATCCACCATCTACTGATCTAGTGATCCACGATCTAGTGAGCTATGACAACTGACCGCTTCTGAACAATGCTTGGCGCTTGTCTGTGCTTTGATTATAATTTCCAATCGAAAGAAATGTGGGGACGAGATCGAGACTTGAGTGTCTCAATTTGTCACAACGTTCACAGAATGTGTGTATTGATGCAACTGTAGTTTAGTACTGACGAGGCGCACTTTGTACCTGCATTGACAATTGGTAACGTTTCTTGTTATACAAGCTGTTTCTGAATACCAGATTGCAACTTTGTAATCCTGTCTGGCATCTACGGTCTACCAAATCTCTCTGTTTCCTTTATCCTATGTAAAACCTGACTACCTGTTCTCACAATCTGCTGACTAATATAGCAATGATAGTGCCCTCCCACATTGAGAGCTGTGCAAACGGTCTCGCACAGTTCTGCCGTTATCAGCACAGTTCTGCCGTTATCAGCTCAGCTCTGGAAGTGAGATGGACCTATCTTGTAATGACTTTATAGATAAGAATTTGGTTTATCATCAGCTCCCATCAGTGAGGATGCTACGGAATCTACTTGTTCTGATATCACTGCTTCTCGGAGTGGAGAGTTTGCACATGTTTATTCAGCACTACAAGGCTTCCTGCTTCCTTCAAGACGTGCCTGACAACATGATGATCACATGTGAGTACAGCACCCGATTTTTGAACATAGTCTCTTGAAGGAGTGAAATTGTCTCGTGAAAAGTGAGGTCCCCACTGCAATACTTCTAAATTTTCATGTGATTGTCTCGTAACAATGTGAGCTCTCTCATCCCAATCACTCTCTTCATCCTTCCGATATAACCTTCATCACAATGGCTCTCTACTGTATTCTGCTACTTCAAATTAAACCAGTTGTTTTAATGTTTTTCAGACCTATGGAAAGCTACTGAACTTCTAGAAGACGGAAGTTACGAAGGAACCACGTCGTCCTCCATCATCATGTTACAAACCGTGTCGTACTTGGACGTAGCAACTGACAAGAAGCACGCACAAATGATGAAGGTACCCAAATCCTTCTGCCATTAATCTGACTTTTGAGTTGACTATAAAGTAATTCCACCTTTAAACAAAAATATATTGAAAATCTCAAGTCGAGGTAATTCAGGTTCAATCACCTCGACTCGTTGGCCCAGAATGGCCAAGGTTAGTGAAGAAAAATAAAAGTTTTAAGGAATTTTTTATCTATCACCCATAATATAAATGTCACTCCACACTCACACGTAAATGTGATTACGGATTTCAAGTTCGAATGAAATTATTTAAAAATAAATCACTTTGGCTCTCTGGGCACCATATTATCATATTCCCATCTCAGGAAACCAAGGCTGGGAAAGGAAAGTTAAGTTACTTCACCTCCAAGCCGGGCCAACATTGGTTCTGTTTCCAAGCAATCCCTAAAGATGCTCATGAGAATAAAGCTTCCAGAAACATTGTAAGTATATTATCAGTTTATGCATGAATTACGGTCAAATAATTTGATGAAATGGCTAAACTTGGATAAAAGGAAACACTGTAAATTTCAGATTTTTTTTCTTGTTATCAGAAGTGAGCACTTTTTCCAAACCGAATGAGGACATCTATTGCGTACAATTTGTTTTGTCTGACGTCGCCAGACCCATTATTTCAAATTTTAAATTTTATTTGTGGCGCGCGCACTTCGCGCGCGCGAGGGAGTCAGGCAACGCCAGACAAATTTTGTTAACATTTGTATTAATATTTTGTTGACAGTGGTGTAATACTGAATACGACGATACGACGTTGGAATTTGAAAATTTGATTATCTAATTGGATAGGCAGATCGCCTCCTGAAGTAACTATCTATCAAACTCTCACTGATGCGAGTTGATAGTGATACCCCAATCACCAACTCTCAGTATTTCCTAATTTGCTGTCCCCCCTACAGATGTTTCACGTGGTATCAGAGAAGCACTATCAGGAATCAGAGGAAGAGCAGGTGAAATTGCTCGACAAGAAGCAGAGTATAATAGAGCAATTGGAGTCAGCCAACCGGTCCCTAGCGTATATCAAGAAGGAACAGGATTATTATCGGGTAAATGCTTGATGTATCTCCTATTTCCAAGTTTTTCTTCTTAATTCTGGCTAGGGTGTCAATGTGGTTGCCGAAGTATGTTGACAATAGCCAGTTGCCACTTCGACCGTTCAGATCATTTAGAATTTAATTAAGTTTTTGTCCTCAATAGCACCCCTATTTCTTTATGCCTCGTCACTCGCTGGAACAATGAACATCACTATCAATTACACTGATTTAATTTTAACTTTTCAACTCCCCCAGTCCCGGGAGCTAGAGTTCAGAGGAATCTCCTACTTAACCAGTATCAGAGTGATTTGGTACGGGGGTATCACTGCACTTACAGTGGTTACAACGGGATGTTACATCATCTTCAGCATGAAGAACTTCTTCATCAAGAAGAAGATACGTTAACATTAACAATAAACATCATATATTGAATTTGAGCTTATAATATAACGACCCGATCATTCAACTAGTTGTCAGTTTGATTTTGAGGTTTAAACAATTTGAATGAAATGATTGATGCATTTACATAACAACAGATGTGTCATATTTTAAAGTATTCATGGGAATATCCGTATCGTTATTTCGATTTGTTGCATTTTACTTTTAGTGATCTATTTAAATCATTCTATTTCCAGAATCAAGATGCTGTTTATTTCTGAGTTTTCATTGTATTCAGTTTGAGTTAATTAGAATTAGTATTGTAAAAAATGAAGAAGCTCACTTAATGGGCGAGCTTCAGCTAAACACGTACCCATTTGGGATCGTATTCGTTCATATAAAACGTAATCAATTTTTGGCCATTTTCAACCCCCTCCCTCCCCCTCGTAATC
Organism: Beroe forskalii; assembly: GCA_011033025.1. Classification (NCBI taxonomy): domain Eukaryota; kingdom Metazoa; phylum Ctenophora; class Nuda; order Beroida; family Beroidae; genus Beroe; species Beroe forskalii. The sequence goes on along the minus strand of WFMF01000066.1, from coordinate 265,033 downwards.
AAAGCCCAATCTCCCTCTCTCCTGGGGAGAATATTACGTTATCAATATCATGGTTTAACCCCCACCCCACCTACTCGAGTAGACAGTGAAGAAAATGGACAGTGTAAACACCTTAAATATTGATAATGATTTTTTAATATTGATACAGATAATGATTATGTTTCAGTTTCACATTTGGAAAAAGAATTATGAAAATGTTGGGGTAAGTTTTGAAAAGTTTTGGTAAAAAATGGTGCTACTGAGTTGGTTTTCCAAAAATACCGAGAATTTGTGGCAAAAAATTGAGTCGAAAATTGGATGTTTTGATTATCAAAACCCCCTCCCTCCTCCCCGTAATCAAACGTAACGATAAATATAATGATTTTGAAAACACCCCAATGCCCCTAGGTGATTGATTACGTAATATGTGAACGATCCCTAATAGAGGTCTGTTTCGCCGAAAACGGTCGACGGACATTGCTCGTCTTTTTTTAAATTTCTTCTCACAACGCGTAGTCGTACTTGAGCACATTGCACAAAGTACTACTACTAGCACGAATTCACGAGAAAAACAAAATCTTTTGCATTCAAATAATCTTACCAGACGCTGTCTTCCCAATTGTTCATATTTTTTGGAGTCTAATTAATCGATATTTCTGAAGCCCGCACAGGTCTTGTCAGACGTTGTCTGACCCCTTCGCCTTTGCGTTTGACAACGTCTGACAACATAAAATAGGTCAATAGGTGTGCGTGCAGCGCTTCTGGGGGAGCGCACCGCGATCCGAATCGAACAGGGATATACGTGTTTAGCAACATCGATGTCGATAGACGTTGCATGTATGTTATTGTTTCTTCTGACTGGATGTGACCGTACTCCAAATGTTGTCAGACGTTGACGTACTTGTCTTCGGGCGGACGCGCGCCCGCCGAAGGGTTGCTAAACACGTATACCCCTGTTTTGTCTGAGTCTGACGTCGTCAGACCCATTATTTGTCTGACGTTGACAGACCCTCTCGAGAATCAGCATTCAGCGCCGCGGCTGGCGTCAGCAGGTCATACATCGTACGACAAACACCTGGCAACCCCTGTTATCGTCGCGCACACACACCTATGCGGGCTTAGGAAGCCGAAGGGCCCACCGGCCCAAATTTGGGTTGCCAGGCCCCCTCGCGCGCGCGCCCCGACTCGCAGGCAACGTCTGGCAAGATTTGGGTAGGTCTCCCACTGCCTGGCCCCCTGCGCGCCCGATTTAATTTAAAATCATGAGACAGACTTGCCAGGCGTTGCCTGGCCCCCTCGCGCGCGCGCCCCGACTCGCAGAGTCGGGACGGGGGTTATTTTGAAAAAAATATGGGGCAGACAACGTCTGGCAAGAGACAGACAACGTCTGGCAAGAATTGTCAGACGTTGCCTTCGGCGGACGCGCGCGCGCCCACCGAAGGGGTCAGACGTCTGAAAAATGTTGAATGTGGAACTGGAACTAAAAGTAAAATGTAAAAAACGTTGCGCGCGTGCCCTGGCGCGTTTTGTGCCGCGCCAGGGCACTTTTTGCGGCGCGTGACACTTGACAGCACGCAAACTCAAAGTACTTTCAGTTTCAATGCAGCGCACCTTGAAAAGTGCCCAAGGGGCCATCCATAAAGGACGTCCGCAAAATTTCGGCCATTTTAGACCCCTCCCTCCCCCTTGTCCGCAATCCAGAAACCCCTCCCTCCCCCCCGGACGTCCGCATTTTTCTTTAAAATCTTTTGGGTCATCATTTTTGGCTCCGAAAATTCATGATTTTCTAGTAAAATAGCTGTCAAATCGCCCAAAATTTCCATGAATTGCGGACGTCCGCATTTGGCCAAACACCCCCCTCCCCCTACGTCCGCATTGGCCAGACTCCCCCCTCCCCCCTCATTGCGGACGTCCTTTATGGATGGCCCCCAAGCGCCGCGCTTCACGCTTATGTTTCACAAGTTCAAGACACCACGGTTAAATGTATATTGTATGTGCTCATCTGAATAGCAGGGAAACGGACATAAATATTGAATTTAAAGCCGATTCAAAATTAAATTCTTAGTATTGCTGAAAACAATCTCATTCTGATTGATATGAAGATCACAATTTTCAATCAACAAAAATCGGACATTTAAGACTAGAAATAGAATTTAGAAACCCACTATAGGTTGAGGTACATACAATGATTGTTATTAATTTGCAATTGTCACTGCAAACAGCAAACTTTATTGCCGTGATGTCTTGACCTATTGGCTCACGGCGTAATGTTTCAATGGGCTGTGAAACAATAGGTCGGGACACTATGGTTACTTAAAGCTGAAACTCTATCACTCACTAATTGATAACTCTTAAATAAAAATTTCAATAAAAAACTTCAAATTTAAATCAAATGTGTCTTTTGTATCAAAATATTCAGTTAACAGTTTAAATGAAGATCAATGCCCAATCACAGATATTCTCGATATTTTTTAGATGTGACTGTGACAAAAATTGGAATGGAAATAAATGGAGCAACATAGAACAAGAAAGAAGAAAATCGAAACCAGAGAATATCAATAAATATTTACATAGTTGAATTTACTCAAAATTGGACAAGTAGTCTGATTTTGATTTCCATCCCCCTATCTTGATCTTCTCTCCAACAGTTTTCATGCTATCAACTATCCAGGTTCCGGAATAAGTCTTGCATCCAAGCTCAAATCCAAGTTCGCCCGGAATGTTCGAATTCGATTTATGACAAAAGTTTTATATAATTTTTTCGGCGCCTCTAAACAGGCACTCACACTGAGCAGTGAGCACTTCACTATGAGCATGGAAAAGGGTATCCACCAGAGCAGATGAAGTAATTCAGTATCCATGATCAGGGCTCGTGTTACCATGGAGACGCGGGCAGGGGAATGAGGATCGGGTCACGTGACAGCAACAGCCATCCACTCCCGTGGCCGCTTCATGGGCTGCACCAGCTCACTCTTGTTCTTCACAGGGTTAAACTTCTCCACAACACTCACCGTTTTAGTGCCGTCATTGCCTCCGATGATGAACAGCTGACCAGATACCACGGCAACTGCTAACGCAAACCTTCCGCTCTGAAATGATTGGTGAGGTTAAGCGTCTATGGCACACTGATGATTGATTTAAATATTCAATAATAGCGGTTATGGGTAACGTTGAGTGGGATTTCCTAAATCCTAAGTTGTTAAAAGACGATCTTCAGTTCAGGAATTATAAATTTCAAAACAAAACGATATTCTCATTGCCTAGTTTGAAAATTGGAGATGAGTCCGTCTCATTGGAGCAATGAGATGAAGAATCTTGAATTAGGCTGATGTCTTCCACACATCCTGATTATAGAGTCACTAAAAATAAATTAATCAGTTCATATAAGTTATAATCACCGCCATGAGCCCCACACTGCTCCACTGATCTGTTTCTGTGTTGTATCTTTCAATGCTGTAGAGCACAGTGCCATCACTTCTACAGCCACCGACAGCAAAGAGATGGCTCTCCACCTGAGATAACACACGGGGTAACATGGAATTATAGTGAGTAACAATAAGTAACATGTAACAGTGAGACTCAGAGTAACAGTAAGTAACATTGAGACTCAGAGTAACATTGTAAGATTGAGATTAAGAGTAACTTTTAGACTAGAGTTACATTGAGACCAGAGATTAACTTGAAGGGGAACCCGTAAATGAGTGAAAGGAGAAAGATAGTATTGGAGTATTGGGGCAAATTAGAAATTCCAAAAGACGCGTTATAAATCTGGTGATGGCTCTCCACAGCTCCGACAGCGCACCCATTTCTACCATACTTCATGGGAGTCAGGTCAGTCCACGCGTCAGTTTCAGGGGAGTACCTGGAGGGGTGTCGTGAGAGTTAGAAAATAATTGGGGGAGATGTACAGATATCATGGGACTACACCCCCTAGGGGGGCAGGACCCCATAGAGTTAGAAACTAATTGGGGAGATTTACATTTATGGGGACATAGATTCAAGATGGGGATCTTCGAGTGAAGAAGTTCATTGGAGTCTTGTCTGTTCCATGGATTTGAGATGTAAATAAATGGCTGTCACCAGGAGGTTCACCGAATGAAAATAAAATTTATGATAATTATTAATTTAACAGAGCCTCATCACATGCCCATTTGCTTAAAAATAAACCTTCAGTCATTCACTAACAGACTAACGAACACCATTAACCTTAACATCTTAACTTAACATACCTGGATATGCTATCGAGGTCCCTGACGCCGTCGTGTCCCCCCACCACGTACATGTGACCGTCCACCGTCGCGCAGCCGCACCGCGCGCGCGGCTGCGTCATGGAGGCCATGCGGTGCCACATGTCCGTGTCGATGTTGTAGGATTCTCCCGTCATCAGGACTGTCCGGTCAAAGCTACCGCCGCCCACGTAGATGTTACCCTCGATTATTGCTGCTGCCCCATACACACGCTGCTCAAACATGCGGCAGAAAGTGGTCAGTGAAAACTTATCAAATTCTAGAATTCGTTTAGTACACACGCCACGCTCTTCGAGCCTGCGGTACTGAGTGGAGGCTTATCTTATCTAATTCTAGAGCTCATCTATCAACTTATTTAACCAGTAACCACACGGGGAATTTTATTCTGCGATGATTAATATAGCTGTGGTCATGGGTCAATTTGAGTATGCGGTTTTCTGATGTATGGCTATTGATTCGATTCACTGACATTCAGTATTCACTATAACTAAATATCTTTTGTTGTTTCCTTCAATGCATATCTCAAGTCTCAAGTTTCCTGTGGCCACATGCTTGAAGTCGAATCAAAACAATTGTAACCACAAGGCCAAGAACTATTGCAGGTTTGGAGCTGAATGGTGGGTTGAAACAATGCCGTTCTCTTAATAAATCGTATGGAATAGTGACCACAGTAACTTGTTCACCATGCAAGATTGCGAAAAGCTGAATTCCATTACCAGTTCAGGCTGCTACTAGGATAATAATTATAACACACTAAAACTCCATTATATGTAAGATGATATCTAAGACAGATGATGGTTTCCCGCGCATCTTGCGGGATCTAGAACTATATATATCCTCTTATGGTGATCGTTGCTAATCATTGTGTGAATTATGGAGGAATGGAGGGTGGCAATGATTTCAAGCCCCACTCACTCAGTACTCACTTAGAATATTGCAATGACTATGTATTAGCATCAAGTATGTATTTGTATGGAGTGGTAGGGCATTGAAAGCTGTTAAGTAATTCGATTTTAAAGGGTTCTTGAACTGCTTGGGCATTGGGCAATTATGAATTATGCAAGAGTTAGGATTTAGGTAGGAGTGATTCCGCTGGGGCTATGTTGTAGTTCATAGGTTGTTAAGTATAACGTTAGAACAGTGTTAAGTAAAAGTAAAGTAAGTATAAGCTTATAAGTATAAGTAAATAAGTAAATAAGTAAAGCATAAGACACACTACTACGTACATGGAAGACAGAGATTTCCAGTTCTTCATTCTGATATCGTAGACATCCACTGAGTTTAGCGGCCGTTTCCTCTTGTCCTGCCCTCCTGAAATCACACTGGTGTCAATAATAGGTCAATAAGTCTCAACGTTGCTAAGATCTGTAAATTCACTAATTCAAGACAGGTGCAACGAATTTACGACAGATTTATGTTGAGATTTAAGGCTAGGACCTTATAATATATTCAAGTCAAATTAAATCTATGCAAAATATGTCGAATAAATATGTAATTACTAATTTAATGCAGGTGCTCTGCAATGAATCAGGAAATGATTGATTCCTGAGGCTCTTTGGAATAATTGATTTATTGCCAAGTACTGTGTTTAGATTGCTGAACTTGGTACTGATAGTGAAATTGAAACTTCAATACGTGCGATTACTGACTTCAAGTTTCACCGATCAATGCAACTCTTTCATCTCTATTTGCATTTGTGATTGATTCGTGTTTATTTGCTTGAACCAATTACAAGAAGTAACTACAAACTAATAAGATGTTGCTGATTTGTGTGAAGTTTACATTATTCAGATATAGCTAGTTTAGTAAACGAATACAGCTGCCCCTGACTGATATTGGTCATTTATATGTAGCCAAATCACTGACCTATGATGAATATGTGCTTTCCCGAGTGTGCCACTGCCATGGCACCTGATCTGCCTACCAACATGTCCACTTTACCACGTTCCCATCTGAAGGTTAACTTGTTAGTGTAGCTACCATTAAGGCAACTTCGCTTTGGAATCTTGTATTTAGTCAAAGTAACAGCATTTGATGAACTGGTCCATCTTAATGTTACTATGGCTACCTGTTGACGGTGCTATGGTTACCTGTTGGCGTTGCTATGGTTACCTGTTACTATGGTTACCTGTTGACGTTGCTATGGTTACCTGTTACTGTGTTACCTGTTGACGTTGCTATGGTTACCTGTTACAATGGTTACCTGTTACAATGGTTACCTGTTACTGTTGCTATGGTTACTTGTTACTGTGTTACCTGTTGAAGTTGCTATGGTTACCTGTTACTGTTACTATGGTTACCTGTTACTGTTGCTATGGTTACCTGTTACTGTTGCTATGGTTACCTGTTACTGTTGCTATGGTTACCTGTTACTGTTGCTATGGCTACCTGTTACTGTTGCTATGGTTACCTGTTACTGTGTTACCTGTTGACGTTGCTATGGTTACCTGTTACTGTTACTATGGTTACCTGTTGACGTTGCTATGGTTACCTGTTACTATGGCTACCTGTTACTGTTGCTATGGTTACCTGTTACTGTTGCTATGGTTACCTGTTACTGTTGCTATGGCTACCTGTTACTGTTGCTATGGTTACCTGTTACTATAGTTACCTGTTGACGTTGCTATGGTACACCTCCACCCTGCTTTCAGCACCTTCTCCCCTAGACAGAAGAGGTGCCCAGCTTTGGCGCCAATACGACTGGGTTTCCTGGTCGTGGGATTCTTCAGACTTTGATGGTACTCTTCCATAGCTGCGTTAAGCATGTCACGACACCTAGGAAGTGGAATATTGGTTAAAACTTACAAATGTACAAAGGCAATAACTGTTGGTGCTTTAGTGTTACCAATTTACCAGTGGTAACATAGTGATTGTAAGTGTTACCAAGTTACTTTTTTTGTAATACTTTTTCTAGACTGATCAGTTGATAACATAACTACAACCATAGCTATAGATACAACCTTGCATGGCATTGTTGAATATAATAACAGCAAACATTTCAGACTCACTTGGTATTAGTATTGATGACATCCTCATTTGATACCCTCTCAATAAGGTCTGCAACTGGAATGATTGAAAGACGAATGAGACTGAAGAGCTCCTCGATGAAATGTTGTCTTGAGCCCTGTAAATCAATCGATTAGAGAATGCTGTCTTAATTATTGTTCATTTTCTGAAGCTGTGAATCAGTAGGCCTCAGAGTTCAGATAAAAAGGAAAACATACTGCAATTGACCCACGCGTTGAAAATCATTTTCACAGTCCCATGTCGTTTATTGAGAGTAGTTTTACTTCTAACTATTCACCTTGTCATGTTTAATCCAGCTGAGGACCCCATCAAAAACTGTTAGTTCTGATTTAACGTTCAGTTCCTCACTGGACAGCAACGCTTTGACCTGCAAATAACGTTAGCTAATAGCCAGAAAATCTAGAACCTTGTGAGTATGAGACGGAAGTGAAGGTTGCTCCCGAGTCCCGATGCTGTTCATAAACTCTTCAAAAGGTTACCAGTATTGTTGCTAGGAAACAATCTAGGTTGCTGGGTTATAAGGTAAATGACTTTCACGAGGAATATTTTACTGGATTAATTCAGCAACATTACTAATATTAGTAATATTATTTGAAATATTACCAGGCGCTTACAGTAGGACACCCTTTTGATGTACTAGTGATGGTATATTGGTATGTTGGTATGTGGATTGTGGTGTGTGAAGGCGTTGTTTCAACGCTTTTGCTCTTTTGTTTTATTTCACGGTTAATTAACGTTTCGTTTCAGTTAGGGTATTCAATCATTTCCCAGTGCTGGTTTGCGTTTGGATGTAGTTAGTTTAGAATATGCTTTAGACTGTAGTACTCGTGTTAGGAGCTGTAGCTTGTAGATATTTCGATAAAGTCATAGGCAAAAGAGATAAATTATCTTCATCTAGTGACTACCTAAAAGACTGGTAGATTGTCCATGCAAAATACGATTGATTTATGACTCCATTGGCATAAGGCAATGTACATAAAGCTTACGATAAGGTCTGGAAGTGTGAACGACATGGAACAAGGCGAATTCATCTCATATGCATTGTTATCGTTATTAATACACAATTCTATTGTGTGAGGCGGTGTTCTTGTTTGCTTAATCAGAAACTAGAGCTTTATCATGAATATACTAGAAAGGCCCGTTGGGCCTGCTAGATAATACATGACCAAATAATAAGCTCTCAAAAAGTTTATGAAGGAACAGAATTTACCATTATTCTTTGGTTACTTTTAGTAATGCAGGACCGTGCATGTTTTGATCATTATAATTTGCTCTTGTATGATGAATTTAAATCTGAAAATTAAAACCGAGTATCGTACTCATACTGAACGTTGAATCAAAGCATTGATTTACGCCAAGAGCAGTATTCCAAAATCGCAATGTGCTAGTCCCAATTTCGATTCAATTTTATCTTTATTTTGTTCAATCTTAAATTGCTGTAAATTCACATCCTTCCGTTACCATCAACTCAGCATTGATTTAAATCGACCGACGTCAGTCACAGATTTATGAAGATTTGCTAACGGAAATAGCCTCCACGATGCCAGCCATACCCGTTCTCTATTTCCAGAGCTTGAATTTCAAATGAAAAACAGTAAAGATGTCGTTGTTTTCACCGCTAAAACGCAGCAATCAACAACGTATCAGAAAGCATTCGCATAGAGCTGATCATAATCTGCACGTGCAGAATATCTGTATCCATAGCAACGGCGCGACTTAGCACGGCTTAGCCTTCGTTTCTCTTGATATCATCTTGGCAAGCTCAAATTTAATGGTGTGCGGCCGGCACAAACATAATTCACGTGTGAATTCATTTTATATTAAAGATCATATTGACCTTCACTTATTTTATTTGTGCCGGCCAGAGTGGACATTTCGCACGTCACATAAGAGGGTATGGGGCGGTGCCCGAAAATTCGGCATAAATCAAATACCTTAATAGTTTATTTAGTTTTTTTTTTAGTATGGACAAAAACGGATCAATTTTGAACCGTTTTAGCCGGCCCCTTGGACAAAAATTTTTTTGGTGGTCATCAGACCAAGGATTTTTGTCTAAAATGGCCATTAAAACCCATTTATACTTCATAAATTGCACCAAAAAAAGATCTTATATGGATGGGTCGGATATTGCAATATTATGTTATTAATGACGTTCACGAGAATAAAAGGCTAATCATAAAACTTTCATTTGACCTAAATATACTGGCCTTTAATTTGACCGGCCCCTGTTTTTTGCCTTTTTTTAATAACTTTGGTTTAGTTGGACATAAAATCAGAGAGGCAGTTATCAACTAGAATTTTAGATCTTCGTATATATCTTCGTATTGACAAAAAGATATGGATGGCTCGGACTGCAGCACTTTTGTCTTTTGTACTGTAGTTCGTAGATTAAAATACATCCTAAGAAGTCCATTCTCAAATTTGATTGTAATAACTTGCGTTGTAAAGTTTCAAATACGAGGAAATCAAATTCCAGTCAATAACTGCATAGTGCTTGATTGACTTGTTTTCCAAGTAAAAAAAATTGTGCCATTCAGAAATCACTTTTTTAAAGCAAATTATCGAGCAGTTAACTTCACATATTTCATGACAAATTCTATTTGACACTTAAGATGAGTTTTTTTTAATATAGCTCACTTATTTGTCAGATCTGTAGTGTTCGCCAGACAAGATTTTATGACTTTTCAATGGTATTTGCCTTGATTTGCCTTCTTCTCAATTGGATTGCCTTATCAGCTACAATGGTTATTTCTTAGTCAAATAGACATATCTTACCAAACTACTCAAACCAGTGTATCTCTTAGGTATCAGTATGGTCTGAAGATGATAGTGTTTTGGAAGGTAGTGTTCCCTCAAGACATATACCTCTTTGGGTACCATGACAAAGACTTGCCCTCTTCCCCAATGCCAGGCCCAGACTATGAGTTGAGTGGAATTGAGACTGGAGTAAACTATGTGGTGGGGATCCTCTTCTTGAGCGCGTTCCTCATTTCCACCTCCCTCAACCCTCTCCTTCTTTACTGCTATCAGAAACAGAGGAGTAGGGTCAAACAGCTCTTCCAAATGCTGGCTGTGTGCGACTTCTTTACCAACATCATCACTCCGCTTGTCTACGCCTATATGATGTTCAGGTTAGACTTAGATACACACTTCACAAGTCACTGACTGACTGACTGACTGATTGATTGATTTATTTGTCAAAATGTTGTTTTCAATACCTGAGGTAGAAGCTTGAGGTCGGTAGGCCGGAAGATTTACTGACTGATTGACCTGCTAGAATTTAACTCTCACATCGTCTGCTCCACTGACCCACTCTAACCCCAGCCCGACGGTGCACTCCAGTTCCAGCACAGTTCTCCTCCACGTCCGGCCCATATCCTGTGTCTTTGGCTGCATCTCCCAGTTCATGACAGCTACACTAGCTGTAACCAGACTGTGGAAAGTGTGTCTGCCGTTCTCCAACATTCCAAACAAAGCTGTCTACTCCTACCTGGCATTCCACGCCCTCTACATGGTGGGTGCTAATGGAACTTACTATGTCCTGGACGCCATGGTGCGACCCGTCACTCCGTACATGCGTCACTTGATGGGTCTGATGGAGCACATCTGTTTCTACTCGTATTTGGTGCATTGTGTTGCAGGGGTGGTGTCTTCCTTGCTTACAGTGGGAGGGTTGCTCCTACAGAAGAGAAGCAACCCAACTACTGCAGAGAAATATCTGGACAGTGCTGTCACTGTCATGCTGATGAACTTACCTTACATGCTCACTATACTACTCATTGGATTCGTTCAGTGGGGAGCCCTCACTTTTAACACACGAGAAATAATCTTTGCCTGGATCCCCATCCTAACTTCAGCCCTGGATCCGCTCATTATATTCTCAAGGAAGAAGGAGCTGTCAGAAATGGCTCGGAACATATTCAGAAGGGATATATCGGTTTGCAGATAATAAGAAAATCGGAGTCTACCACAAGTCTACCACCAGTTTGTAACCAATACTTTACCATATATCACCCCCTATTCCCTCGACCCAAGTCGACCCTCCGTAACAAAGCTAGCGAAAGCTCAAACTTTCAGAGTTTCAGCTTTTCAGGGCTGAGCCACAGTCCCAGTAACAATTAATTGTTGTTTCATATTTGAGCATTTCACATTATAAAAACTTGTGGGAGTGTGGTCAAGTGTAAAACGTGTACATTAATTAATAATTGTATTATTTTGGGATGAGTTTAATGAGTTGTTTTTGTTTGTTTCAGCATTAATAAAACAACCAGTTCCAACCAGCATTGTTACGGTGTGAAACTGCACCTGGGTAATGGGTGACTTGAGGAACTCCTGGGACTGCAGCACTGTTTCCACATTCTCGTGGGCATACTTCAGCGCCGCTTTAGAAAGGGCGTTCAGATTGTGAGCTGAAGCCAGGTTCACCATACCTAAAAGAGTGAGAACGATTCTTATAGAGAACTAAGTGAATACTTGAATGATTCATAAAGCAAAATTTGAGACATTAAATTTCACATTTTACTCACCATTAGCAGTGATCTAGATGAAATTTGCTCGAATAAAAATCACAGGGAGTACGCTGACATAAAAACAAATAGATCAAATGAGTAAGAGGTACGCTACTCACTGATGCAGTTCTCAGGACAGAGGTTCCTGATGAGGGTGTCAGTGCAGGCCTCCCTCACCTCCTGGATATCAAACATGTCCGCCACGTTGAGCAGGTTCTCCACCCCGTCCGTCACTATCTGTATCCTCCCCGTGTACATGAAGTTAATCACCTGGGAGGGTGGCGGGGGTGGTGGGGTTAATCATTTGGGATGCATATATAGTGGGGAAGGAATCACAGCCCTGCATCTCAAGTACCTTCCCACCTAGCATCCCCTATCCCGTCTCTGAATTCAATGTATCATGAAATCCCCTGAGCTCCATTACCTTGTTGACTGATCCCTCATCCATGTCCTTCAGTTCCACCACATCTGTTTGACCCTCCTTCAGATCGTTAGTGAACATGGCTCTGAAGTACTTGGAGCTCGCTGATAGCACAACCTTGTGGATATTCAACATTCCGACATATTGGAATTTACTCGTTTTGCTGAGCTATTTCAAGGTACCAACATGATTGAAGAAAAATGAGTCAAATTGATTAGACTGAAGTAAGGTTTAGGATGCTGGCTGATCCTTAAAACAATATTATGAATGCTGATACTCTGATAGATGTTGGATTGCAACTTGCTTCAATTGAAGGTCTTTGAATACAAACCCTACTCACTTGTGCGCCTTGATCTCTGTATGATTTATCTTTATGATGACATCTGTGAACTGCCTGGCTTGGAAGATGTCCCCCACTCCATCCAGAAGCTGTCTGGCATGTTTCTCTGAGTTGTACTCCCTTAGTAACCCATCTGATGATACCACTGAGCGTAACCTGGGGAAGGAATGTTTGTGGGGAGGGGTTCATTCAGATAAATCCCACTGTCTCACTGTAATTTAGGTGAACATTCGATTCTTAGAATGACTATAGATTTCAATGCGTTCAAATTCCTATCCTTCGTTGAAAGGGAAAACCCTCAAACCCACCACTATTCTTTAACCCATTAATCAACAAAACCTACCTCTGGATTGCAGAGGACCACCTGATTCTAGCAAGCAAACTATTACCATCCATGAAATGAGTAACCCCAAATCACCAAATGCAAATAATACGGATACGAGTCCCAAAAATGTAACTTTATGACCAAGTTGTAAGTTCTAACAGAATCACCAAAAGATGCCTGATCACATTTCACTATACCTCACGGTTATCATAAGCAAGATTTATAAACGGAATCAAAAAGCCTGGCCGTGTCAATGAGTCAGTGAGTCGCCACAATGATTTACACCGTATTTGGTTTTTGCTGCATGTCAGGTTAGTCGCACGATTAGAAACCAGTACGGAAGCTACTTCAGTGTAACGTGATCAGCAACCACAGTATTTACAAAACAACTGCCTGCTGACTCTTCCTCCCCCCAGAGCATAGGAGCACGTTGAGAAACACCAGAGAGAGAGTCTATTGAATTTTATCGTGCACGTTTTAACATTGTACGAGCATTATTCGTACGGCGAATAGTTGTCGACATTTTACTCTGCCCGAGAAATTTTGTTTATTTAATCTATGAAATGAGTATTGAGAAGCACCACTTATATAAGCAGCTGGGTAGCAACTGCTACACTACAGCTGCACTGCCAACAGCTGCCAATTAATTGGAACTTTGACATTGGCGATTGGCAGAGATACAAAAGCAAAGCACCCCCTCACCAGAAATATAAAATTATATGCCACTGCTTAGGTCCTCTCCTTTGTGAATGCCACTAGTTGTCGGCTGTCGCCATAACGTAAAACTTGAATCAGATATCGTCTACTGAAGTCTGAATGCTAAGCCGAGAGGCCGACTAAAAATTACGGCAAAGTCTATGTAACGAAGTCATATCTTTATCTTTAATCTTAATTCTTGTTGATATCAAGTGGTACTTGTTAATTCTGCTGCTAGGAGAGAAGCAAAGTCATCACGTCAAATTTTGATGAAGATGTCAGATATGCCATTGTGTTCTTTTTTAATTTGAAAGAAAATGTTTTGAGCTAATGACTTTTAGAACACTGTTGGACTTACAAGCTGAATTGATTTCACAGAGCTGTAGATTGGTCAGTCTGTGATCGGACTCACAGAACCAAGTAATAAGAACCAAGTATAAGGAAATGATGCAGAATATAGGCATTAGACTAAGGACATATTGGGAATCAACAGAAAACCATCTACCAAATTGCGCTCTGAACGAGCGGTATTGGTTGTCAGCTGATTCAGTTATTTTGTATGAAATTTTCTTCAAGACTTTCATCAAATTGATTCTTTTGCCCCGGTTTAAGCCCGACCTACTCGCATCATCATGAGATATAGTTAGAGGGCAATTGACCTGCTTCAATCATAGACAGAGTCAGTTCTTGGGTCAGATGACTTCCCACGACCACCTCACAGTTTAAACGTTAAAATGCACATCGAATTAGTAGCGATCCATGTTTAACTCTCCCTATTCATGCATAATGAACATTGATAACTTGTAAAATCAGATACAATTATTTGCATCAATGGCCTTTTTATAAACAACGATAACATTTTTAACAAAAGAGTTTAAAATCGTATTAACAAATCTCCTACTTTCTTCTTTTGTTCCATTTCAAATAGCTACTTACAGAGACATTTCAGTGGTGTACTGTTTTTGCTTGATAATAATTCGAGATTTAAAATACCAGGACTTTGTGCAGTCACTCTACGACTTCTGGATGGTTCTAGGATAATCAGCATTCAGCAACAGAATGCTCAATCGCTGACTTAATAATAGGGTTTCAACGGTGGCCTGTCATTATTAACGTGAATTAATTTTCAACTTTGGCGAGAGGTAGTGAGATACCTAATCGTTACATTGAGCCGGCGAAATCTTCAAAACTTGTAAAGTTGCTGAGAAAGAAGTAATCATATGACCAAATGGGTATATGTGGAAATTATGATAAAATATAAAATCGAGGTAAATTATTAAATTAAGCATAATAATATCAAGGTACATTAATCAAGAATGAACGTACACGAAAAGAACTTTTCCCTCGTCGTTGAAGACCTGTTCCAGGTGGGAGTGTTGTCGAAGAAGCTGCAGTCTGTTTACTACAGCGTAGAAACTACTCATCACTCACACCCGTTTCACATCAGTGGTTTCAGAGTTGGAACGAATCAATGTACCGACAGTATCGGTAACAGGTCAGGGAAGTATATCAGTATATGTCAATATCGGCTCAGTATATCAATATCGGGAGTATCAGTATTCTGACAGTTCCGAAGGAGTAGCTGTCAGCAGCAGAATAAGACTCACAGTGCGGCAAACCGTAGGAAGGTATCAGAAATAAGACTTTATTATTTAATGTGGTATCTGATACCAAATCAGGTGGATCAACTGAACCAGTAGACAAACCCAAGGAACTGTGTATGGGAGTTCTTTTGTAAACGCCTGATGGCACCAATCTACCAAAAAGGTAAGTTAGATAATCAATTTTAAGACTACATACGAGTACCAGCTACCATAATTCATTAGGAGGAAAGCCAGAGGATGAAAATTTTTGAACAAATGGCGTAGTCAAATGGAATAAGAAGCGACGGGGTAAATGAGTAAAACTTAAACAACATTATAAAACGATAATCATCTAGAAATTTTTTGAACCCTACAAGCCTTAAACACCTTTGACAAAAATAGGAGGGGAACCCAGATAACCCCCGTGCCAACGAAAAATTAAACCCCGTTTTCATTTTTTTCACATCCAAAGATCCAATAAGGGGTTTAGCGGGGATATAATTTGCGAGATCATTTTTTTGAATGTACCAAATTTCATCGAAAAAGCCGAAAACATCGAAACAAAAAAAGATACCGTCTTCAAGAAATTTTGTTAATCCCCGTAAACTCCGAAAGAGTAAACCCCATTAGCCATAATTGCAGAAAAGCAACAAAGTTCCTAAAAAATGGCACTTTTTCTGTCAAACACCGAGATAACAAATGGTCCTGTCTTCAAGCCCCTCAAACTCCATAAACCGCGAAAAATTAACCCCATAATAGGCCACATTTCATATCCACCCGGAGTTTATTTGGGTTCCCCTCCCCCCGAATTGACTGTCGTTTGGCACCAGAAACATCAATCTACTACCAATCAGCATACTGAAGTGGCTGGAATATAACCATATAACATACACACTGACTCAGAGCAGTGAATGCAATTTCATAATATTTGCACCCATGAGCAAATGGGCCATCGATCCTTTGATTACTTTAACGTTGGTAAGAGGTCAAAATCATGCTAGTTTCAATCATAATATTTCCAAGATATTACTGATTATGCTAATAACATTGCCAATTTTTACAAGTATTTCAAAATCCGGTTTGTGCGAGACCTATTTTTAATTTTAACAGGATTCGTCAATAACAAGTACACTACAGGTCGATGGCATGCATAGGTTTTAATTAGGTTTTCATGTGATTGAGCATTAAACGACAAAATTTCAATTATCTCTATTCGGTGACATTCACTACCTAGATAGCGTGAAAGATACTGTTACTGTATCGACGATGAAGATTCGAGAATTCTTTGGGAGAAAATAGTAAAAGAAAACGAAAGATAGGTACATCATCAATATAGTAAAGAATAGAATAAATTCATGAATTTTTTGGGATGAAATATAACTGGGTGATACCATCTCGCGCGAGTTATATACATTTCCTATTAAAATAACGTTTCAGTTATAGAGTGTCGGAATAAAAACTAGTTTCAGAGAAAACTAAAAACTTTTCGGAATAAATATCGAGTGATACTGCCGGAATACATTTGCAAGATCTTCACACGTGACCTTGTCATACTTGCTAAAATGTGTGATCGGTAGTGGCAATAGAGTGAGTTTTACTCATTTCTTAACTTCAAGAGCATTGGCGAACTATAAACATGACTTTTAACGTTGATTCTCCTTTGTACTATTCCCGAATGAAAATAATTCATTTCAAAATCAAAGGCCCACATGAGTCACAAATAAACACGCTCCCATTTAACTTGCGCTGGCAATTTTCTGACAGAACGGTAGGAAGTTCTGTGCGAACTTGAAAATAGAGGCCACAGTGATAATCTACCGGCCTGCTGTGGCAATAATTCTGCTGCTATGAGATACTTAGATACATGAATAGTGTCCAGATGATTCCTAATAATTGGTCGCATCCCCAACATAACTGCTTAGTGCTTATTGAATGGTTGACTTAAAAAGAGTATTCTGTTAGTACTTGCTTCAAGTTGCTTCCTCGGAAAATAGTCAAACACTGTCTAAGTACTTGGTTCCAGATGGATTTAGAATGGCTAAATTCAATAAATCAGGTTTCGTTTTGTTTTTGACAAACAACATCATAGGTGATTAGGTATTGACAGAGATGAGACATGATCCAATTCAAGACAAAGAAGTCATTCAAAACGTTAGAAGTATGAGTAATAAATATGTCATAAAAAATAATATGTCAAAATGCAATTTCATAATCAGAGTACTAGTCGCATGGAATGGTGGCCAAAGTTTTTTGACATGGAGTGATAAGCATACAGTATACAAATACCTATGAACATTACCATGACAACCAAAAGTAGTTTTATAAGCATATCTTTTTACGTTTTAAGCGGAATAATTGTAGAATACCTGTAAGCGATCGGTGAACTTATTTTCTTACTGTTTTTTTTAACTGATTGATCATTTGACAGACTGACAAGGCTGAATTTTATGTCCTGGTTACGATATTTTTAGGATGTATTAGGGGCCATTTATTCCTGGATGGGCTTTATCATCCAGTTTTATCCAGTTCCCAGGAATAACAGGTTTCTTACACATATGAATTCCTTGCTCATACTCTTATAAGTCATAACCAATACGTCTAACGGAAGAATCAAGCATTATCCTAAAGCCTTTTTGTTGCAATTTTCATTAGAAGTGGTGGCAACTTTACATAATAACAGAACGTTCCCTGGGAGCCAGATAGTCTGGATGCATTAGTTTGACTGGCACCCCCTAACCTGGGAGCCAGGTGGTCTGGATGCACTAGTTTGACTGGCTCCCCTAACCTGGGAGCCAGGTGGTCTGGATGTACTAGTTTGACTGGCATCCCTAACCTGGGAGCCAGGTGGTCTGGATGCACTAGTTTGACTGGCCCCCCTAACCAGGGAGCCAGGTGGTCTGAATGCACTAGTTTGACTGGCACCCCTAACCTGGGAGCCAGGTGGTCTGGATGTACTAGTTTGACTGACACCCCTAACCAGGGAGCCAGATAGTCTGGATGCACTAGTTTAGTTTGGCTGATGCACCCTGGCACCCTAACCTGGGAGCCAGGTGGTCTGTATGCACTAGTTTGACTGGCACCCCCTAACCTGGGTGCCAGGTGGTCTGGATGCACTAGTTTGACTGGCACCCCTAACCTGGGAGCCAGGTGGTCTGGATGCACTAGTTTGACTGACACCCCTAACCTGGGAGCCAGGTGGTCTGTATGCACTAGTTTGACTGGCACCCCCTAACCTGGGAGCCAGGTGGTCTGG
Source organism: Beroe forskalii (assembly GCA_011033025.1). NCBI lineage: Eukaryota > Metazoa > Ctenophora > Nuda > Beroida > Beroidae > Beroe > Beroe forskalii. The sequence goes on along the minus strand of WFMF01000066.1, from coordinate 246,654 downwards.
ATGCACTAGTTTGACTGGCACCCCTAACCTGGGAGCCAGGTGGTCTGGATGCACTAGTTTGACTGGCTCCCCCTAACCTGGGAGCTAGGTGGTCTGGATGCACTAGTTTGACTGGCACCCCTAACCTGGGAGCCAGGTGGTCTGGATGCATGCACTAGTTTGACTGGCTCCCCCTAACCTGGGAGCCAGGTGGTCTGGATGCACTTGTTTGACTGACACCCCCTAACCTGGGTGCCAGGTGGTCTGGATGCACTAGTTTGACTGGCACCCCTAACCTGGGTGCCAGGTGGTCTGGATGCACTAGTTTGACTGGCACCCCTAACCTGGGATTTAGGTGGTCTGATGCACTAGTTTGACTGGCTCCCCTAACCTGGGAGCCAGGTGGTCTGGATGCACTAGTTTGACTGACACCCCTAACCTGGGAGCCAGGTGGTCTGGATGCACTAGTTTGACTGGCTCCCCTAACCTGGGAGCCAGGTGGTCTGGATGCACTTGTTTGACTGACACCCCCTAACCTGGGTGCCAGGTGGTCTGGATGCACTAGTTTGACTGGCACCCCTAACCTGGGTGCCAGGTGGTCTGGATGCACTAGTTTGACTGGCACCCCCTAACCTGGGTGCCAGGTGGTCTGGATGCACTAGTTTGACTGGCTCCCCTAACCTGGGAGCCAGGTGGTCTGGATGCACTAGTTTGACTGACACCCCTAACCTGGGAGCCAGGTGGTCTGGATGCACTAGTTTGACTGGCTCCCCTAACCTGGGAGCCAGGTGGTCTGGATGCACTAGTTTGACTGGCTCCCCTAACCTGGGAGCCAGGTGGTCTGGATGCACTAGTTTGACTGACACCCCTAACCTGGGAGCCAGGTGGTCTGGATGCACTAGTTTGACTGGCACCCCCTAACCTGGGTGCCAGGTGGTCTGGATGCACTAGTTTGACTGGCTCCCCTAACCTGGGAGCCAGGTGGTCTGGATGCACTAGTTTGACTGACACCCCTAACCTGGGAGCTAGGTGGTCTGGATGCACTAGTTTGACTGGCACCCCTAACCTGGGAGCTAGGTGGTCTGGATGCACTAGTTTGACTGGCACCCCCTAACCTGGGAGCCAGGTGGTCTGTATGCACTAGTTCGACTGGCACCCTAACCTGGGAGCCAGGTGGTCTGGATGCACTAGTTTGACTGACACCCCTAACCTGGGAGCCAGGTGGTCTGGATGCACTAGTTTGACTGGCCCCCCTAACCGTGTTTTCCGTTTGGGAGTAGATATATAGTGGAATCATGAAGCCGTGGATGATCTTTTGCCAGCCCTTTTCACCTACACTATGACGTGCACACTTACTGACATTCCAGTCAACCTATCCTCGGTTTTTCGTATGACATAGGCTACGGGTTCACGTAGGCCAGAATAGGCAGTACGCACTCATGCTAAGACGATTAGGTATTAGAACTTCTAACTCTCACTTCTAACTCTCACTAAAATTAAAATTCACAAAAGTTTATTTCTATCACACCACTTCTATAATGAATAATCTAAACACTATCTTATCAAAAATATATTTGTTGAAGATGAAAGCGCTAAAATATGGTAGATAAGGAATTTGTAAACAAAACCATTTTTCAAACCATAATAGGTTTTGCCAGTTAGATAAGATTTAAAATAGTAATAAGTAGAATTGTTCAGTTTCTAGAATCAGCGGCTAATATTAAGCTGCATCCTTTTCACAAAGTGCTTCCTATTCTTGACAATGTGGTTTTGTCAAAAACACAAACACATGAGCCATGATCAGCACTTTTCAGCATGCTAAATGTGCAGTAATCAACCTAATAACACACACCGAGTCACAGCAACTCTTTGATCTTTTAAACAGATTCAACACGTGTAATGCTCACTTCTGCTTAAAATCAGTGCTATTTAGTTTTAGCTGTTTCTAAAATAACATAAGAGCGACCACGCCTTTATTTACACATTTCAAATCGTATAAATGTAAAACTATTTTCAAACCACTACAACACCCTAAAATTAAACTTAATACCGATTGTTCTTAAAATTCCCCTAATATCTTGCACCTACCTTGTGGTAGCCTTCTGTAGTCTGACTCTATTGACAATGCTCGCTAGATTGGACATGACTGCGAGCAAGTGTAACGTAACGCATAACAAGAGAGTGTGAATGTGAGTCACTCCTGCACATGCTAGCTAGCAGCCGCTACTGGGCTCCACCATAGGTATGTGTAAAACGCGTCACGTGACCATTTAGACGCGAGACATCGAGCAGCTTGATAGACTGCAGGGCAGATGTTACAACGTCGGCATTAAGACACCATTAACCAATCAGATGGCGGGATTATCGGAACGCTAGCCTATAAAAACTCGAGTTCGGTGTGACGACAGCCAATGAGAGCGCACCGTTTCTAGTGTCACGTGATCAGTGTGCATGCTATAATATTTATATTGATTATTGTTGTTTATACAGATTCGCTTGTGCGCGTAAATGCAAACTGTAGCTGCGACTGCTAACTGGGAATTACAACGGAACAAAACGGGTGCTACATTTCAATAGTCCCAATTTTATCAAATAACTCAGACCCTTACCTTTGGTTTGAGTTCTGCAAACGCACCCGATCAACAACTCTCGCAAATTTACGCATGATTGATCAAGTTTAACATGACGGTTAAGAAATTATTAGAGAAAGTCAAAGCAAGCCAAGGGCAGGATAATAACGTTGAATTACAGACAGAATACTAGAATGTGGCCAGGTCACGTGACCATTCCGCGTCATCCAATGAGCGGCTGATCCTTGTTAAAAGGCCCGAATCAGTTGCAACCTGTCCACCAATCCCGAGGCAGAGCTGCAGGTCACATGGCTTAGTGGTCCAATCACATGGCAGTGATGTCATGTACTTGTGCTTGTTACAAGAATTGATAATAAGAATTCTCTCCAATATAATATATTATGTGAAAAGTTGTACTATAATATGTTTCCAAGAACGCTATTGTTGTAGTATTCATTGATGAGCTGGAGACATCTTTACCTCTATTGCTGTATTATGATATCTGCAGACAATGAATCGGCACACACTCGACACAGAGAGAGGATTGTAAAACACTACGTACTGCTCGTGCCTGTTACAGCTGCATGTATCATGAGATATATGAAGCTCCGACGAGCTGCTAAGTTTACACAGTTTAAAACGCAACAGATCAGGAGCGTGTAGCTTACTAAATCACAGAGTTTAACTCTCTCGGAGTCTCCTAAGTGATTGACATTTAAGAGATGCAGAGAGAACTGCGAGTAGATTCGGTGTTAGAAAGAGAGGTTTAAATCGGCCGTAAGTGTAGTCAAGAGTATTCAGTCATTCAATTCATTTCTTTAACTATAACTGTGCCATGTACATCTAGAAAGTTCTAGAGATACATTTGTTCCGAATATTCCTTCACCTAGGCTCCCATAATACCGGAGATTATCACATGATAGTCGAATGTTCCTGATTCTAGATAAAATTCTTATTAGTGAACGTTTTCAAATGGCCCTCAACAGATCTAGGTACTGATGATTGATTGCCTTCGCAGCCGACAGCCCAAAATCGCAAGCCTGTATTAACAGCCTGACCCAACCACTTCACAATGATGTGCCAACTTTTAACGACAATCTATGATCAAAATATTATATCATCGTCAATATTTTGCATTCTGAGAATCAAACAGTTACTATTTATAAAGAATATGCCTATTCACGGATACCACAATTCAAGGAAATTACCAACACTCAATGCCAAAAACACTCAGAGCATGCAAAATTACAGCAAAAACAACGCCAGCAATGAAGATGTGAACGTTCTTCTGATATCATGTGATATTGATAACGAAACTGTATATCACGCGAATGGCGAATGTTTTGACTCTATTTTGTCTATCGGATAATTGAATACAAAGGTCCGGTTGATGTTAAATATCTGAAAAACTAGATGCTCATTTTTTTCTGATGAGTATATAATTGATTTTCTGATTTTCCATCATGCTCAAACAGAAGTAGCGACTAATTTAAAAAAGGGTGATTAAAATTTGTGGCAAAAATAACAGGCATTTTTGCTTGAAAGTGAGATACAACAGTGTCTCTGATGTCTATGAAATATGAAAAAACGTAATAAAATGTTTAATCTTTAAGAATTTAAAGATCTCATCAACTATAATCATGTAATCATAAAAAACTTGGCGAATTTCAAGTGGAATTTGCTTCTATATTAACTTATTAACATTTTAATGCTTTGGAGCTGTAAATCTTGAAGCTAGAATATTTGCTAATTTTACTCTGTTAACTAATAACTGCATCATTGCTGCGCTGCTAAGTTACTTATCAATTTATTGATTATCTACTTGAAGTTGCTTACTTAGAAAGCACTTATTTACTTTCATCCAAATACTGCCAACATCTCAACATGGCAGTAAGAATACAAGTTGCACATGATTCAATTCAAGACGTGACCTGAATGTTGTTTTTACTTTATTTTAACAGTGTGCTGTCAAACGAAGCCGCACCTTGCTATAACTTAAATAAACGGTAAATTAAATGGAAAACTTAGGTTGCAACGATAGCGGTGCATTTTAAAATGTGTAAAGTGTAAACAGTTTCATCAAAGCAAAATTACAGCAACCGTTCTGGTTGAGTCAGGATTATAAAGCCGATCGAATTATTTCAGATAAAACTATGAGATTTACTCACATTGCAGCTAAAAGTTCGCAAGGTTTCATTCCATTCTTCTTTGGAAGCACCATCCCTGAAAGAGGAATGTTTAAATGACTGCAGAGTACAACAAATGCTCAGTACTCACGATTTAAATCAGTGATTGCAGGAGTTTCATATTTATGTGAACATGTGAACGATTGGATACCAGAAGAAAGGGTTAGAAATAAATTAATAGAATATTTTTGCGTCAGACTGAGAGGATCATGATCTGCGTATATACCTGTTCATTTATCTGCAACATTCATCAGTCCAAACTGCAAGTCAGTCTCCAGCAACATTGTAATTTGTAGGGTAATGGGTTGGCTCTGTCAAACAGGTACAGTGTCTACACTTAATTCCGTCCAATAGGCACAAGAAGGGAACATTGAAACTTCACCACAAAACCTCACTGTAAGTTCTCAAGGATGAAGGACATCAAGCGAAACGCAATGTGGATGAGGTGTTACTCGTCATATGATCCTAGAAAATATTAATTAATCAATTTTCTTGTTTTTCGATCAGGTAATAATATTTGGGGGGGGAGAAGGAGTTATAGCCAAATTTTTTGGAAAACACGTTTCTGAGATAATGGTTGACCAAAAAGGTACACCCCGTGGGCCAACTTTTCGGCCGGGTTTGGTGCCCCCAGACTCTGCCGTGGCGCTGGCATCGGCGCCAAAAGTGCGCCCAAAGTGGGCGCATTTTTTGAAAAGCGACTTGGATGGAATCTGAGGTGTGAAATCGATAGATAATGGTTCCCTGAGTTAGTATAAAAATGGTCAAGTTATGGCTGAAAAACGTATTCCCATATATGGGCATACACGCGCTGCCCAAGCCTATTTTAGCCCATTATTTAGCCAAATATCATTATTTTTTCCCTCCCCATTGGCCTTTTTGTGAATACAAAAAGGCAAATGAGAGGGTTGGCAGAGATCGTGGTTTGGGAAGGTGAGAATAGGGATATCTGTATATCAGGTCCTGATTTGCAATACAACTACTGTAATTTCTGGAAAGTGCCCGGATTGCTCCTTTATAATATCAGTCGCGAAAATGTCCCTCCGTCCGTCCTTCCGTCCGTCCCCTCATCACAAATCTTCAAAATCACGAATTTCATAATCATTGGCTGTCGGTTGTCAAAACTAAAGTCTGACTTGGTTCATCCATGGAAAAAGCTCAAATTCTCTAAAATTATGATAAATTCTAAATTGAAGGGGCGCTGTTGAAGAATTCGTGAATTAAAATCTTAGGAGTGAGTTGGGCTATGGATTGAGGGATAAGATGATAAGCTTCGGTTCTGAATTAGTTTTAGTACCAATCTGTATCACTATTCGACTGTATACTGAATTCGACTAAGTTCAAAAAATACGGTGGGTCGATGTGATTTGTGAAAGACGAATGATTCTTTTCGGAACGAGAGATCACAGCATTGAATTAGAAAGCATGAAAATTGAATTTTGAAGATCAGATGAAAAGTGACATCAACAGTCAAGAAAATACAGCACGTGAACAAACGGTTATACAATCTGATGCGAAACGTAAACCAGTTCAACGAAATGGCGCGAAATCTACAACGAACTGATTACAACAACTTGGTACCTAAGAACGCGCGCGCAAGAATTTCAGAAGAAATGGCACGTGCCAATGCATGTTCTCGGTGGTCGCGCGCAGCATTGACGCAATATTTGTACTCTTACTACGAGTACCTGTTTTATAATGATGCTAAGGTTCCATCAAGCACCACCGGGGAGGGAAATTAAGCGCCTGCATACGGGTACATCCCACAAACAAGGATTGAAAAATTAAACCTGCTGCAGGCGCAATTCTTGTTTTTAATGAAACCAACTTTATTCGACAAATAGCGCTGGGTTACGTATTCTCTGGAATTTTGGGGTTGCTGCTAAATTTTTGCCAAAAATTTGGCGCTTTTGGCGCCAAAAATTTTCAAAGGCCAACGTCAAAAATCAGGGCAGCTCTAGTAGTTTCTGCGGAATGTAGTCTAGTTTTACGTGAAAAAAGAATTGTGCAAAAATATCAATCGGGGCTACAGTTTTTAGCACACTTTCGATAAACCACGAACTGAGAAAATGGCGATTTTGTGGTTTTAAGAGGTTTTTGAGTTTTTGGGACCTCAAATCGCAATCAGCCTCAAACTAGGATCCTTTTTTGGTGTGATGCTAGAATGTAATCATGATAAACAGTAAAATTCGTACTGAAAAAACATAACATCAAAATTGATTTAATGACATAATCAAATCATTTCTTTATTTCAAGATCATGGAATGAGAAATCATCTACAAGACGATGGTTTTCACTTTTCATTTATCATATTATGCACTTATAAGCAAATTAAGTACAACTGAAAAGCTTCAAGAACCGCTTCTCAACAACAAATGCAATACATTAATTGAAATACAAATTACCATAAATGTAAAAATAAATGTTGGGTTATTATTTAAGAGTGCCCAAAGCACAAATATTTAAAACTAAAAGTTGATATAAGTTAGACTATAATGTACTAGGTACTACACAAATACAGTGCTTTAAAGTTTCATTGATTGCAAACTGCAAACATAATTCACCCAATACTCAATGATCACATACCCCAATGACAGGGAAGTGTCAAGGAAGTAGAGACCATTTCAAGACTAAGACCAAAGTGGCTTGTTAGGTATTAAAGTAATATTAGTCAAATCCGACTCATTACATAATACATTTCATGGATTTCATTATTTTCAATAATAATATTTACAATGAATAACTCAATAATAATGATAGAGATAATAGTAATCATAGCCTGAATAAAACTAAAAGCTAAACAGCTATTGAACTATTGAGTATGTGAGCATGATAAAAAGTTTCCAAATTGTTATTGTTTCAAAGCAAAGATCTTAGCAACACATCGGTGTTCATGTGAAACACTTCCTATTTTCTAAACAGGGATTACTGATGTGTTCAAGTAAGTTAGGCTGATTCATAATAGAATTTCAGATAATATGTATAATTTCTTGATTCTTTTAGTGAAGCATGTTATAACTTATATGACATATCTATTTTTAACTAACATGTATTTGGATAAAATGAAACAAAATAAATCCATCTATCAATACAAGTAAATAGAAAATGTTCATGTAAATGTTTGGGTTAAGTTAATAAAAGTAAAACGTTCCAACTCACTGTTGGTTACACTCATCTTGATCATCTCTTTGCTTGGGCTTGATAAGAGGGATTTTCCTTCCACTTGAAGCCACGTTCGCAGCCTGAAATAATTTTAAGTTAAAACAGACGTTATCTTGGAAACCAAATTGGCATCATGATTAAAACATGCTCGTGGAAACATCACAAAAATAAAAAATTAATAATATTATATAGTTAAGCATTAGCCGGCTTTAGCTAACGACCAATCATATCAATTTGACTTCAGAAGAACACTAAACCATAAAAAAACACCAGTAGCCAAAAACTTTACCTGTGGTCGTATGTTCTCAATATTAGGAACTGTAGCGGCAGCAGCAGCAGAGTTAGCTCCATGAACGTCACTCAATGTCTCCTTGGGGCCCAGGCAATGTTGACTACTCATTCCTTGACTAGCAGCAGCAGCAGTTGAAGTTTTCTGGCTAGAAGGCTCGGGGATGTCACCTTCTCTCCGGATTATACGGGGTGAGTTGGGATCAATTTTACTCTGCTTATCACAAGTCTGGCAAACCAGACCTGCATCTTTGTATGTGTTTTTGATTCTGTTCAGGTAATCTGTGTGATCAGTTTCTAGCTCCTTCATGAAATCAAGTAAACCTGTTGGTTTGTAGGTTTTTGGACCAACCCGAGCCAGATCTTCAACATATTTCCTTCGAATAATTTCTTTCTCAAGTGAGATTTTTTGCTTGTTGAAGTTTCGATCTAGTTCGTCAAACTTTACTTCAATGGTAGAAGTTTCATCTTGCAATGTACAATGTGATTCATACAAACTCCAATAATCTGCTGTTCCTTTCTCCTGAAAGATAAACTCATTCAATATTTTGGTCTAAGTGTCTAATTCCGTGTTTAAGTGTTAAAAATAATGTGACCATTATGTGCATATTGCTGTGAATCAAGCCTTTACTCCTTTAATAAATTAAACTTAATCATCAGTTTTATAGGGCTTTTGAGAATAACTGCATGCCTTATATTATCCCTGAAGCTAATAAAAGTTTTATAAAGAATAAAACTTTTATCAAATTTTAGTGCAGGTTTGGAAAAACCTTTAAGGCCAACTGATCATTTCAAGTTTTACCATAAATGCTTGGAATAACATCGTTCATATGACCCATGAAGATTCTGCATATTTTGCATATCTGGAATAAATTGCTGAAAGTGACACATTTATGAACATGTGTCGCTGTGACGTAGCAAGGGGAGCTTATAGCCTTTAATTAAAGGTAAAATTTAAGTGAGTACTATTCAAGGTAAGAAAGTCGCTGATAACCTTAATAAGTACAAACCATAATTTATACCACTAAGGTACTCATTTCGAAACTTTTTTGAAATGATCAGTTGATAAATAACCTTACCAAACAGTACCCTAATTTATTCAATTTAATAGTATTAAGTTATCAATAAAATATTTTGAATCCAAATAAACTAACTAACTTACAATTTGTTTCTGAAGTTTCAGACATTCCTCATCCTTTTCTTTGAGAGTAGCAGAGGCTTTTTCTTCTCTGGCTGATATCACAGATACTGAATTAAGAGTATTTGATAATTGTTTGCTAAAATCAACATTCTGTTGATTTAGCAATTGACATTCTGAAGTAAGATGAGAAATTTTGTCTTCTAAAGCCTTGGTGACATCAAGATTTTCTTGCTTCAATTTCTCAATTACTTTTGCAAGGTTCTCTTCAGACAACTTTAATTTATCTTCTAATTGCCGATTTTTCGATAGTCCATCATTCATAGATGCCTCATAATACTTAGTCTTTTCATGAAGATCATTCTCAACACTTTCCTTTGCAGCCCTCATAAGACTTTTTTCATGACTCAATAAGTCAAAGGACGACTTCAGCTGAATGTAACTACTTTTCATCATTTCGTATTCAAGAATATTTTTCTGTAATTCTTCAACTTGACATTCTAGAGACTTTTTCTGAGCTCTAATTTGACTATTGATAGTCTGTAACTCAGTCAGTTGCTTTAAAGCATTAGATAGTTCCTGGGATTTAATTTCGATGTTCGATTGCAGATCTGAAAGTTCTTTGGATAGTGTGGCATTCTTTTCAACCATGTTCATCATTTCTTTAGATTCTGATAATAGTGTAGAATACAGAAGAGTTTGCTCTTCAAGCTTATTCTTGGTATCTGTGAGAATCTTACAGTTACTGTCACGCTCTGCAGTCACCTGTGAAATCTGAGATTGATAATCAGCCACCAACTTTTTCATATTCTCTAACTCAGATGATAATTGCATGCATAAGCTTGTTTTTCGTTCTAGCTCAGAGCTCCATTCTGATTGGGAATCACCAGCACTTTCAAGGTCTTTAGTCATCATTGCAATCTGGGCTTGATACTGAGTTATTAATGAGTTTTTCTCTTCCAATTCAGAGTATAGTGTATTTTGACTATGTGAAAGTTCAGCCACTTTGTCTTCCAATTCAGATTGAATTGAAGAGAGCTGGCTCCTCAAATTTAATGTCTCAGACTTAAAATTCGAGGAACATTCTCTTGCAGATTCAAGTTCAGAAGCCAAACTCTTCATTTCAATTTTATGATTTTCTATTTCTATTGCAGCACTCTCCAGTCTTGATTTGCAAGACTTGAGCTCCTCTAATTGACATCGGAGATCAGAAACTATCTCAAGGCTCTCATCTCGGTGGCTAGTAATTGACATAATATCAGATTGAAGCTGCTCAATCTGGCGATTTTTATTTTGTTTTTCTACATCGCCATCTTCAATGTATCTAACACAATCAGTTAGTTCCATCACCTTTTCTTTAATTTCATTATCTCGATCCTGGAGTTGACCTTGGAGCTTATTAATGATTGTTTGATAATGCTCATCTTTCTCCATAACTGCCCTTTCTTTCTTTTGAAGTGAACTCATCAACTCATCACAGTCAGCTTGAAGTGAAGTTTTGGCTTTCAGTTCTTGTGATAACCTTTGACTCAGATCAGTGTATTTTTTCTCAGAACTCACCAGCTTTTCTTCACATTCTGATCCAAGCCGACTTGTTTCAGATGATATCTTAGTTTCCAGATCAGCAATCGTATTTGTGAGTGTGTCCATTTCACATTTCAATTTAGATATGACCTCATCTTTAGAGGAACACTCAGTTTCAAGGGTAGAAACTTTAGTTTCAAGCTCAAGGGTTATAAATTCATTTGTTTCAATTTCTGACATCTGATTGTACTTCATAGCCCAATGTTCACATTCCATCTTTGTATTATGGAGTTCTTTCTCTTGGGAGCTAATTTTGTTTTCCAAATTAGTGATCCTTTTCTGATCTTTAGGAGATAATTCATTAGTTGTACTTTCGGTAATCAGTTCAGCTTGAATCATCTTATTGTCGTTTTCTGGAGTGTTTTTCAATGACATAGATTCGAGAACACCAAGTTTTTGAAAGAGTTCTGTATTTTTGATTTCAATTTCTCACTTTCCTCAGAAATTTGCAACAATCGATTTGATAATTGAGAGTTTTCAGATTGCACTGATACAATTTCTTCAGTAAGCTTATCAAGATCACTCTTAGCCTCATGAAGGGATGATTCAGCTTCATATTTTTCACATTTAATATTTTTGATGTTGTCCTGAAGGCAAGTTAATTGCTGATTTAAAGACTTAATATCACCTAACAATTCATTAACTCTGCATTCATTCAAATTGTTCAATTGTATCATTTCTTCATTCAGTTTTGCATTTTCAGATATGATACTTGAACTACTGTCCGATATCTTTGACAACTCTTGACGGAGCTTTTCATTTTCGGTTGAAGCAATGGCTAATGCTTGTTGAAGACCACTAATTTCAGTCTCAATGCTGTTTTGATTCTGAATTGGTTCTGACATGATCTGATCCAAGGCATGTTTCTTTTCCATTAATATATTGTCAATGTCGTCTCGTTCTTTCTTCAGTGAAAGTATTTCTTCTTTGAGTATGTCATATTGACCTGAGAGCAGCTCAATTTCGTTCCTCAATTGGTCAGCACTTTTTATTGAGGATATATTGTCTGCAGTTGTATCCTTGTAGACCATTGAATCCATAATTTCAGAATCTTGTTCTGCTTTCAAAACACTGTCAACAGATGAAGCCTCAAGTTCCTCGAGTTTTTGTGAAAGTTTAGTGTTTTGAAGATTGAGAGAATCATTATCTTCACTCATTGATGACAAAGCTGTGAGAAGTTCAGCTTGTTTATTTTCAGTGGAGGCAATTGTCTCTTTGAGGCTATCAACAACTTCTGACTGATGTTCTTGCAAGTCAGTAAACTTAATTGACATCTTCTCAAGTTCCTGCTTAGCATCAGTTAGAGATCTACGCAAATCATTGAGCTCATTTTCGATGTGGTTAATTGCATTGTAGATTCTACTTTCTATGCTACAGCTGCTTGATACAAATTCTGAAGAAACTTCATGCTGCGAAGAGTCTTCGAGCAGAGAGAGTCTTTTCAAAATTTCTTCAGTGATTTTGGTGAGCTGATCTTTTGACTGCTCATGCTGATTTTCAATGTCTTTTAATTCATTAGCATGATATTCCCTGAGTTGAACAATTTCTTTGGAGAACAAGATATTTTCTTGCTCATAGCGCTCATTTTCAAGCTTCAAAGATTCAAGTTTGATGTTTTGGCTGCTAATGAGCTCATTTTTATTGTCTGATTCCTGAGATAGGTACCCAATTCTCATGTTTAATTCATTATTTTCTTCCTGTAGCCCGTGATTTTTCTCAGATATCTCCTCATTTTTCTCGGCCAGCAATTTTATTTTTTCATTCAACTCACTCACGTTCTCAACTGAACATTTATTCACATTCATCAAGTATTCAGCATTAATTTTATCATTTAGTACTGCTAATTGCTCAACAAGAGCAGCATTTTCCTTTAAAAGAGCAACATTTTTCTCATTTAATATTGAGATATCTTCAGTAACAATCTTGCTGTGAGATTCAGGGGCTGAAGAATCTTTTCCCTCATTAAGGCTAGAGCTTAAAGCAATAAATTTGTCCTTCTCAGCAGTTGTTTGCTCAAGCATTATTTTGGCATCGACTGATTCTAGCTGAAGATGAAGAAGTTTATCTTCAGCCTCATTCAACTCAGTACATTTCTTCTCTAGATCTTCCGTTAATTTCTTGTTTTTCTCTAGCATTTCTTGCTCAATCTTTTCTAACTCATCTTTCTTCATGAAGGACACTTCAAGTCCTGATCTAAGATTCGCTATCATCCCATCTCTTTGTTCAAGAAGTTCCTGCATTTCATTTTCATTGCAAAGTTTTTCTCTGAGTTCAGTTATTTCTGCCTCTTTGTTCAAAAGCTGCTTACTCATTTCATCATATTTCAAAGTGAATTCATGATTGTGCTGACCACTGCCTGATTCTAAACGTGCCTCTACTTTTACTGTTTCCAACATTTCAGTCGTCTCTTGAAGCTTTATCAACAATCGTGAATGCTCAGTCTGTAAGTTTTCAAATTGATTTTTCGAATTTACACGCTCCTCGTTTGAGTCTTCAAGAGCTGTTTTGAGATCATTGATTTCGTGCTGAGTAGCCAAATCTACCAAATCACGCTGTTCTTGCACAATTTTTTGGAGCAGTTGGAACTCTTCATTCTTCTGTATCGAATCCTTTTCGAGAGATACAACTTGTCCCTTTAGTTCACTGATTTGAGATTCATATTGTGAAGCTTGTAAATCTTGGGCCTGTTTCGCAGTTGCTGTTTCTCTGTTGAAATTTTCCTGCATAACTGAAAGCTTTTGTGCTGCTTCTCTTGCAGAATCTTCAATCCTTTGCTTTAATTCGGCGATTTCTTTGGCCTTTGTTTCGATTTCAGCATTCAATGCTTCACAGTTATGCTGATTGATATCAAATGTCTGATGGTCTGATTTCCTCTTCTTAGCCTGAAATTGATGGAACATTATAATTTGAATGTCATACGAGATCACACTGGCAGTAAAGCTTTTGAAAAAGAATAATGTTCAGTTACGAATTTAAGTGTTATACAATTGTTCAATTGTCAAACAGTTATCATTAATCATTTTTGGCTAGCAAGAGGCACATACCGGGCTACCAAGAGGCACATCTGAAGCAGTAAGTTGTGCAATGGTTGCCTCAAAATGTAACCGCTGCTCCTCTGCCTCCTCCATGATGACTCTTTGTGCCTCTTCTAAGCGGGATATCTTGTAGTCTTTCTCTTGCAGAACGTCATCCTTCATATTGATGAGTTCAGCCCGTTCTTCTCCTGAAACAGAGGGAGCTGTGTCAGTTCAACAGCTGAAATATTCACTAAGATCATGAAAATGTAGTGTTCTAAGACACTAGAAGCTGTATGAGAAGGCATGAAAAAACTGTTAATGAAACACATTATATCACCACTTTTATATGAGTGAGTGGGTATTTTAAAGACTACCTGCAGCAGTAAGAATGTTCTCCAATTCGTTAACTCTGTTGGAGGTGGCAGTATTCATCTCAGATAGCTCACTAACTTGCTTTTCCAGCTGAAATTCAGATTTTGATTAAAATTAGTTAAATGAGTAAATGGTTTAATGATATTGGCACGCATGTAGAAATGAGGAATCAAATTGGGAAATAAAATTGGAAAAAGTTGTGATAAACCCGAAAAGAGGAAAATTTAGGGTAAAGGTCGCTTGAAGAGCCAAGGGTTTCTCTGAGGTACGGGAGGGTTGTTCAGTTGTGGGTTATGAGTGGAGAAGGTGTGTTATGAGTGAAGTGGGGTGGGTTTCGAATGGAGAGGGGTGTGTTATGACTTGAGAGAGGTTTGTTATGACTTAAGAGTGGTGGCTTATAAGTGGATAGGATGTGTTATGAGTGGAGAGGGGAGTGCGATGAGTTGAGAGGGTGTGTAATGAGTAGAGAGGTTGGATCATGAGTGGAGACTGGAGAGGGATGTGTTATGAGAGGAGAGGGTCGGTTATGAGTGGAGAGGGATTTGTTATGACTTGAGAGGGATGTGTTATGAGTTGATAGGGGTGTGTTATGAGTTGAGAGGGGTGTGTTATGAGTTGAGAGGGGTGTGTTATGAGTTGAGAGGGGTATGTTATGAGTTGAGAGGGGGATGTGCTATGAGTTGAGAGGGGTGTGTTATGAGTTGAGAGGGGTATGTTATGAGTTGAGAGGGGGATGTGCTATGAGTTGAGAGGGGTATGTTATGAGTTGAGAGGGGGATGTGCTATTAGTCCAACGCATTTTTGCACTGACCCCCAAAATCGAATATAACAAGCTGATTTCACGAAGATCTGTTCATATTGAGTCCCCTGAGGTCCCACAAAAAAGTCTCCCAAAATCGGAGTGGGGCAAATACGATTTTTTTCAATTTTCCCTCAGGCGCATGGGCGCGTATGTTCAAAATGCGATATCTCAGCTTCTGAATGAGATACAGACCTCCATGAGCACCTCAAAATGACCGCAATGGTCGACTTATGTTGGGCGGGTGAGGTTTCCGAGACCCTAAATCCTTTACTTTTTAAGATATCGCCAAAAAACCTATAAGCGAGTAGCTTATCTGAGCATACGCAGGTAATATGTGTACAAGTCAAGCAATTTTCGACATTAACCATCATGAAGTGAAAATAGTGAGCTAATTATACATTGATCAGATGTTATTGGATCAGCTGAAGTAACAAAATAGTTCTGAGTGGATTGAACAATGATATTTTGGCTATGCAGTATGCAATTCCCTCATCTCAGACACATCTAAATCCGAAAATTATGATTAGGTTTATAAGTTCATCGACTCCATTTGAAGCTATTTCATGAATGACTACCAAAATAGTAGGCAGAAAAAAAAATTATTGGTTTACTTAAAAACAATTGCCTTGGTTAGTGGGTACTATCAAGGCTAATTATTGGCATTTCATGTCAACCATCAGAAAGTTTCAAAGCATATGGTTTCATAGCATATGGAACAACACATGTTAGCCTATACCTATCATGGCGCTGGACAGGAACTCAAACTTCAATCCCATCCACTCAACACACATGGTTGAGAAGCATATTAAAGTATTAAGTTAAACATCGATTATCTAGATTGATAGATAGTACGAAGGCTCATAAACTCACGAAGCATAGGTCTAGCATGGACATACAAAGATTCGTTTGCTAACCTCAAGATCATGTAAAGATGTAATGTTGACTATCAGATTATCCATTATTTTCAAACCAACTCTTACTTCTCAAGAAAATGTCTTGAATGGGATGTATTCTGTTTGATGGACACAGGAACGTCCAGGAGATTTCTGGAGTCTTGATTAGGCCATAGTGTTAGTTTCTATCTGCTCTCTGGGATTCTGAGTTTTCATTGCTACAAAAGTATAGAAGTCACCTAGTATACTGGTATTAAAAACCACATGCCCAGTTGGCAGTTGCAATCATTATAGTTAAATGATACTCCTATGATTGTAACCATACTAACTGGAGATGAACGAGTATCAATAAAGTTGTTCTGGATCAATGTTCATTGAAATCAATCTTCATTGAAATAATATGGTATGAACATTAAATGTTCAGTTGAGACAAGTTATAATATTATTTCAAGTCTATTGATGTCTTGAAGAAAGATTTCTTTTTAATTCAAAAAATTTCAAGTCTATGTTATGCATTTTAGTATGACTCTGAAGAAAATTTTCATATCAATAAAAGCTGAAGAAAAGTTATAAGTAGATCTTACATTTTCCTTAAGCACATCTAACTGTCTTCTTGACCTTTTTCAAAATTGAATAAATCATTCACACTCAATCATCCTTGCCTTATCGTTTCCAATCCAGCACCATTCTGTTACCAAATCTTCCTCAAGCATACATCATTGCTTGAACCCCAACTCAAGAATAATTTGACTCTGTGAATCTTTCCATGGTCATCGTCCAGATTCCAAAAGGATATATAATGACATAATGGTTTTCGAAGCACTCCAAGATTGTAAATTTAAGTAGGCTGGGTTTTGGGATATATTCATATATCCAAACATAGCTGCTGAACTTGGAGAATCCTTTGGCTGGGCAGTTTTATGTCCCATAATATGTAGGGCAAAGGCTTCGAAAATTAGGGCAAAGGAGAATTGGTTCTTCTTCCTGATATACAATCGGGCGACCTTTCTTTAGGTGTATTTCCGGGAAGCCCAGAAAATAGGGCTAAACCCACAAGGCAGGGCAAAAGGAGGGCTTTACAGGGCAACGTCCAAACAGCAGGACATGGCAGGACACCCTGCTAAAGGCAGGGCATTTCGGCTTCCAAACCTAACTGTCAAGAAGGAATTCACTCAAAAAACACGTGAAGTTACATTTGAACTGCTTGCTGTTGCTTTGATAGGCTGTTCTATAACATCTGCCTTTCATTAAATTGTTAAAGTATGTCGCCACTGGTCAAATGTTGGTTTTGCTGTTCTTGTAGAAGCTGCTTACTATATTCTAGCCATACCTGCTTACTACCATGAAAATAGCTATATAAATTGGATTATTTAAACTCAGTTAAGACCAAAGTGGAGTCGACACAACTTCATGAACCTACAAACCTAATCATCATTTTCGACGATTCAGTTTTTGGACTTATATGTGCCTGAGGGAATTGCATACTGCAAGCCAAAATATCATTGTTCAATCCACTCAGAACTATTTTGTTACTTCAGCTGATCCAATAACATCTGATCAATGTATAATTAGCTCACTATTTTCACTTCATGATGGTTAATGTCGAAAATTGCTTGACTTGTACACATATTACCTGCGTATGCTCAGATAAGCTACTCGCTTATAGGTTTTTTGGCGATATCTTGAAAAGTAAAGGATTTGGGGTCTCGGAAACCTCATCCGCCCAACATAAGTCGACCATTGCGGTCATTTTGAGGTGCTCATGGAGGTCTGTATCTCATTCAGAAGCTGAGATATCGTATTTTGAACATACGCGCCCATGCGCCTGAGGGAAAATTGAAAAAAATCGTATTTGCCCCACTCCGATTTTGGTAGACTTTTTTGTGGGACCTCAGGGGACTCAATATGAACAGATCTTCGTGAAATCAGCTTGTTATATTCGATTTTGGGGGTCAGCCTATTTTTATGCAAAAATGCGTTGGACTATATGAGTTGAGAGGGGTGTTGAGCTGGCCAAGGGACTTTATTGGGACAGTACAAAAATGTACATTGCACTCACTCTATTAAAGTACTATAGTACTAACTACCATAGTATTAACTACTACAGTACTATTTTTTTTAATAGTACCTAATACCTACACGATCTATCGTGTCTTGTTGCTCGTCTATATGATCCTGCATACCTTCTCCGACCTCATTACACATTTGTTCCAATTCCCGCAACTCTTTCTGAAGTAACAATATTATCACTTACTAACTCAGTACTTCAATTTATGTTCACAATCTTGTGGAACAAAAATATCTAACTTTTCTTTCGATACTTCACCGGATTATTCAACAATTTCAGGATTTGGACAAATAATAATGATGATAATACCCACCTTTAGTGCTTTGTTCTCGGTGGACACTTGGATATAAGCCTCATCATCCTTGGTTCTTTGAGATACCATGCTGGGCAAAGGAAACAGCTCTCTCGTTGCTCCACAGCCCGAATCTACAAAAATGGTTTGATGACAATCTTTCCCGCTGTATAAATTCGGTGTAAAATTATGGTTAACGTATGGTAAATTTATGGTACAGAAGTGGTAAACTTATGGTAAACTGGTGGAATACTTATGTAGTAAACGACGGCAAAGGGAAAAGTTACCGTTTTGATTACAGATCAAAGTTAGTAACAATTTAAAGAATGCATGGATGCATGACGTACGTCGTACATGTTGCATATAAAGTTCAATCTTTCAATGTACAGTTTACATGGAATGTACAAGACTTGCTTTGTGTTTTCTGCCCAAAAATACCTTGATTTTCGTATCAAAGATCAAAAACCTGCCAAAGAAATCAAGAAAACAAGAACTGCTTCTAGCTCACCTGTTTCCTACTCTATTGACTTTACTGAAAATCTGAACCTGGTCCTTTTCTAATGTTCAAGTTATATTTTCTTGCCTCAAACATTCAATTTCTCATGTCGAAGAGAATCATCGCAATCCTTCAATCAGTTACAATATTCAAATGCTTGGCTTAAAGCACTTGACTTTCGAACATTTGAATAGAACTCCCCATCGTGCTGCGCACTCAGGTCAAGTTTATCGATGAATCTTGCTAGCATAAACCCTCATGCTACACCCTCAGGTTTTTCAGCAGTGACATCAAGTTTGAGTTGGCTAATAGTATATTTAGTATGAGCCACCTATTTACAAGTTACAACAAATCTAGAAAGCACAGAAATGAAACAAATTACCATTTGATATACGGGAAATGGTAACAATGTTTCTTGGAGATGCAACCAGACCAGATGGCCCTTGGAAGAAGGTCTGCCGCCGGTGAGAAAGAGCATTCTTCTGAAACGGAATCACTCGTCATTCAGGAGTATTTCAATGGTGAGAAGGCAGTGGGGTGGAAACACATAAAACAGCCACCTATTGGCGATCCCAATTCTGAACATAAATTACACAATTGAATGTAATTGTGCAGTAACAATTAATATCATTTCTAGATTTGTGCTCTTAATCCAGTCGCTACTCATTTATCCATAGCTTCAGGTAAAATACATACCGTTGGTGTGGAGGTGTCACCTTTGAATCCGACCAGTTGTCCCCTCAAGGCCTAGGGAAACACATTTATCTATTGTAATTTATACGTTGTACCAAAAATGTTCGAAACTACTAATTTACTGAATTTAGGTTTTGTCTTCAATTTAATTGTTGTTTTAACTTTTTAATGATGGTCAAAATACTTAAGTTTTCATACAAACTCTTTACTAACCTTGATTTCGTTGTCCTTTACTTTGATATGGGATTCCAGTTGATTCTTCTCTTCAAGCTCCATCTCCAAAGTCCTGGTTAAGATCAAAATTCATATTTGAACGTTTTCCAGTCATTAGTTACCAAGTTAGCTAGTTAGAAACAAATAATAAAAAGGTACAAAAACATAAAGTTGATTCCAGATTAATCTATGAAGCTATAAGTATGTTTCTAAACTTCTAATATAAAGTGACGAAACGCAACTTTCCTGACCCTACGAGGGCTGCAGGAAATGAATAATGAACGGGGTAAGAATGTGTGCCTAAATTGTGGCTGGTCAAAAGCAACTAAGTTACTAGCTCACCGAATTCGCTTCTCGTATTTTGAGATGATGGCTTTGTCATTCATGATTTCGTTAATGATCGGCTTGTTCTTCATTAGCTTGGCACTTTTAGCAAACTGAAATCCAGTCCATTACACAATTCGGAATTTCCAAGCAATGCTGTTTTCAAGGATGTAGATTATCAAGGCATGTTTCTGTAGATATTTTATGAAGTACTAAAATGCACACTGATCAGGTAGAAACAATGGACATCAATGATCAAAATACTTGAATATTAGTAAAGTTCTGACCCTGAGAGTCGAGTGAGACTCCTCGACTGCAGCCGGAGTCATTGTGCAGATCACACATGTCTTGGCATTGCCACCAAGCGAGGATTGGAGGATCCTTGTCAACTTGGACTCTCGGAAGGGAATCACACTGAAACGATTATATCATGGTACAGACTACATTATACAGTTACCAACGTAGTAAAGTAGCAACACCACTAAAGCGAAACCTCTGTACCAATTTATACGATGAGAAATGAAAATTGAGTAGATGTTTCCATGTACAGTGTCGGGAATGGGTGCAGACACCGCAATCCACTACATGGAATTCATCCATTGGCTGTAAGGATTAAGCAAGTCAAGCTCTACAGTCTGGTGGGTAGTGACACTATCTCAAACAATTAATACACCATTAGGGGGGGGGGGCACCATTACATGGAGCCCTACCTGTCGTTGCCTCCCGTTTCAGAGAGCTTCGCTATAACCTTGCTGAGAACCATCAAACTGGTGTTGATGTGACTTCCTTCTTTCAGCCGCAAGCCTTCCGCCCCTGGAGTAAGGTGCGGTTAGGTTAGAAAAGCGATTAAGAAAGCGATAAGAAAATTCCGAAATTTTTGGATAAAGATCCTGCTTAATAAAGGAAAAATTGCCAGCATAAAGAACTTTCTATTATCATGGCAAGAATTAAACCATTTGGTCAAGCATACATAGCTTCAACTGATAACAATAGCGCTGAATTCGTAAAAATACTTCTTCTCTGCAAAAAGAGAGGATGCTGTGACGTACCGGTAGACTTAGCCCGCTCGCTGCCCGCCAGATCCACTAGGTTGAGTTGACTGACTCTGACAGTCCGGGACTGCCCTGCTACTTCCTGCTCACATCCCTTCTCTGTGCTCTCTATTACCTGCAATAACGAGCATTGCAGAATATTCACAGGCGGCAAATGAGTTCTTTCGAATTGATACTTACCAGTCTTGATAGGGTTATGATATTTGATATTAGGTTTTTTCCTTGTTTCTGTAAACTTTGCATCATCTACAGCAGCACAGCAGCTAGCCTCATTACCTCCCTTATATGGAATAATTACTCGTATTGCCATTGATAATGAGCGGGTCAGGTAACGTGTTAGTCACATGGGGCGCTATGATGCACTCTAACATTCGTCATGTGACTACTCACGGGGGCAGTTTAATATTGCAGCTAAATGTGCTGCTGACAGTAGTGTTGTCACTCATACTGACTACAAGAAAATATGTTATTAGCTTCCATACTACTACTGTAGACACACTATCATCAGTTTTAAACTTTACAACACTACTTTATACAATCAAATTTGAGGTAAGATTCCGTTCCATGTGTATCTGAGTCTCCTCGGAGCTCAGACTCACATCTTTTGGTTTGTCTTCCACTAGGAGGACTCTGATGAAAGAATGAATGAAATATTTGACAACACAACTTATAGATGTTGTAGTTAATATAGTAGGGTTGTTGATTGGGGTCAGAGCGTCAGGCTCACCTCTTGATGAAGCATCTTGTTCGTACGTTACGGTACGTTATGTTGATTGTCTGAAAATTTTACTAAGTAGATTCGTCGCCGACATAGAAAAGGATACAGCACTGGGTATTCCCAAGCGGTCACCCATCCAAGTACTAACCCAGCCTGCGGTTGTTTAACTTCCGAGATCGAACGAGATCGGGTGCATTCAACCGAGTGTCCGAGTATGGCCGTATCTATTAGCAGGGCCATTGGTCAGTGCTATATATTCGCAACTCAATATAAAAAGGGCTGGAAGCTTGCACAAAGTTGCAGTCCGTCTCACTACAGTTCAAGGATTTGGTAATTTTTTTCTGTTGCATGTCCGCATTTCTCAATGAAATCCAAATTCGAAAATCTGGAGTTCATTGCCTTAAGATTCAGACATTTATTTCCAACGGTGCGAACATTGAAACTTGATCTTTGTTTTTGAATTGAAATTTGCAGTAGGCAATGATTTTCAAAGAAAGCGCAATTGGAATCAGCAGTTAAGCACTTCTGCTCGTACCAGATAGAAGCTTTGCATCATCTACAGCAGCACAGCAGCTAGCCTCATTACCTCCCTTATATGGAATAATTACTCGTATTGCCATTGATAATGAGCGGGTCAGGTAACGTGTTAGTGTTGGGGTCTATGATGCACTCTAACATTCGTCATGTGATGAAGTTACTGCAGCTAAACAATGCTGCTGACAGTAGTGTTGTCACTCATACTGACTACAAGAAAATATGTTATTAGCTCTATATCACTCGGCTGGTAGTTTAACACTACTTTGCAATCAAATTTTGAAAGGGATACATAGAAAAGGGACGCTTTTGGTCACCCAACAAGTACTTAAGCCTGCGGTTGTTTAACTTCCGAGATCGAACGAGATCGGGTGCATTCAACCGAGTGTCAACTATGTATCTATTAGCAGGGCCATTGGTCAGTCACTATATTCGCAACTCAATATAAAAAGGGCTGGAAAGCTTGCACAAAGTTGCAGTCCGTCTCACTACAGTTCAAAGTTTTGGTAATTTTTTTTGCATGCGCGTGAAATCCAAATTGAAATCTCATTGCCAAAGACTCAAATCTTGAGGTTAAATTCGTTTTGTTTCCAAATTTGAAATTTGCAGTAGGCAATGATTAGGAGGACTCCTGCTCCCAGATAAGCTTTCATCATCCAAGTACTTACACCCTTATTTGGAATTGTCTTCCATTGATAATGAGGACGTGTTGTCACATGAAAGAATGAATGAAATATCGTCATGTGACTACTCACGGGGGCAGTTATATTGCAGCTGTTGTTGCTTTTGACAGTAATGTTGTCACTGTTTTTGAAAATATGGGGTCCATACTACTACTGACGGTTATCATCAGTTTTAAACTTTTACAACACTACACTATACAATCAAATTTGAGGAATTTGTTCCTTGTTCTGGTCTCCTGAACTGACATTTATTTGGTTTCTACTTCCACTAGGAGGACTATGAAAAATGAATGAAATATTTGACAACACAACTTATAGATGCAGTTAATATACGATGATTTAGAGCGTCAGGCTCACCTCTTGATGAAACGTGTCCGTGACTTATTTTGAGTGCCAAAAAACTGGATGTTGTGTTTCAATAAAAGAGGATCGATTGCCGTCAAAAAGTTGACCTAAATGCATGCATTCATGCATTTTCATTCACGTGACTTTGTGCACCAATAGCAGCCCGCTACGGGCCTCCCCTGACCCTGTCTCGTGGCATTTGAGCTTCTACTAGTGACTTCAATGCAGCTACATTACTGGCTGATATGTCTGCCACGTCAGTTCCGCGTGTGCTACGCATATTCACTCTAGAACACGTGACCCGGTCAGGTTGAATGGAGGAGAAAATACGAGATTTATGGAACGGCAAGCTCAGGAGGATCAGCTGCGGTACTTGTAATTGATAGGAAGTAAATGCAGTCACTTCAGAAATTTTTACAGATTGTGCGCTTGCTCTTCGCATTTGCTGTTGACTACCTATGTTTTAATCATTTTCTGCTCCGGAGTTCACAGATAGTATCAATCAAGTGCGCTCAAGTACATAAGCCGTATGATGAAAAAAAACATGCTAATTACTAAAAAGTTAGTACCCGCGTCACGGCACAATCCATTTGTCTAATGTTTGTTGTAGCATTTCTGTAATCTACACCATTCGCAACGCCTATGATCGTATCCATGAATGAATGAAGTTCCAATTATTACGGCATAGGATAAGGAATTGGATTCTTTTTAAAGCAATCATTACGTGATTATACTAATTATTCTTAATTTCAATACGTTTTCATAACCTGCCGAAGAAAATTCTAACTACCTATGACGCAACTATGCTCTTCCTCTCTCGTGTGACATCCAGAATATTCATATTGGCCCGTATCCAAGTTTTTTTACTCCATGGTAATAGATACCATCATGTTTCACGTACATGGGTGCAGTAACTTTTGCCTTGATATGAGCTCATTATTAGGTATCAAAGTAGCAAGTCAATGACAGACAACCGCCAATTTTTCGTGTGTGGATATCTGTAGATTTGCTATAGTAAGTTGGGAATCGGATCATTCTGATGGGGCAGGTCAAGTTATAGTCACGTGACACGGTCAGGTGACACAGCCACGTGGTAACTGCCTACCACAAGGTCCGTCACGTGGTCACCACGTGGCCGCTAGGTGGCTACCACGTGACAGACACGGCCAACAGAGCGAAAAATAAGGTACGTTATGTTGATTGTCTGAAAATTTTACTAAGTAGATTCGTCGCCGACATAGAAAAGGATACAGCACTGGGTATTCCCAAGCGGTCACCCATCCAAGTACTAACCCAGCCTGCGGTTGTTTAACTTCCGAGATCGAACGAGATCGGGTGCATTCAACCGAGTGTCCGAGTATGGCCGTATCTATTAGCAGGGCCATTGGTCAGTGCTATATATTCGCAACTCAATATAAAAGGGGCTGGAAGCTTGCACAAAGTTGCAGTCCGTCTCACTACAGTTCAAGGATTTGGTAATTTTTTTCTGTTGCATGTCCGCATTTCTCAATGAAATCCAAATTCGAAAATCTGGAGTTCATTGCCTTAAGATTCAGACATTTATTTCCAACGGTGCGAACATTGAAACTTGATCTTTGTTTTTGAATTGAAATTTGCAGTAGGCAATGATTTTCAAAGAAAGCGCAATTGGAATCAGCAGTTAAGCACTTCTGCTCGTACCAGATAGAAGCTTTGCATCATCTACAGCAGCACAGCAGCTAGCCTCATTACCTCCCTTATATGGAATAATTACTCGTATTGCCATTGATAATGAGCGGGTCAGGTAACGTGTTAGTCACATGGGGCGCTATGATGCACTCTAACATTCGTCATGTGACTACTCACGGGGGCAGTTAAATATTGCAGATAAATGTGCTGCTGACAGTAGTGTTGTCACTCATACTGACTACAAGAAAATATGTTATCAGCTTCCATAGTGCTACTGTAGACACACTCCCCTCAGTTTTAAACTTTACAACACTACTTTATACAATCAAATTTGAGGTAAGATTCCGTTCTATGTGTATCTGAGTCTTTCCGGAGCTCAGAATCACATCTTTTGGTTTATCTTCCACTAGGAGGACTCTGATAAATAATTGACTGAAACATTTGGCCACACATTTTACATGTTGTAGCTAGCATAGTATGGTTTTTTGTTAGGGTCAGTGCGTCAGGCTCATTTCATTGATAAAACGTCTTGTTCGTGCGTAACGGTACGTTATGTTGCTTGCCTGAAAATTTTAGTAAGTAGATTCGTCGCCGACATGGAAAAGGATACAACACTGGGTATTCCCAAGCAGTCACCCATCCAAGAACTAACCCAGCCTGCGGTTGTTTAACTTCCGAGTTCGAACGAGATCGGGTGCATTCAACCGAGTATGGCCGTATCCATTAGCAGACTCGTTGGTCAGTGCTGTATATTCACAGCCGTCAGCTCACTATTAAAGGGCTGGATATTAAAGGGCTAGCACAAAGTGGGCAGTCCGTCTCACTACAGCTCAAGAATTTAAATGCCTCCCTTAATCTTGGTATACATCATAACAGAGTTAACCATACCCAGGCTCGCCCTACACTTGGGCTAACCTCTAATCACGGGCTCCCCTATACACCGCTCCCTTAATCTTGGGCTTACCCACTTCCCTTGGTCTCACCCTAAACAAGGGATCGCCCATACCAGACTCGCCCTTATCCTGGGCTATACCGCATATGGCTCCCCCCTACCTTGGGCTTCTGGAATGCCTTGGGCTAACCCCCAAACACGGGATCAACCCTACCAGACCAACCTTTATCCTGGGCTATATCGCATATGGCTCCACCCTACCTTGGGCTTCTGCAATGCCTTGGGCTAACCCCCAAACACGGGATCAACCATACCAGACCAACCCTTATCCTGGGCTATACCGCATATGGCTCCAACCTAGCTTGGGCTTCTGCAATGCCTTGGGCTAACCCCCAAACACGGGATCAACCATACCAGACCAACCCTTATCCTGGGCTATACCGCATATGGCTCCACCCTACCTTGGGCTTCTGCAATGCCTTGGGCTAACCCCCAAACACGGGATCCACCATACCAAACCAAACCTTATCCTGGGCTATACTGCATATGGCTCCACCCTACCTTGGGCTCCCCCTCGCTTTAAATATGGGCTCCCCTCCGTTATAATATTGGGCCACCCAATTCACTCACCCCATGCCCTCTCCCCCCTAGTTTGGGCTCCCCCATGATCAAAACCCGGACTACCCCCGTATCAACTCGGGCTCCCTCATGATAACTCGGGCTACCCCCATAAAAACTCGGGCAACCCCTATACTAACTCGGGCTACCCCCCAGTATTAACTCGGGCTCCCCCAATATTAACTCGGGCTCCCCATGATAACTTGGGCTCCCCTTGATAACTCGGGCTCCCCCATTATTACTTGGGCTCTCCCCCATGTTATCTCGGGCTCCCTCCGTATTAACTTTGGCTCCCCCAATATTTGGCTCCCCCATACCAACTTGGGCTCCCCCGTACCAACTTGGGCTCCCCCGTACTAACTTGGGCTCCCCCATATTAACTTGGGCTCTCCCGTACTATCTGGGGCTCCCCCAAACCAACTCGGGCTCCCCCAAACCAACTCTCGGGCTCCCCGTACTAACTTGGGCTCCTCAGTACCAACTTGGGCTCCCCCGTGCTATCAGGGCTCCCCCGTACTATCTGGGCTCCCCCGTACTAACTTGGACTCCTCCGTACTATCTGGGCTCCCTCATACTAACTTGGTTTCCCCCGCACTATCTGGGCTCCCCCGCACTAACTGGGCTCCCCCATACCAACTTGGGCTCCCCCATGCTAACTGGGCTCCCCCTGTACTATCTGGGCTCCCCATACCAACTGGGCTCGCCCGTACTATCTTGGGCTCCCCATACCAACTGGCTCCCCGTACTATCTGGGCTCCACCGTACTAACTTGGGCTCCCCCGTACTAACTTGGGCTCCCCCATACTAATTTGGGCTCCCCCGTAGTATCTGGGCTCCCCCATGGCCCCATACCAACTTGGGCTCCCCCGTACTATCAGGGCTCCCCCATACTAACTTGGGCTCCCCCGCACTATCAGGGCTCCCCCGTACTATCTTGGGCTGCCCCGTACTAACTTGGGCTCCCCATACATACTAAAAATTTGCGGGGGCTCCGCCTCCCCCTGGACTCCCCAGTACTTTCAACCCTGGACCTCAACTTACTTGGGCTCCCCGTTCGCTCGCCTGGGCCCTCCCAAACTCGTAAATGCCTATTACCGCCCTGACAATGAAAATGTAAAGTGAGATATTATAATGTACTTTGTAGGTACTTGTGTACAAGAAGTCGAATGCTTGTTATCACATTAAGATGGAGATAAATAGATCATCCTTGACCATATATATCAGATTTTTCATATCTCTACAGTGAAGGTTTTACGATTGGCAGCCATTTTCGTTAAATTTGCCATATTTTGGAAAATAATTTCTGGAATTTCACAGCAGTTATTTCTGAACGTTTCCCTACTTCCAATTAGTATATGGGAGCCCAACATAGTGCGGGGGAGCCCAAATAGTTGGGATCCCTTAGTAAAATTAGGGTGGAAAATTTAGTACGGGGAGCTCTTTAGTTTTGGTTAGTAGGAGGGGGAGCCCAAGTTGGCATGGGGAGCCCAAATAGTGTGGGGGAGCCCAGGTACTATACGGGGAGCCCAAATAGTGTGGGGAGCCCAAAATGTGTAGGGAGGCCCAAGTTGGTATGGGGAGCCCTATGATAGTACAGGGGAGCCCAAGTTGGTATGGGGAGCCCAAGATTCCCCAGGGGACCCCGGGTTGTGTATCCCAAGGTTGGTACAAAAATGCCCAGTTAGTCGGGGAGCCCAATAATACGGGGGCCCAAATGGTATGGGGAGCCCTGAGTTCAGGGGCCCAAGTTCCATGGGAAGCCCAGATAGTACGGTGGGGCCAAAGTTAGTATGAGGGAGCCCAAGTTGGTATGGGGGCCCAAATAGTGGGGGGCCCAGATATGGCTGGGGGAAACCAAGTTAGTATGAGGGAGCCCAGATAGTACGGAGGAGTCCAAGTTAGTACGGGGGAGCCCAGATAGTACGGGGGAGCCCTGATAGCACGGGGGAGCCCAAGTTGGTACTGAGGAGCCCAAGTTAGTACGGGGGAGCCCGAGTTGGTTTGGGGGAGCCCGAGTTGGTTTGGGGGAGCCCCAGATAGTACGGGAGAGCCCAAGTTAATATGGGGGAGCCCAAGTTAGTACGGGGGAGCCCAAGTTGGTACGGGGAGCCCAAGTTGGTATGGGGGGAGCCAAATATTGGGGGAGCCAAAGTTAATACGGAGGGAGCCCGAGATAACATGGGGGGGCCAAATATGTGGGGGGGGCCTGAGTTATCAGGGGGAGCCCAAGTTATCATGGGGAGCCCGAGTTGGTATTGGGGGCCCGAGTTGGTACTGGGGTAGCCCGAGTTAGTATGGGGTGCCCGAGTTTGTATGGGGGTAGCCCGAGTTATCATGAGGGAGCCCGAGATAATACGGGGGTAGTCCGGGTTTTTGATCATGGGGGAGCCCAAATAGGGGGGGGCCCATGGGGTAGTATAATGGGGGCCCAATATTGGTATGGAGGGGGCCCATATCAGGGGAGCCAGGAGTTGGTGGGGGGGGGCCCCAGTGGGGCCAGCGAAGCGAGCAAGCTGTGCCAGGGTCTGGGGGCCAGAGTTAATACAGGGCAAGCCCAAGTTAGTACAGGGGGGTTGGGGGGGGAGTGGGGGGGGGAAAGTAGGGTATGGGGGGGATGATTTTTATGGGGAAGCCCGAGGAAATCTGGGGGATATTTGTCAAATGGGGAGCATCGAAACGGGTATGGGGGCTCAAATATAAACGAGCTATAACAGTCAGAATAAGATTAAACGCCACTATTTATGGGGACAAAGTATATAATTATGATTTTCAGTCAAAAAACTTTTTATTCTAACTATTTTTTGAAATGGTACCTTTCTTCCGAGGGGGGCTGCAGGGAGCCCCCCTCTGTCTTGGGCCTGCCCAAAGGGGGGAGCCCAAGGTAGGGTGGAGCCATATGCGGTATAGCCCAGGATAAGGGGTTGGTCTGGTATGGTGGATCCAATGTAACGAAGGGCCCATATTTAAAGGCATTGGGAAGCCCAAGGTAGGGTGGAGCCATATGCAGTATAGCCCAGGATAAGGGTTGGTCTGGTATGGTTGATCCCGTGTTTGGGGGTTAGCCCAAGGCATTGCAGAAGCCCAAGGTAGGTTGGAGCCATATGCGGTATAGCCCAGGATAAGGGTTGGTCTGGTATGGTTGATCCCGTGTTTGGGGGTTAGCCCAAGGCATTGCAGAAGCCCAAGGTAGGGTGGAGCCATATGCGATATAGCCCAGGATAGAGGTTGGTCTGGTATGGTTGATCCCGTGTTTGGGGGTTAGCCCAAGGCATTCCAGAAGCCCAAGGTAGGGGGGAGCCATATGCGGTATAGCCCAGGATAAGGGCAAGTCTGGTATGGGCGATCCCTTGTTTAGGGGTGAGACCAAGGGAAGTGGGTAAGCCCAAGATTAAGGGGAGCGGTGTATAGGGGAGCCCGTGATTAGAGGTTAGCCCAAGTGTAGGGCGAGCCTGGGTATGGTAAATTCTGTTATGATGAATACCAGGTTTAGGAGAAGTCCGTGTATCCAAAACGGATACAGGGCACACGGGGGCAGTTTAATATTGCAGCTAAATGTGCTGCTGACAGTAGTGTTGTCACTCATACTGACTACAAGAAAATATGTTATTAGCTTCCATAGTACTACTGTAGCCACACTCCCTTCAGTTTTAAACTTTACAACACTACTTTATACAATCAAATTTGAGGTAAGATTCCGTTCCATGTGTATCTGAGTCTCCTCGGAGCTCAGACTCACATCTTTTGGTTTGTCTTCCACTAGGAGGACTCTAATAAACACACGAATGAAATTCTTTATGTCAAGCTAAAGTCAGAGTATGGATCGAGTGAATTGGACATGTATATTGAAATTGAGTACAGTATTTTGTTATGTTTGTAGTATACCCATACACCTCTATAGATAAGACATTGGATTGAAGGGTGAAAGGGATCAAAGAGAGGGAAGATAGTGGGAGACTGCCCGAGGGACAGACTGGCTTTCAGGCTGATGGCAAAAGGGGGTCTCTGGCGCAGCCCCAGTAGCCAGTGGGGGGTAGGGACGCATCTCCTCAAAGGCCTTATCCATTAACTGAGCATTGTACTCTTATACCAGTGTTATATCACGCGTCCAATGTATGAAACGTTGCCAATGCCTGACATACGAACCCTTCAAGCTACAACTTCTATATGCTTCCTAACAATAAGTTATATATCAGCTAATATTCGGACTTACTAGTCTGAAGATAGTGTGAGACCGGCTACTCCGTTCGTTCATGTTCGTCGAGGCGAAGTGGCGTTGCTCTGAGATGTTTTATTTCATGTCATGTATGCAATGATTAAGTCATTCTGCCATGCCCCCCACCATTACACTGAACTAGCACGATACACTGTACTGCACTAGCACGATACACATTATAAGTTGTTTAAATGGCATCAGTGAATCTACTGCTTCAAAGCATCGAGTAGTGGTTCAAGGAGTTAACCTAATCTCCTACTACTTACGCTCTCCAGCCTCCAAGTAGCTGTAGATCTCCTCAGCTGACGTCACCAGCACCTCCACCAGATCTTTAACATAGATCTGACCTCGGATATTCTCACGGACTTTCAGAGCTTTCTGAGATAGAAATTACGCAGATTATCTTGGTGTGAAGTTTAGTGCATTCGGATTTCGGAGAAAGGTGAAAGGCAGGCGATTACGCGAATGTTTTGGCAACGTCAGATCACATGATAATCTGCATTGATTGGCAGTTGCCATGGCAACGTCAGATCACGTGGCGCCACTCACCTCTCCCTGCGCAGGGTTGAGCAGGTCTGTGATGTTCTCATTGTATATCTCCATGTACGAAACCCTCAAGAGAAAACTACGCTCTTCACCGCGTTCCTGAAATTTCAAATAGCATTGGAAGGAGTATAAGCTTTGAAATGATATGTGTTGGATATTTAGAATAGAAGAGTTGTGCAAAAATTTGGTAACTCGGTAATCTGCCGATGCACACCTCCGTCCTCAACTCCCATATAGAAAATACTCCAGATTGTACCCTTTCAAGTCTATTTACATTGTACACTACGCAGCACATTGAATCAAAAGCAGTGTTCAGTGTACACTACTACAAATCTCTGTGTTACAAATAGCCGAACCTACTCCATGTACATATTCTAATCTAACATATTGGACATATTATTTGATTGTTGATGTAAAATAAACTATTTCTTTTACTGAACTATTTCTTTTACTGACTACAGACCGTGCAGAAGTCGAAGATTTGGTTAATGGCCCGTGGTATGATGCCCTCGTCTCCCTTGTTACCCATCATGGTATAGGTCTTGCCGGACGAGGTCTGTCCGTACGCAAATATCGTGGCTGAAATTATACCAGAAAATTAACATGTACAGTAGGTAGTATACGTGTACGGGAGTGATACAACCAGGAATGTATCCGAAGCAGCTGTACATTGTACAACCGAGCTACGTTTATTTCAGGTTTCACCTAAAGTGCTGCACTCATTGCACTGAACAAGATGTAAAGTGATGTGATTCTCCAAATGCTTTACGTCAACATTATACACTGATGTGAGAGATAATTTGGAGTGTAAGACTTAAGTGAGACAAACCATTGACTCCTTCCATGGCAGAGGTGACTAGTGAATGGGCCAGTTTATCGTAAGCTTCTTCATTTCCAACGTTGCTATCCAATATTTTATCTGAAGAATGGGGTAACAGTTGAATAATGAAATCATACGTATTATATACACAATTTAAATAGTAATTGGAGCCAATTTCATGAATTATCTCTTGGAAAATGGGTTTAAACGTTTTACCGTTCAGTGGTCTGACTCAAAGAAGACACCCATGAAATCAAATTGATTTTAAACCAGATTATATAATTGACCACATATAACGAGTCACACCTACCAAATGTATAAGGGTGCTCCTTTCTTCCATTTTCCCAAATGGACTGGTCATGAACATGCCATTTGATGCTTTCGCATGCTCTCAGCTCCCGATTAATCAGCTTCCTCACCCTAATTGCAACTTGAACACCACTGCTTTCATCACTCATTCTATAAAAGGGTCGATGATTTATATTTGATAATTACATATTATGTGTTATTTAATTAAATTAAATGGGATGAGGCAAAATGAGAAAAAGCAGTAAGGAATTCCTTGTTTAAATAAAATTTATCTAGCCTAAGCCCAAAAGCATTCACCAAGAAAAAATGAAAAGATTGGTCTCCTGTAATGTAACATGGTCAATAATCAATACACAGGGAGCATGTTCGGTACCCTGGCAGTCAAACCATAATTTTGCTATATTACACGTAAGTCAAATCGGGATAGCATGAATTTGTTTGTACAAAACTTCGACAGAAAGATGTGTCATGACAGTGGATGGAGAACAATAATAACACAATTAAACATGTTTAAGTTTTCATTCTTCAATTTTACGTCGTAAAAAAAGGTTTCAGTTCTTTCAGTACTGTACTCGAATTTTGCCGCGGAAAATTGAGTAAAGAATTTTATCTCATATCCAGCAAAATATTGAATGGCGTCCGCGCGTTCCGCTTTACGCAGCGCGCTGACTATTTTGTGACTACCATACGAGACAAATTTATAATGAACGAAGTATGGGGATGTTTCGAAAAATCCCCATATTTAGATATTTCCATTCTCCAAAAAATTACAAACAGACTCCACTCCCTCGTCCTGACAATCACCACAGAGTAAAGTGAGGGTACCAGACTCCTCTCCCTCGTCCTCACAATCACCACAGAGTAAAGTGAGGGTACCAGACTCCTCTCCCTCACAATCACTCCTCTCCCCACAGAGTAAAGTGTAGGTACCAGACTCCTCTCCCTCACAATCACCACAGAGTAAAGTGAGGGTACCAGACTCCTCTCCCTCGTCCTCACAATCACCACAGAGTAAAGTGAGGGTACCAGACTCCTCTCCCTCACAATCACCACAGAGTAAAGTGAGGGTACCAGACTCCTCTCCCTCACAATCACCACAGAGTAAAGTGAGGGTACCAGACTCCTCTCCCTCGTCCTCACAATCACCACAGAGTAAAGTGAGGGTACCAGACTCCTCTCCCTCGTCCTCACAATCACCACAGAGTAAAGTGAGGGTACCAGACTCCTCTCCCTCACAATCACCACAGAGTAAAGTGAGGGTACCAGACTCCCCATCTCGTCCTCACAATCACCACAGAGTAAAGTGAGGGTACCAGACTCCTCTCCCTCGTCCTCACAATCACCACAGAGTAAAGTGAGGGTACCAGACTCCTCTCCCTCACAATCACCACAGAGTAAAGTGAGGGTACCAGACTCCTCTCCCTCGTCCTCACAATCACCACAGAGTAAAGTGAGGGTACCAGACTCCTCTCCTCCAATCACCACAGAGTAAAGTGCTCAGACTCCCTCCTCCACAATCACACAGAGTAAAGTGAGGGTACCAGACTCCTCTCCCTCGTCCTCACAATCACCACAGAGTAAAGTGAGGGTACCAGACTCCTCTCCCTCGTCCTCACAATCACCACAGAGTAAAGTGAGGGTACCAGACTCCTCTCCCTCGTCCTCACAATCACCACAGAGTAAAGTGAGGGGGTACCACAATACCAGACTCCTCTCGTCCTCACAATCACCACAGAGTAAAGTGAGACCCTCCCTCACAATCACCACAGACTCAGGGCACCCTCGTCCTCACAATCACCACAGAGTAAAGTGAGGGGGCTGGTATCCTGATCACAAGCAACTAAGTTACTAGCTCACCGAATTCGCTTCTCGTATTTGGAGATGATAGCTTTGTCATTCATGATTTCGTTAATGATCGGCTTGTTCTTCATTAGCTTGGCACTTTTAGCGAACTGAAATGATTTAATCTTCTAGAATCCAAATTAAACAATTCTTAATTTCCATGCAATGCTATTTTAAAGGATGTAGAACATCTTATTAAGCCATATCATTAATAAGACATGTTTGTGTTGGTATTTTATGAAGTACTAAAATACACGGGTAGAAAGAATCGACATCAATGATCAAAATACTTGAGTCTTAGTAAAGTTCTGACCCTGAGAGTCGAGTGAGACTCCTCGACTGCAGCCGGAGTCATCGTGCAGATCACACATGTCTTGGCATTGCCCCCAAGCGAGGGTTGGAGGATCCTTGTCAACTTTGACTCTCGGAAGGGAATCACACTGAAACGATTATATCATGGTACAGACTACATTATACAGTTAACAGCATAGTAAAGTAGTAATACCACTTAAGCGGAACCTCTGTACCAATCTATACGATGAGAAATGAAAATTGAGTAGACATTTCCATGTCTACTCAACTATGAAATTATTTACAAGGAAAATTTAATATTGATTATATGAAAGTGAAATGATGAACATATGATTGATCTATTTATTATTCATCAGCATGGAATATTGACTTGAATTTTAAAGGAAATTTTATTTAATTGCAGTAAGACTGAAGAACTTGGTTATTGCCCGTAATGATTACTTAATTAATATCTTTTCGAAGTGCTGTTGCTGAGCCGAGCCTTAAGTTTATAAATGGCAATAGCCATTTTAAAACATAAAGGCGGGGGTGATGTTAGGAATATTGCTCAATCAAAAATATATATTATCAACTTCGTTCAATATCCTAACATTAATTACAAATACCAGTATTCGCCTGATATACAGTATACACTTATGCACTTGCAATAAGTATAATGTATATATACCTCTAGATACAATACCCAGAAAGTGAATTACTTGGAAACAGCTGTGCTGTTGCTGCTGAGCAGCTCACCAGCTCAGATCCTGTTACATAACAGGGTCACGTGAGGAGTATCAAATTACCTCAGCCTCCTACGTGCTCACCTAGGTAGGACCCTGGATAGGTAACTGGATATGTAGCCGGATACGTAGCTGGATACGTAGCCAGATAGGTAGCCGGATAGGTAACCGGATACATAGCCCTGGCTGGATACGTAGCCGGATAGGTAGCTAGATAGGTAGTCGGATACGTGGCCGGATACGTAGCCGGATACGTAGTCGGATACGTAGACCCCTGGATATAGTATATAAGGGCAGCTCTCAGCAGCACTGCAGAACTTTATTTTGCCACCAGCTGGTCGTATTGTTACGTATATGGTTGTACATTTTACATTTGATATTTATTGACTCAAACTCTCGTTTCTCTGTCTCTCGTCACCCTTCTCACGTTACTGTCAAAGATTTCTACAAACCCATCGGTTCAGAAGGAATTCCGAAACAAGAAGAGAAAACTCAACGACAGTAACATGTACAGTGTCGGGAATGGGTGCAGACACCGCAATCGACTACATGGAATTCATTGGCTGTAAGGATTAAGCAAGTCAAGCTCTACAGTCTGGTGGGTAGTGACACTATCTCAAACAATTAATACACCATGACATGGAGCCCTACCTGTCGTTGCCTCCCGTTTCAGAGAGCTTCGCTATAACCTTGCTGAGAACCATCAAACTGGTGTTGATGTGACTCCCTTCTTTCAGCCGCAAGCCTTCCGCCCCTGGAGTAAGGTGCGGTAAGTAAAGAGATTACGAAAGCAATTAGAAAATTCAGAAATTTTTGGATAAAAATCCTGCTTACAGAAAAATTGCCAGCATAAAGAACTTTCTATTATCATGGCAAGAATTAGACCATTTGGTCAAGCATACATAGCTTCAGTTGATAACAATAGCGCTGAATTCGTAAAAATACTTCTTCTCTGCAAAATGAGAGGATGCTGTGACGTACCGGTAGACTTAGCCCGCTCGCTGCCCGCCAGATCCACTAGGTTAAGCTGACTGACCCTGACAGTCCGGGACTGCCCTGCTACTTCCTGCTCACATCCCTTCTCTGTGCTCTCTATTACCTGCAATAACGAGGTGATAAGGAGCATTGCAGTACATTTACAGTCGACAAATTATGTGTTCTCTGAATTCATACTTACCGTACTTACAAATCTTGATAGGGTTTTGACATTTGATTTAAGGTTTTTTCTTTGTTTCTGTAATAAGCTTAGCATCATCTACAGCAGCACAGCAGCTAGCCTCATTACCTGCCTTATATGGAATAATTACTCGTATTGTCATAGATAATGAGCTGGTCAGGTAACGTGTTAGTCAGATGGGGCGCTATGATGCACTCTAACATTCGTCATGTGACTACTCACGGGGGCAGTTTAATATTGCAGCTAAATGTGCTGCTGACAGTAGTGTTGTCACTCATACTGACTACAAGAAAATATGTTATTAGCTTCCATAGTTCTACTGTAGCCACACTCCCCTCAGTTTTAAACTTTACAACACTACTTTATACAATCAAATTTGAAGTAAGATTCCGTTCCATGTGTATCTGAGTCTCTTCGGAGCTCAGAATTACATCTTTTGGTTTGTCTTCCACTGGGAGGACTCTGATAAACAAATGACTGAAACATTTGGCCACACACTAGATATCTGAGTTAATAGAGTACGGCTGTTGGTTTGGTTCAGAGCGTCAGGGCTCGCTTCAATGATAAAACGTCTTGTTCGCACGTTACGTTATGTTGCTTGTCTGAAAATTTTAGTAAGTAGATTCGTGGCTGACATGAAAAAGGATACAGCACTGGGTATTCCCAAGCGGTCACCCATCCAAGTACTAACCCAGCCTGCGGTTTTTTAACTTCCTACATCGAACGAGATCGGGTGCATTTAACCGAGTATGGCCATATCCATAGCAGACTGCAGACTCGTTGGTCAGTGCTATATATTCACAGCAACCAACTCAATATAAAAAGGCCTGGAAGCTAGCACAAATTGGGCAGTCCGTCAAACCAAAGCTCTGTAGCAGGTCCGCATTTCTCAATGAAATCCAATTTCTTTAATCTGGATTTCATTTCCTTAAGATTCAGACATTTCCAACGGTGCGAAGATCGAAAATTGATCTCTATTTTTGGATTGCAATTTGCAGTAGGCAATGATTTTTCAAAGAAAGAGTAAGTGGAATTACTGACTTGAAATCTTCTGCTAGTACCAGATAGAAGCCTAGCATCATCTACAGCGGCACAGCAGCTAGCCTCATAACCTCCCTTATATGGAATAATTACTCATATTGCCATTGATAATGAGCTGGTCAGGTAACGTGTTAGTCAGATGGGGCGCTATGATGCACTCTAACATTCGTCATGTGACTACTCACGGGGGCAGTTTAATATTGTAGCTAAATGGGCTGCTGACAGTAGTGTTGTCACTCATACTGACTACAAGAAAATATGTTATCAGCTCACATAGTGCTACTGTAGCCACACTCCCCTCAGTTTTAAACTTTACAACACTACTTTATACAATCAAATTTGAGGTAAGATTCCGTTCCATGTGTATCTGAGTCTCCTCGGAGCTCAGAATCACATCTTTTGGTTTGTCTTCCACTAGGAGGACTCTGATAAACAAATGACTGAAACATTTGGCCACACACTAGATATCTGAGTTAATAGAGTACGGCTGTTGGTTTGGTTCAGAGCGTCAGGGCTCGCTTCAATGATAAAACGTCTTGTTCGCACGTTACGTTATGTTGCTTGTCTGAAAATTTTAGTAAGTAGATTCGTGGCTGACATGAAAAAGGATACAGCACTGGGTATTCCCAAGCGGTCACCCATCCAAGTACTAACCCAGCCTGCGGTTTTTTAACTTCCTACATCGAACGAGATCGGGTGCATTTAACCGAGTATGGCCATATCCATAGCAGACTGCAGACTCGTTGGTCAGTGCTATATATTCACAGCAACCAACTCAATATAAAAAGGCCTGGAAGCTAGCACAAATTGGGCAGTCCGTCAAACCAAAGCTCTGTAGCAGGTCCGCATTTCTCAATGAAATCCAATTTCTTTAATCTGGATTTCATTTCCTTAAGATTCAGACATTTCCAACGGTGCGAAGATCGAAAATTGATCTCTATTTTTGGATTGCAATTTGCAGTAGGCAATGATTTTTCAAAGAAAGAGTAAGTGGAATTACTGACTTGAAATCTTCTGCTAGTACCAGATAGAAGCCTAGCATCATCTACAGCGGCACAGCAGCTAGCCTCATTACCTCCCATATATGGAATAATTATTCATATTGTCATTGATAATGAGCTGGTCAGGTAACGTGTTAGTCAGATGGGGCGCTATGATGCACTCTAACATTCGTCATGTGACTACTCACGGGGGCAGTTTAATATTGTAGCTAAATGGGCTGCTGACAGTAGTGTTGTCACTCATACTGACTACAAGAAAATATGTTATTAGCTTCCATAGTTCTACTGTAGCCACACTCCCCTCAGTTTTAAACTTTACAACACTACTTTATACAATCAAATTTGAAGTAAGATTCCGTTCCATGTGTATCTGAGTCTCTTCGGAGCTCAGAATTACATCTTTTGGTTTGTCTTCCACTGGGAGGACTCTGATAAACAAATGACTGAAACATTTGGCCACACACTAGATATCTGAGTTAATAGAGTACGGCTGTTGGTTTGGTTCAGAGCGTCAGGGCTCGCTTCAATGATAAAACGTCTTGTTCGCACGTTACGTTATGTTGCTTGTCTGAAAATTTTAGTAAGTAGATTCGTGGCTGACATGAAAAAGGATACAGCACTGGGTATTCCCAAGCGGTCACCCATCCAAGTACTAACCCAGCCTGCGGTTTTTTAACTTCCTACATCGAACGAGATCGGGTGCATTTAACCGAGTATGGCCATATCCATAGCAGACTGCAGACTCGTTGGTCAGTGCTATATATTCACAGCAACCAACTCAATATAAAAAGGCCTGGTAAGCTAGCACAAATTGGGCAGTCCGTCAAACCAAAGCTCTGTAGCAGGTCCGCATTTCTCAATGAAATCCAATTTCTTTAATCTGGATTTCATTTCCTTAAGATCTCAGACATTTCCAACGGTGCGAAGATCGAAAATTGATCTCTATTTTTGGATTGCAATTTGCAGTAGGCAATGATTTTTCAAAGAAAGAGTAAGTGGAATTACTGACTTGAAATCTTCTGCTAGTACCAGATAGAAGCCTAGCATCATCTACAGCGGCACAGCAGCTAGCCTCATAACCTCCCTTATATGGAATAATTACTCATATTGCCATTGATAATGAGCTGGTCAGGTAACGTGTTAGTCAGATGGGGCGCTATGATGCACTCTAACATTCGTCATGTGACTACTCACGGGGGGCAGTTTAATATTGTAGCTAAATGGGCTGCTGACAGTAGTGTTGTCACTCATACTGACTACAAGAAAATATGTTATCAGCTCACATAGTGCTACTGTAGCCACACTCCCCTCAGTTTTAAACTTTACAACACTACTTTATACAATCAAATTTGAGGTAAGATTCCGTTCCATGTGTATCTGAGTCTCTTCGGAGCTCAGAATTACATCTTTTGGTTTGTCTTCCACTGGGAGGACTCTGATAAACAAATGACTGAAACATTTGGCCACACACTAGATATCTGAGTTAATAGAGTACGGCTGTTGGTTTGGTTCAGAGCGTCAGGGCTCGCTTCAATGATAAAACGTCTTGTTCGCACGTTACGTTATGTTGCTTGTCTGAAAATTTTAGTAAGTAGATTCGTGGCTGACATGAAAAGGATACAGCACTGGGTATTCCCAAGCGGTCACCCATCCAAGTACTAACCCAGCCTGCGGTTTTTTAACTTCCTACATCGAACGAGATCGGGTGCATTTAACCGAGTATGGCCATATCCATAGCAGACTGCAGACTCGTTGGTCAGTGCTATATATTCACAGCAACCAACTCAATATAAAAAGGCCTGGAAGCTAGCACAAATTGGGCAGTCCGTCAAACCAAAGCTCTGTAGCAGGTCCGCATTTCTCAATGAAATCCAATTTCTTTAATCTGGATTTCATTGCCTTAAGATTCAGACATTTCCAACGGTGCGAAGATCGAAAATTGATCTCTATTTTTGGATTGCAATTTGCAGTAGGCAATGATTTTTCAAAGAAAGAGTAAGTGGAATTACTGACTTGAAATCTTCTGCTAGTACCAGATAGAAGCCTAGCATCATCTACAGCGGCACAGCAGCTAGCCTCATTACCTCCCATATATGGAATAATTATTCATATTGTCATTGATAATGAGCTGGTCAGGTAACGTGTTAGTCAGATGGGGCGCTATGATGCACTCTAACATTCGTCATGTGACTACTCACGGGGGCAGTTTAATATTGTAGCTAAATGTGCTGCTGACAGTAGTGTTGTCACTCATACTGACTACAAGAAAATATG
Source organism: Beroe forskalii (assembly GCA_011033025.1). NCBI lineage: Eukaryota > Metazoa > Ctenophora > Nuda > Beroida > Beroidae > Beroe > Beroe forskalii. The sequence goes on along the minus strand of WFMF01000066.1, from coordinate 205,810 downwards.
TTATCAGCTCACATAGTGCTACTGTAGCCACACTCCCCTCAGTTTTAAACTTTACAACACTACTTTATACAATCAAATTTGAGGTAAGATTCCGTTCCATGTGTATCTGAGTTTCTTCGGAGCTCAGAATCACATCTTTTGGTTTGTCCTCCACTAGGAGGACTCTGATAAACAAATGACTGAAACATTTGGCCACACACTAGATATCTGAGTTAATAGAGTAGGGTTGTTGGTTTGGTTCAGAGCGTCAGGGCTCGCTTCAATGATAAAACGTCTTGTTCGCACGTTACATTATGTTGCTTGTCTGAAAATTTTAGTAAGTAGATTCGTGGCTGACATGAAAAAGGATACAGCACTGGGTATTCCCAAGCGGTCACCCATCCAAGTACTAACCCAGCCTGCGGTTGTTTAACTTCCGAGATCGAACGAGATCGGGTGCATTCAACCGAGTATGGCCGTATCCATTAGCAGACTCGTTGGTCAGTGCTGTATATTCACAGCCGCCAGCTCGATATAAGAAGGGCTGGAAGCTAGCACAAAGTGGGCATTCCGTCTCTCTACAGCTCAAGAATTTGGTAAATTTTCTCAGTAGCAGGTCCGCATTTCTCAATGAGATCCAAATTCGAAAATCTGGATTTCATTGCCTTTATATCCTACAGTGCGAAAATCGAAACTTGATCTTTGTTTTTGAATAGCAATTTGCAGAAGGCAATGATCTTCAAAAGAAAGAGCAAGAGGAATCAGCAGTTTAGCCATAGATGCCGAACCTTGAGAATTCGTTCAGAGGGCACTTTTTGGCCCAAAAAGGAGGGCAAACCGCATAAAAAAGAGGGCAATTCTGTGTGTATTCCTTTCGGAAGAAAGTATGTCGACCTTTTTATAGGTATATTTTCAGATAAATTTTTGGTCAAAAAGTATGACAATGTTTTTAGGTATAATTTCAGATAAATTTTCGGTCACAAAGTGTCGACTTTTTTAGGTACATTTTCAGAATAAGTTTATTTTCAAAATTTGGGTTTATTTTTTAAAAGCCCAAAAAGGAGGGCAAATTGTTCGAAAAAAAGGGCAAAAAAGAGGTTTCGGAGGGCAAGGTCTAAAAAGGAGGGCAAGAAGACGGCATGAGAGGGCGCCCTCCCAAAAAGAGGGCAATTCGGCAGCTATGAGTTTAGCAGTCTGCTCGTACCAGATAGAAGCCTAGCATCATCTTCAGCAGCACAGCAGCTAGCCTCATTACCTCCCAAAGTCCCAAATATGGAATAATTACTCGTATTGCCATTGATAATGAGCTGGTCAGGTAACGTGTTAGTCAGATGGGGCGCTATGATGCACTCTAACATTCGTCATGTGACTACTCACGGGGGCAGTTTAATATTGTAGCTAAATGTGCTGCTGACAGTAGTGTTGTCACTCATACTGACTACAAGAAAATATGTTATCAGCTCACATAGTGCTACTGTAGACACACTCCCCTCAGTTTTAAACTTTATAACACTACTTTATACAATCAAATTTGAGGTAAGATTCCGTTCCATGTGTATCTGAGTTTCTTCGGAGCTCAGAGTCACATCTTTTGGTTTGTCTTCCACTAAGAGGACTCTGATAAACAAATGACTGAAACACTTGGCCACACACTAGATATCTGAGTTAATAGAGTACGGTTGTTGGTTTGGTTCAGAGCGTCAGGGCTCGCTTCAATGATAAAACGTCTTGTTCGCACGTTACGTTATGTTGCTTGTCTGAAAATTTTAGTAAGTAGATTCGTGGCTGACATGAAAAAGGATACAGCACTGGGTATTCCCAAGCGGTCACCAATCCAAGTACTAACCCAGCCTGCGGTTGTTTAACTTCCTACATCGAACGAGATCGGGTGCATTTAACCGAGTATGGCCATATCCATAGCAGACTGCAGACTCGTTGGTCAGTGCTATATATTCACAGCAACCAACTCAATATAAAAAGGGCTGTATGCTAGCACAAATTGGGCAGTCCGTCTAACCAAAGCTCTGTAGCAGGTCCGCATTTCTCAATGAAATCCAATTTCTTTAATCTGGATTTCATTGCCTTAAGATTCAGACATTTCCAACGGTGCGAAGATTGAAAATTGATCTCTATTTTTGGATTGCAATTTGCAGTAGGCAATGATTTTTCAAAGAAAGAGTAAGTGGAATTACTGACTTGAAATCTTGTGCTAGTACCAGATAGAAGCCTAGCATCATCTACATTCTACAGCAGCTAGCCTCATTACCTCCCATATATGGAATAATTATTCATATTGTCATTGATAATGAGCTGGTCAGGTAACGTGTTAGTCAGATGGGGCGCTATGATGCACTCTAACATTCGTCATGTGACTACTCACGGGGCAGTTTAATATTGCAAGCTAAATGTCCTGCTGACAGTAGTGTTGTCACTCATACTGACTACAGAAAATATGTTATCAGCTCACATAGTGCTACTGTAGACACACACTCCCCTCAGTTTTAAACTTTACAACACTACTTTATACAATCAAATTTGAGGGAGTAAGATTCCCGTTCCATATGTATCTGAGTCTCCTCGAGCTCAGACTCACAACTTTGGTTTGTCTTCCACTAGGAGGACTCTAATAAACACACGAATGAAAATTCTTTATTGCCAGTTAAAGTCAGTATAGATCAAATGAATTGGACATGTATATTGAAATTGAGTATTGTATTTTGTTATGTTTAAGGTATGCCATACCTCTATAGATAAGACATTGGATTGAAGGGTAAAAGGGATCAAAGAGAGGGGGACTGCCCGAGGGACAGACTGGCTTTTTCAGGCTGATGGCAAGGGGTCTCTGGCGCAGCCCCAGCCAGTAAGGGGGTAGGGACGCATCTCCTCAAAGTTTTATCCATTAACTGAGCATTCACTTAGAACATGTTCTGTCACGCGTCCAATGTAAACGTTGCTGTCAGTGTTCGACATACGAACCCTTCTAAGCTAAGAATCCTTCAGCATGCTTCCAATACAAGTTAGTATATCTGAGTATTTGAACTTATTTCAGTCTGAAGACAGTGTGAGACCTGGCTACCTGTCTGTCTCACTGTCGAGGCGAAGTGGCGTTGCTCTGAGTTTTATCATGTCATAATGACAGCCTATTCACTATGCCCCTCATTATACCTAGCACGATACACATTATAACTTTAGTTGCTTGACCTTATCATCAGTAACCACTGCTTCTAAACCGAGATGTGTTCCAAGATCTTCAAGTGGAGTTAACTCACCCCCATCACGTCTTCCAGCCCAGTAGCTGGGATCTCCCCTGAAGCTGATCGTCGCTCACCCAGATCTTCAACATGATCTTAATCTGACATTTCGACCAGAGCTTTGGAGATAGTGGTGATTGTTCCTCAGAAAATGGTGAAAGTTTACGCGAACAGCTGGCAATCGTCAGACTATTGATTGCAGTTGGGGCCACCGTCACCCTCCCAGGGTTGGCAGGTCTGTGATGTTTTCATTTATAGGGTCTCATGAAACTTCACCGTACCCTGAAATGAAGGAGTATAAGCTTTGATTATGTTGGAGATTGAACATAGAGGTGTGAGTTGTGCAAAAAATTAAATAAAAACTCCTCCGTCCCCAATCTCATGGCGGAAACTAACTTTCTGTATTGAACTAAAGAAAAGTCTTCAGTGCACACTACAATCTGTCAAATAGTTTGAACCACTCCATGTTCACTTAATCTAATTATGATGAATTTTGACAGAAAGTCAAACTATTTCTTTTACTTGAATCTGTTTCTTACTGATTCTGGCGCAGTTTCCAAGCCACGGCCCGTGGAATGATGCCCGTCTCCCTTTGTTGCCAATTCACCATCATATATAGTCTGCCAGAAGTCCGTCCGTACGCAAATATCGTGGCTGAAATCATAACATTGCAAAATAAGGCACCGATGTGAGATAATTGGGTAAGACAAACTTACGACTGAATGGGCCAGTTTATCGTAAGCTTCTTCACGCTTCAAACGCCATTTTTATTCTGAGGAATGGGGTGTCAGTCAGTGTATGAGTATACACAATTTTAAATAATTGGAGTCGTGTGTAATTTCATGAGTTGTCTCTGGAAATTAAACTGACCTCAAAGAAGACACCCAGAAATTAAATTATCTAAAAACCAGATAGGTATCAGACCACATCAAATGTATGAACATTACTTGTGCATGCTCAAGCCCCCTGATGTAGTCACCCCACTTGTAACTTGAACACCACTGTTACTCACCATCTCCTTTTTCATAAAGGTCGATGATTTAAGTATTGGATTAATCAAGATAAGCTGCGGTGTTATTTAACAATGTGGACAGCAGGCAAAAAATGAGAGGCATAAGCAGTGCAAAAGGAAATTTTTTGCTTAACAATGAGCCCAACAGCCCAAGAAAAATGAAAGATTGGTCTCCTGCAAATATGGGGAGAAGAAATTGGTACCCAGGAAGTCAAACCCTGTTGGCGGCTAATTTAGGTCAAACGGGATAGCAATAATTTAAAGTTGAAACGTCACCAACCTCGACAGAAAGATGTCGCCATTGTGCAGATCAATAATAACATTAATATTAGCTTTAAAAGCCATCTTCACTGCAAAAAGTGTTTCAAAGTTCTTCAAAAATTGTACTGAATTTGCTTCTGTGGGAAATGGAGCAAAAGCAATTTTATCCAGATGTCCTAATGCACATTAGAGACAAATGCGAGTAATGAAGTATGGGATCTTCAGAAAGAACTCCCTGCCTGTTCCCCAAAAAAAAATTTTGTGTACCTGACATCATGTCATGTTATATACCCCCTCAAAAAAATCCCCAATTTCTTTCCAAAAAATTTCAAGCAGTGTCTTCTGCCTCCCCAGAACTTCCACTTTAGGTCCTCTATGTTCCCTTCTCAGTAGTCCCCATTGGTGACTCTCCTGTCCTCACCAGACCTCTCCACTTCAACACACCTCTCCCTCAAGGAAAGCACGGCCACCCTCCCTGTCCTCACCAGACCTCATCAGACCTCCCTGTGAGGGGTACCAGACTCCTCCCTAAAAGTGAGGGGCACCAGACCTCCCGTCACCACCACCAGAGGGACCTCCAAATCAGACCTTCTCCTTCATGAGTACCGTACTCCAACGCCCTCGGCGTCCCTCAGCTAACCCCTCACAGAGTGAGGCACACTGAGTAAAGTAGGCAACAGACCTCGTCTGATTAAAAGTAGGTGGCACAGACCTCAAGTCCCTCGCGCTCAACTCACAGAGAAGTGCGTACCAGACTGTCCTCACCACAGTGAGGTACTGCACCACCTCAAACCACCAAGAAAAAGGAAAGTACCTCTGCACCTCTCCTACCAACAACACAGCAAAGTGAGGCACACTCCACTCTCGAACGCAACAGAGCAAAAGAGGCACCAGACTCCTTCCCCAGAGATGAGGTGCTCATGTGCAGACTCCTCTTCTCACAATCTACAGAGCAAGTGAGGTACCAACTCCTCTCCTCACAATGCCACAGAGTAAAGTGAGAGATGCAAACTCACTCCTCGTCCTCACAATCACCACAGAGTAAAGTGAGGTACCAGGGCCTCCTCTCCCTCGTCTCACAATCTACAGAGTAAGTGACAAGACTCCTCCTTCGTCCTCATAATCTGCACAGAGTAAAGTGAAGTGCCAGACTCCTCTCCCTCACAATCACCACAGAGTAAGTGAGGTGCCAAGACTCCTCTCCCTCACAATCACCACAGAGTAAAGTGAGGGTGCCAGACTCCTCTCCTCGTCACTCACAATCACCACAGAGTAAAGTGAAATTGCCAGACTCCTCCCTCACAATCACCACAGAGTAAAGTGAGGGTACCAGACTCCTCTCCCTCGTCCAAACAATCACCACAGAGTAAAGTGAGGGCACCAGACTCCTCCCCTCGTCCTCACAATCACCACAGAGCAAAGTGAGGGTACCAGACTCCTCTCCTCACAATCACCACAGAGCAAAGTGAGGGTACCAGACTCCTCTCCCTCACAATCACCCACAGAGTAAAGTGAGGGTACCAGACTCCCTCTCCCCACAATCACCACAGAGTAAAGAGTGAGGGTACCAGACTCCTCTCCCTCGTCCTCACAATCACCACAGAGTAAAGTGAGGGTACCAGACTCCCCATCTCGTCCTCACAATCACCACAGAGTAAAGTGAGGGTACCAGACTCCTCTCCCTCACAATCACCACAGAGTAAAGTGAGGGTACCAGACTCTCTCCCTCTCACAATCACCACAGAGCAAAGTGAGGGTACCAGACTCCTCTCTAACAATCACCATTATAAAGTGAGGGTACCAGACTCCTCTCCCTCACAATCACCACAGAGTAAAGTGAGGGTACCAGACTCCTCTCCCTCGTCCCTCACAATCACCACAGAGCAAAGTGAGGGCACTGTGACTCCTCTCCCTCCTTCACTACTGGTCCTCATAATCAATACAGAGCAAAGTGAGGCACCAGACCTCCCCTCCCTCACAAATCTCCACAGAGTAAAGTGAGGGTGCCAGACTCTCTCCCTCGTCCTCACAATCACCACAGAGTAAAGTGAGGGTACCAGACTCCTCTCCTCGTCCTCACAATCACCACAGAGTAAAGTGAGGGTACCAGACTCCTCTCCCTCGTCCTCACAATCACCCACAGAGTAAAGTGAAGTACCCAGACTCCTCTCCCTAACAATCACCAGAGTAAAGTGAGGGTACCAGACTCCTCTCCCTCACAATCACCACAGAGTAAAGTGAGGGTACCAGACTCCTCCCTCGTCCTCACAATCACCACAGAGTAAAAGTGAGGGTACCAGACTCCTCTCCTCCTCACAATCACCACAGAGTAAAGTGAGGGTACCAAGACTCCTCTCCCTCGTCCTCACAATCACCACAGAGTAAAGTGAGGGTACCAGACTCCCTCTCCTCGTCCTCACAATCACCACAGAGTAAAGTGAGGGTACCAGACTCCTCTCCCTAACAATCACCACAGAGTAAAGTGAGGGTACCAGACTCCTCTCCCTCGTCCTCACAATCACCACAGAGTAAAGTGAGGGTACCAGACTCCTCTCCCTCACAATCTCCACAGAGTAAAGTGAGGGTACCAGACTCTCTCCCTCGTCCTCACAATCACCACAGAGTAAAGTGAGGTACCAGACTCCTCTCCCTCGTCCTTACAATCACCAGAGCAAAGTGAGGGTACCAGACTCCTCTCCCTCGTCCTCACAATCACCACAGAGTAAAGTGAGGGTACCAGACTCCTCTCCCTCGTCCTCACAATCACCACAGAGTAAAGTGAGGGTACCAGACTCCTCTCCCTCACAATCACCACAGAGTAAAGTGAGGGTACCAGACTCCTCTCCCTCGTCCTCACAATCACCACAGAGTAAAGTGAGGGTACCAGACTCCTCTCCCTCACAATCACCACAGAGTAAAGTGAGGGTACCAGACTCCTCGTCCTCACAATCACCACAGAGTAAAGTGAAATTTACCAGACTCTCCTCTCCCCTCTAACAATCACCACAGAGTAAAGTGAGGGTACAGACTCCTCTCCCTCACAATCACCACAGAGGCACCACTATACGCCGTTAGGTTATAGGTTCAACGATTGTTATTTGTCATCATGGAATATGGATAGGTGAGCGGACAAAAGCCCTCCCCCCCCCCCCCAAAAGCATCTACATGTGCGTCAGTTTTTGTTAAGATTAGGGCCAGGACTCAGGGGTAGGCTTGAGGTAAGGGTCATGGTTACTGTTAGTGTTATGGTTTTACGTTTCAGGGGGGCTTTTGTCTGTCCGGGGGGGGGGGGGAGGTTCTGTCGGGGAATCCATGGATAGAATTAGCCGTATCATAAAGTGAAAATATAGGTTTCATACGATTGAATTTACGCTTCAATTAATTTTCGAACGATATCCATTAATAATACATGATGTATTATGAATTACTCATATGACGTTTGTTGGCAGTAAGCTATGCTTTTGGCACACTGTTTCGGTATTTCTCTAAACCCTGAGCAGAGAAACTCTTGGTCTGTAGTATTTAGCGCCTGGGTTACAAATCTGCATGTAAAGTGTAACATACTATAGCATAGGATATCGCTACACCCACATTCTTATACATTCCTATCAACATCCAACATTAAAATGTAAAATGTAACATTAAAATGTAAAATGTACATGGTTTACGTTGCAATATCACTATTTACATGCTAGGTGTATCAGAAAATAGCATTTCACCCCAGTGTACCGATGAGTATCGAATATCAAGTATGGTCACGTGACATGCATTCTGCATGATTTACCTGATATTTGTGCTGTCACGTGGTAGCTCTTACTAGGTAGGTGGGAATGGTATTATAGCAGTCACGTGAATGTCACGTGATGATAATATCTGTGATACCAAGCCAAAAATCCTTTTACCTCTTCCAGAGTCGTTTGTCAAGCTTCACAACACTTGGGACGCACGTGCTGTTTCTGTCGAATGGATGCAAGTTCTCAAAAGAAAGAAATTGTGTGTAAAATAAGGGCGATGGCATCGGATGCAGTTTGGAAAACTTTCCGAGTTAGGGGGGAGAGAGATCAGAGGAGATGGGGTTCTACCGAAATTGTAGATTTTTCAGACAAATGGCCGTTTTCTTATTAAATTTGAGATTTACTGCTTTTTAGATGGGAAGGGGGTCCGATAAAAAATAAAAAGAACATATTTGAGATTATTTGAAGACAGGAAGAAAAGTGAAAATATAGATAAATTAGCTCATTTTCGTACAGACTAAAGAGTACAGTCTATGAGGTTATGTGCACCTCATAGACCAGGATCATTTTACCAAGAGATATTGAATAGGTACTGTCCCATTGGCCAGGAATAATAAATTAAAGATCACTTTGCATGAGGGCTCCTTAACTCTGATACTCTGATGTAAGGCTTGGCCCTTAAGACAGCGGCATTAAGTCTCATGGGGACAAAGACCTTGGCACAGACCTAGCCAGGACACAGACGTAGCTGGTGGTGGTACAGCCTCTCCTTCCACAAAACTTGCAGTACCAAGGAATCAATCACCACCGTCATTGCACCTCCCAGAACTCGGGCATGTCAACTCCAAGGTCCTGCAGTAACATTCAATCCTACTCCCACTTCCAGGGCTCTTAGACCCTATCCAAATAATTGATATCACAAAATTTACATCACCTCCTTCAACACCAGTTCTCCCTTCATCCGATTTTGACAAACAAATATAACTTAAATGATCAGCTCGTTGAGAAGAATCGAATGCAATCAAAAGCTAAGCTTTATCACCTCCTGGTGAAATTTCGATTTTTTGATGCCATTTTGCTCTGAGGCCTCACATGGGCAATGTTGGGCCTATGGACCACCGTCAAAATGTTAGTACACACCCTAGCCATTCTGGCCAACTATAAATCTCAAATTCGTGTTTTTCCAAATGTGAGGAGTGAACCACCCCCCACCCTTAACCTCCTTTTCCAATACGAGGTTTAGAATTGGCCTTTATCAATGACACATTATTTGTTGAATTGATCAGTAATAATCTTCATAGGTGCAGATAATATTTTTTGCAGTTCCCGAGAAATTTCTTGCAGTTTGGTTTCATTGTAGCTCACTCGGCAGCGCTTCACGCCACCTCGTTCGCAAAAGCTAGTAACAGGCTAATAGGTTGGGCCTTTTCTACAGACCTACAGGGCAGGGTTTTTGGGGTGCAGTCTCCAGAAGCCAGAGGTTGCAAAAATTTAGAAATTGCGTGGAAGTGATATTTCTACAAGGAAAAATTTTTACTATTCAGTTTACATTTAAAATCCATATTGGTACTGAATTAAAGGCGGGGGTCTGGGGGCGTAGCCCCCAGGAGCCAGAGGTTGCAAACATGAATGAATTGATTGGAACAATAATTCTACTACGAAACCGAAGACCCCAGAAATGCCTGAAAAATCAGATTTTCTTGTGAAACTGAAAACCAAACTGCAGTTTGGATCATAACTTTATTGAAAGGCTCCTCTTGAATGCTGTGACACTCGAACAAACTACAGATTTTTCGAGTTGATGCAACATCCATGAAATTAGCTCCACAATCATAGAAATTTTGCAGTTTGCTCAGGGAATTTGCAGTTCCCATCAGGACCTTCAGTCACCATATCTACAGTGGTGATAATCTTAATTAATGTACTGAGGTGTACATCTAAACTACTAAACTCATAAATTTAAATATCTTTAAATCTACAGCAAACATTTCTTACCTTTTTATTTACTTAATAATCTATTATTCACATCAGCACTGTTATTTTTATTGCCATTTTATTTTTATTGATTAATTTATGTTCTTTGTAATTTATTATTTTTATTAATTTCTCAAATTGTTACCATTTTTACTTCTCAGGACAGGACTTGATCGGTTCTCACCATCATGGTGGGGATGTACCTGACCTGTGGCAACTCAAACCACATTATTTATTTTAGTTTACTTTGGCCTACTAAATACCAAAATCATGATATTGAGAATAAAACTAAAATAAAACATCTAATCAAAAATTGTTTAATGATATGTTTTAATTGTGGAGTCGAGTTGCCAGAATTGTTCATGGTTGGTCGGGGGGCCCAAGCAGTTCGACATCTAGCTTGTCTTCAAAACCTCGGCACTATTGAAAATCTTTGGCCTTTATAATTTTTCTTTTCCTTACATTATTCAAGTAAATATGTCTGTGAAAAAGGGTAATGCTTAAGCTGGCACATTACTGATCACAGCTAATTAAATGAGGTTTTGTGGATGGACAGTGTCTCAAAATCGCGACCTGAAGTAGAATAATATTTTAAAGATAAAATCGCAAAACTTTGAGCACTTTTATGATACATTTTGTATCCATTTTTTTTCCACAAGACCCCCACACGAGAGTATGGTGGTGAAGACTCTTATGTCTTCCAATTGTTTTCAAGTATGCTTTTTCAGGGGGCAAGCCTGCTTTTCTTTATCTTTTTGAATGGACTGCTTGGGTAACCGACTGGCCATGGGCCAAGTTTTTTTTTTTTTTTTTTTTTTTTTTTTTTTTTCTAAAGTATGTGTTGGTATTATATCTAATCTGTTACCTGACATTCAAACTTATGTTGCACACAAAACTGCAATTTGAACTGTCACTGTCACAACTTTCTCTATCACAACCTTCAGCCATGATCATGGACATTGATTTCCTGAAGGGTAAAGACTTCCTGAGGTATCAAAAAGTTCAATATATTTTTGCAGCAAATTCAACTACTATATAAGTTACTCAATTTCCTTTTGTATTAAGAGGTTTTGGGAGAGTGGGAGTGTGTTGAGGGTTAGGGATGTTATCAATGTTATCTATATACTAGCAGGCCCGTTGGGTGTTGCTACGCAGCATCACACTCACAAATTTCGGACCTATACAGTTCAAATTAATGAAAATCTTTTTACCACATAAAATTTTGTTATAATAATACAGGTGAATGCCTCACAAAATTCCATGCCTCACAAAAGTCCTATCGCTTAAAATGTATGCACAAGAAATTATATCCTACATATGAGTAGTTTTTGATCCTGAAACTGTGTTAATGAAAGAACAAAGTAAACTTCCTCAGACCATATAAGCTTGGATGGTTTTTATTTTACAGGCAATGACTCAATAAATACAAATGTTTAGGCCATGGAATTGTTCTGGGTGCCTATCATGATTAATCCATTGGAGATAAGTCATGAAAAGGGGTATGATTGAATTGGACCCATACAAATAGAAAATATATAAACGAAGTTTAGAGAATGTGTGATCAAGAACAAGAAAAAAAAGTTGAAAAAATACCATTGCCTCACAAAAGTACCAAACCATAAAATAGAAGTTGGCTGTATTGCCTTTTAGATGTTTGATAAAAAGCATATTGGTCTTGTAGTATGAACTTTTATGACCTATTTATAATAAATAATCATGCTTGAAAATTCAAAATGCAAAATACATTTTCAAAAAGGACTTTTGTGAGGCATAACACATTTTCAAGCCAACAAAAATATCATGGACTTTCGTTATAATGCCTGGAATGGCAAAATTAAGCAAGGTAATTTGATTTTCAGAATGTCAGATTAATATCAGCAGCATCAATGCTTCATTGGATCTATAAAAAAGAAAAAATTTTTGATTGGACTTTTGTGAGGCAATGAGAGAAATCACCATTTATGCCTCACAAAAGTCCAAACTTTCGAAAAAAAAGTTTTGCACAAAAAATAATTTTGCATTTGCCAATTCCTTTCTATTAGACAGATCTTTGGGACAAAAAGAAGCTAACATAATGGCTAGTGACTCAAATAGCTACCATTTATCCAAATTTGATTGAAAAAACAATATTTTGTGGGTAGAAATTTTTGTTGAGGCTTTTACCGTCAAATTTCTTTGGAAAAGGTTGAAAATACGAAATCTTTTCATAGGTCAATAAACATCTTCAAAAATACATTGCAAAATTTGAGGATAAGAAAATTACGAAATTTGTTTGAATAATACAGTCAAATACAATATTGCCTCACAAAAGTACCAATTGATTGCATGAAATTTTACCTCCATTTAGCCATTCAGGTGTTCAAGGAAACCATCTATTACGCAAATTTGACTTATTTAGCATCCTTAAAAACAATAATATCAAGAGATTTATTTTTGCTTAAACAAAAAATGTAGCTTTATTTCATATCATGGGACTTTTGTGAGGCATAATTTATTTCAAATCTCCAAAATATGACATTAATTTCGTTTGTAAACACCAAAAATGCTTTCAGGATGAAGGCAATTGAATCAAATAATAGGCCTGCATAGTTTTAATTATGAATAAAACAAAAGTTCAGAATAAAACAAAAGTTTATTTCGCATTTCATTCTACACACCTAATTACTGAATATATATACAATAAGAAAAAATCTGGTTTCAGGGTAATATGGAAAAATATAAGATTAGAATGTTCTAAAGTTCTAATAGTGGGATTCTGATTTCAGGGTAGTAGGGGAAACTTTAGTAGTATTAACTAAAGATTTAAATAATTATAGGGTTCTGATATCAGGGTGTAAGGGAATTATATCGTTAGTTTAGGTCATTAGAAAATTCTAACAAGTGGTCAGGAAATAGAGTTTAAAATTTCTTTGGCTTTGAGTTTGACTGAGCCCACGCCAAAAAAAAGACCTCCTACCCAGTGTGGTTACTGGGTAGGCTTACAAGTGCTGGCGAAACGCAAGGTCGCAAGGCTGGAGGCTTATTGCTTCCTTTAAGTGTACCAGCACTTGAAGCTAGGAAAGTCTTTGTTTCTAGTATATATTACTTTAAGAATAGTTTGCTGTGTTTGTATAATGTGAGCTAAGTCAATTTTGCTAAAATACTAAAATGGATGAGTTTCAAACTCTTTAAACATACTTAATGGCTAACTCATTACTTTATTAAGGAGTACATAATATTATCAACTTATCAACTTATCAAGTGGGCAACTTTACGGTTATCACTGAATGTTTCGATGTAACAAGAGGCTGGGTATGGTTATCGTTTTATTGTGGTTCCGGATAACTTAATTATATCGTGTGACTGCTGCAAATTCTAATAATGATATTAGTCTTGAATTAATGAAGGCATTGGGTTTAATACTGATGATACTGCAGAGTATTCCAGGTCCCATGTTGCCATTCGCATGGATCACCTTCATTTTGGATTTTGAGAATTTTACCCTTGATATGTGATTTGATAGGACCTATTTTGAATGAAAAATCATAAATTTTGATGAGTTCTCGGACAACATTCCATATGAGACTACCTATATAGAAAAGCTTTTTGGATGGGGTAGAGTTAGCAGTCTGGTTTCTTTTCCATTCCTTTTAGATAGTAAAAAGTTTTCAAACATGCATATGGGGGTTCTAAATTTAAGAATTTTGAAAATTTCGTTACTACAGTGGTAGATGTGAAGGTTTCGGACATTCATTATGCCATTGTTATTAAAAAGTGGTTTGCTGTGCTCTCTTTTGTAGAACTCAGAGTCAAGGTATTGGTTATCAATGTCTCTAGCCCTGGCACAGGTTTTAAATTTGTTAAGATAGGCTTCTTTATCTCCAAATAAAATTCTCATACACTTTTTCTGGAGTTTGAAGAGTGGTTCAATTTTATTGTTTGATACTCCACCCCATACTGTGATACCATACGAGAGATGGCTTTCAAAAAGTGTAATATAGGTTGTGTGTAACTCCATTTGGTATGTTGTCTTTGATTAAATTTAGAATGCCAGCACTGCAGGATAATTTTTTGAGATTTTCTTGAGGTGAGAATTCCAATTTAAGTTCATCAATAGTCACCCCAAGAAATTTGGCTTCATTGACTTGTTCAATTTCAACCATCAATTTTAGTGTGTAGTTTTCATTTTCTTTATTGAATTTAGAGAGTTTGAAGTCAATGAAGCAACACTTCGACATATTAACATGAAGTTTGTTCACAAGCATGTACAGACTTAACTTATCAAGAACTTCGTTTGTTTTTACATATGTGTTTTTATTTGGTGCTTTAAAGTAACATACTATAGCATAAGATATTGCTACACCCACATTCTTATACATTCCTACTATCAACATCCAACATTAAAATGTAAAATGTAACATGGTTTACGTTGCAATATTACTATTTACATGCTAGGTGTATCAGAAAATAGCATTTCACCCCAGTGTACCGATGAGTATCGAATATCAAGTATGGTCACGTGACATGCATTCTGCATGTTTTACCTGATATTTGTGCTGTCACGTGGTAGCTCTTACTAGGTAGGTGGAATGGTATTATAGCAGTCACGTGAATGTCACGTGATGATAATATCTGTGATACCAAGCCAAAATCTTTTACCTCTTCCTGAGTCGTTTGTCAAGCTTCACAACACTTGGGACGCACGTGCTGTTTCTGTCGAATGGATGCAAGTTCTCAAAAGAAAGAAATTGTGTGTAAAATAAGGGCGACGGCATCGGATGCAGTTTAGAAAACTTTCCAAGTTAGGGGGGAGAGAGAGGAGAGGGGGTTCTACCGAAATTGTAGATTTTTCAGACAAATGGCCGTTTTCTCATTAAATTTGAGATTTACTGCTTTTTAGATGGGGAGGGGGTCTGATAAAAAATAAAAAGTTCAACATATTTGAGATTATTTGAAGACAGGAAGAAAAGTGAAAATATAGATAAATTAGCTCATTTTCGTACAGACTAAAGAGTACAGTCTATGAGGTTATGTGCACCTCATAGACCAGGATCATTTTACCAAGAGATATTGAATAGGCAAGGCTGTTAAATACGTATTTTTTTAAAATACGTCAAAAAGTACAATACGTATTTTTTGGCAGAAATTGCCGTACTTTTTCGGCTACAATTTTGAAATTTTGCTCAAAATTCGAATAAAGTCTGAATGTATTGGTCGCGCGCACACTCGAAATGTTAACGATACCATCGTTTTACTATATTCCGTAGCGCATGCGCGCGTACTTTTTCACGTATTTAACAACCCCCTTTTCAGAATCCGTGTTGTTATATTCAAGTCACGTATTGTGAGAAAAATACGCATATTTTTCTTCAAAGGCCAATACGTCGTACTTTTTGGCGATTTTTTGACGTATTTAACATCCCGGTGAATAGGTACTCTGATACTCTGATGTGATGTAAGGCTTGGCCCTTAAGACAGCAGCATTAAGTCTCATGGGGACAAAGACCTTGGCACAGACCTAGCCAGGACACAGACGTAGCTGGTGGTGATACAGCCTCTCCTTCCACAAAACTTGCAGTACCAAGGAATCAATCACCACCGTCATTGCACCTCCCAGAACTCGGGCATGTCAACTCCAAGGTCCTGCAGTAACATTCAAAAGCTAAGCCGTGATAGCTCAGTGGTAGAGCACCCGATGCATTATCGCGGAGGTCGTGGGTTCAAGTCCCGCTCCCGGCAACGGCCCTTTGATTTTCTGATTGCTGCGACACTATGTGCCTAACAACTGAGCATTACCAAGGAAAGGCCCTACCACCCAAAAACATTAATATCTGATATTAAACACAACCGCCAGACAAACCTTAGGAGTGAAGTCTTAAGTGTAGGTATCTAGTATACATTGAATACACGATTACAGAATAAAAAGTAATTGTACTTTACTCCCACCTAAATCATAACATTCCATCCTACTCCCACTTCCAGGGCTCTTAGACCCTATCCAAATAATTGATATCACAAAATTTACATCACCTCCTTCAACACCAGTTCTCCCTTCATCCGATTTTGACAAACAAATATAACTACTAAAATGATCAGCTCGTCGAGAAGAATTGAATGCAATCAAAAGCTAAGCTCTATCACCTCCTGGTGAAATTAAGATTTTTTGATGCCATTTTGCTCTGAGGCCTCACATGGGCAATGTTGGGCCTATGGACCACCGTCAAAATGTTAGTACACACCCTAGCCGTTCTGGCCAACTATAAATCTCAAATTCGTGTTTTTCCAAATGTGAGGAGTGAACCACCCCCACCCTTAACCTCCTTTTCCAATACGAGGTTTAGAATTGGCCTTTATCAATGACACATTATTCGTTGAATTGATCAGTAATAATCTTCATAGGTGCAGATAATATTTTTTCCCTCCCCATTGGCATTTTTGTGTATACAAAAAGGCAAATGAGAGGGTTGGCAGAGATCGTGGTTTGGGAAGGTGAGAAATAGGATATGTGTATATCAGGTCGAGATTTGCAATACAACTACTGTAATTTCTGGAAAGTGCCCGGATTACTCCTTTATAATATCAGTCGCAAAAATGTCCCTCCGTCCCTCCATCCGTCCCCCTTTCACACAAATCTTCAAAATCACGAATTTCCTAATTCATGAAGCTTTCGGTTGTCAAAAATTTTAATCTCATACGTTGACCAGGCCCATCCGTGCCACATTCCCAGTCACTAAAGTTTTCATATCGACCAAATCTAATGTCTGGAAATTGATTTTCATTCCGACTATTTCACACAAAAAACAGGATTTTTTTCGCCAAAAAAGATATTGACAGAGTAAATGTGAAGAAGGCTTGCCAAATTTGACTATTCTCTGAGAAATGATGTGGGAAATTGAATCAGTATCACAATAAAAAACTGAAATTTTACACGTATTGTTACACATAATTAACATGTTATTTCATGATTTCGTAGCTCAATTGGTTAGCGCGTCAAACTTTGTAGTGCTGGCACGCTAGAGGTCACGGGTTCAAGCCCTACTATAGTCAAATTCCAAATTTTTATTTTCTTAGCTTATCTTCAGTTTTCTGATAGCAAAAAAGGATCCTGTACAGCCCAATCAGTTCATCAGAAAGGTTTTAAATTAGATTTCGAAATAGGGTAGAGCGGGGTAACTTTGAACGATTTTTGAGTTTTTCTAACTGCCCTCTGAGAATAGAACACATGCCAAAAAGTTTGTGTGTTCTTGTAACCATTAGGGGCCCTGGCTAATAAACCTGGTATATGAGATGTGTCAGTTTGTACTAACAGAGCCGTGATCACGTGATCAAATTTGCAACTAACTTGTTCAAAGTTACCCGGCTCTGGGGTAACTTTGAACACCCAATTAAACCAATCAGAAGCCTCCTGGATATATATTCTTATGTTTAGGACAAATTCTGGGTCAATGAAACGTTCATTACCACATAATACATTTCATCAATTCAGATTGTGGAACCACGGCCACACCCATTCAAAAGTGTTGTTCAAAGTTACCCCAGATAATTTTTTGTGGTTTTTTGCTTCGAATTGTGCTGAATTGTATTTAAAATATGCTAATGATGCTTCTTATATGCCATTCTTACAAAAAATACCTTTGGGCAATGAGATTTGACCACTTTTGAAAAGTGTTCAAAGTTACCCCCATTCGCTAATAATTTTTTTCCAGATAGAATTTTTGCATGAGGTCCTCTAGATTATGATTTGGCTAGCCAAGGTCAACTTTCAACATGTATCTACTTAATTATTACAAAAATAAAGCCCCATTATTGATGTCTGGGCAAATTTGAGGTGGATCAAGGCCTTTAAAATAAAATCCATGAAAGCATAAATAAGAAATTGCCTGCATGAAAATATCTGAAACAAAACTCAAACAAAGTCTCAAACAAAAACACATTCCCCTGATGCAAGATATCTGATATAATCTGGCAAAAAGTTTACGGATATTTGAGCATACCAGTAGGCTTAATATTACCAAATCTGAACGTATAATGAAAATATCGATTTCAAGGACTTTACATGAAATTGTTCGGAACAAGCAATAAAGAAACCAAATGACTTCTATATGTGGCAGAATTGTTCTAAAAACCCGTTTGTTGAATGTAGGAGATAATGGAAGTGATATGGAAGCAAATCGAATTGATTTATTTGCTGTTCAAAGTTACCCCAGGAAAATTCAAAGTTACCCCAAGCTGTTCAAAGTTACCCCATGTTCAAAGTTACCCCGCTCTACCCTACACAATGGCACGATACTCAAATAAGCATGTTGCCCAGGTCGTTAAGACTAGAATTTCCAAAATGTTGAGTTACAAGACATCAAGCATCGCGGGGGAGGGAAATTAAGCGCCTGCATACGGGAACAATGGACAAACAAGAATTGTGCCAGCAGGCGCAATTCTTGTTTGCAGTTCCCGAGAAATTTCTTGCAGTTTGGTTTCATTGTAGCTCACTCGGCAGCGCTTCACGCCACCTCGTTCGCAAAAGCTAGTAACAGGCTAATATGTCGGGCCTTTTCTACAGACCTACAGGGCAGGGTTTTTGGGGCGCAGTCTCCAGAAGCCAGAGGTTGCAAAAATTTAGAAATTTCGTGGAAGTGATATTTCTACAAGAAAAATTTTTACTATTCAGTTTACATTTAAAATCCATATTAGTACTGAATTAAAGGCGTGGGTCTGGGGGCGTAGCCCCCAGGAGCCAGAGGTTGCAAACATGAATGAATAGATAAATAAATAAATAAATCAAAAGTACTTATTACACGCTTAGACACTTACTAATAAAACCTTCGGAAATATTATGCCATTCAAGCGTGACCACCAAAATACTACAAAAAATACCAGATCAATATGATCATATGACTAAATTCAATATCTGGGCCATATCATTCAATTGCATCAAAAGCCATGTCAAAATAGAAAGTCTTCAGCAATTTCTTAAATGTTCCCAATTCTGTACTACATCTTATGCTATAAGGCAAACTATTCCATATCTTGGGAGCAATATGACAGAAAGATGCCCTGTTTTTAACAGACGTGATGGCAGAGGAACTTTAAGTAAATAAAAGTCATTATCTAATCTTAGACTAACATTCTTCACATCTCTCAATGAAATAAGTTCCTGAAGGTATTGGGGAGCTAAATTATTCAGACATTTGAACACCAAAAGAGCTATCTTGAATCTAATCCGAAATTCAACTGGTAGGAAGTGAAGTTTTTAAGATAAGGTTTGATATGTTCCCATTTTTTCTTTCCTGTTAATCTGAAAATGAATCGAACTGCATTATTTTGGAGCTTTTGTAGCTTTTGGATGTTTTTCTGTGTCAGTCCTCCATATGATGCATTGCAATAGTCAATAACAGAAAGAATATTTGAATGGACAAGCTGAACTTTCAATTCATGACTGAGTTTCGATCCTATCGTTTGAGATCTCTCAGATTGAGGTAGCAAATCTGAGAGATTACCTTGATTTGCTCACTCAAATCTAGCTGATGATCAAAATAAAAGCCAAGATTCTTGGCATGTAATGCTGGGGACAGTTGTATTTCACCAAAATTGTGACCAAGATTGAGCTCCTTGATAGGACTAACATAGTAACCTATGTCGAGGAATTCTGTCTTATCATCATTGAGCTTCATAAAGTTAATTGTCATCCAATTCTTAACCTCTTCAAGACATAGTTGTATATTTGTCAGATCAGGTTTCTCAGAATCAACATCAAACGCAAAATAGATCTGAGTATCATCTGCGTACAAATGAATGCAAAATCCATACTTTGTCACTATTCTTTCAAGCCCTTTGGTATATAAAATAAACAAAAGTGGTCCAAGAATTGACCCTTGAGGCACACCAATATTCAGTTCACATTCAGAAGAGTAGCAACCATTGACTGTTACCAGGAATTTTCTATCTGAGAGGTATGATCGAAGCCATTGGATAACTAAGCCATCTAATCTATAGCACTTTTTCAGTCTTTGAAGTAGGATGTCATGATTGATTGTATCAAATGCTGCACTCAAGTCAAGCAGCAGCAGCACAGCATTATTGGAACAATAATTCTACTACGAAACCGAAGACCCCAGAAATGCCTGAAAAATCAGATTTTCTTGTGAAACTGAAAACCAAACTGCAGTTTGGACCATAACTTTATTGAAAGGCTCGTCTTGAATGCTGCGACACTCGAAAAAACTACAGATTTTTCGAGTTGATGCAACATCCATGAAATTAGCTCCACAATCCTAGAAATTTTGCAGTTTGCTCAGGGAATTTGCAGTTCCCATCAGGACCTTCAGTCACCATATCTACAGTGGTGATAATCTTAATTAATGTACTGAGATGTACATCTAAACTACTAAAGTATGTGTCGGTATTATATCTTATCTGTTACCTGACATTCAAACTTATGTTGCACACAAAACTGCAATTTGAACTGTCACTGTCACAACTTTCTCTCTCACAACCTTCATCTATAATGCATCAGGAAAGGAATAAAATAGGAAAAACAGCCATGATCATGGACATTGATTTCCTGAAGGGTAAAGACTTCCTGAGGTATCAAAAAGTTCAATATATTTTTGCAGCAAATTCAACTACTATATACAGCTAAGTTATTCAATTTCCTTTTGTATTAAGAGGTTTTGGGAGTGTGTTGAGGGTTAGGGATGTTATCAATGTTATCTATATACTAGCAGGCCCGTTGGGTGTTGCTACGCAGCATCACACTCACAAATTTCGGACCTATACAGTTCAAATTAATGAAAATCTTTTTACCACATAAAATTTTGTTATAATAATAATGATAATAATAATGGTAATGGTATTTAACCATCACAATTTACACAAACAATCTTATATATAATTTCGTAAGAGTGTATGGATTTTGTGTCAGTGTGTGTGTGTGTGGATTGTTGTGTCGGCATCAGAGATAAGAATGGGAAAACCATGTGTATGGACACTGTGTCAGCTTGTGTGTGGATTTTGTGTCAGCATGTGTATGGGCCATTGTGTTGGCATCATAAATTAGAATGGGAAAACCATGTGTATGGGCACTGTGTCGATGTGTGTATGGGTTTGTGTTGGCATGCACATGCAGAGTGCAGAAAGTGCTTGCGTTGCTATGGTAACATGTGAAGTGTATGAATTTCATTTCTTGCTTTGTCGGTTTTGTTATGCTACTCCACTGAACAACTTTGGTTCTGATGCGAATTTTTCGATGTGGTAAAAAGATTTTCATTAATTTGAACTGTATAGGTCCGAAATTTGCGAGTGTGATGGTGGGTAGGAACACCAAATGGGCCAGCTAGTATATAAATAACATTGATAACATCCCAAAAAAGTTAAGAACATTGGTAACATCAACAAAAGCATTAAGAACAGCTTATCATAACAAGAATTGCGCCTGCTGGCACAATTCTTGTTTGTCCATTGTTCCCGTATGCAGGCGCTTAATTTCCCTCCCCCGCGATGCTTGATGTCTTGTAACTCAACATTTTGGAAATTCTAGTCTTAACGACCTGGGCAACATGCTTATTTGAGTATCGTGCCATCGTGTATTTCGAAATCTAATTTAAAACCTTTCTGATGAACTGATTGGGCTGTACAGGATCATTTTTTGCTATCAGAAAACTGAAGATAAGCTAAGAAAATAAAAATTTGGAATTTGACTATAGTAGGGCTTGAACCCGTGACCTCTAGCGTGCCAGCACTACAAAGTTTGACGCGCTAACCAATTGAGCTACGAAATCATGAAATAACATGTTAATTATGTGTAACAATACGTGTAAAATTTCAGTTTTTTATTGTGATACTGATTCAATTTCCCACATCATTTCTCAGAGAATAGTCAAATTTGGCAAGCCTTCTTCACATTTACTCTGTCAAAATCTTTTTTGGCGAAAAAAATCCTGTTTTTTGTGTGAAATAGTTGAAATGAAAATCAATTTCCAGACATTAGATTTGGTCGATATGAAAACTTTAGTGACTGGGAATGTGGCACGGATGGGCCTGGTCAACGTATGAGATTAAAATTTTTGACAACCGAAAGCTTCATGAATTAGGAAATTCGTGATTTTGAAGATTTGTGTGAAAGGGGGACGGACGGAGGGACGGAGGGACATTTTTGCGACTGATATTATAAAGGAGTAATCTGGGCACTTTCCAGAAATTACAGTAGTTGTATTGCAAATCTCGACCTGATATACACATATCCTATTTCTCACCTTCCCAAACCACGATCTCTGCCAACCCTCTTAGTCTTAGTAGTCTTAGTAAAACGGCCAAGGTCGGTTTAATCAACCAGGCCAGTGCAGCCATGCTGAGCATAGAGACTATCCCTAATACACTAGGCTAAGGGTGTGAACTCCTGGGTGGTTTTTAGGCCACCCGACTGCGGGTTATATCCTGGGCTGAGAGCAGAATCCAGTCCTGGACCACACAGGTCTGGGATTCTACCAACGCCCCTGGCTTCAAACGGACTGCAAAGCAAGTCAATGCTTGTCTGCAGATTAGGTCAGCTATCAGCCGAAGGTGGCTATGTACCACCTCCCTTCGTCTAGTGGATCACAGAGTGGCCTGACCCAACCAGACTGTGAAAATCATATTCCCATCGATTGGGATTTAACTGGGCTCAATGGGCAAAGCCCAGTTCCAAGATACTGCCTGGAACAGAAGACAAAGAACTGTTGAAAATGTTGTAAATGTTGCCGTTGTTATCCTTATATCTGTTGTTGTTGCTGTTGATGTTGTTTTGAGCAGAGCATGGGTCCTTTGGCTATCCTTTGACGTTTCCTTTGATCGGCTTGCGCCTGATCGGCTCGGGCTAAGCAAAAGTATATAACATGGTTAAATAATATTCTTGCGTTTAAGAAAAGAAATGTTAAATGACGTTGTCAAGCTTACATTGAGGCAAAAATATCGACAAATTATGAACATATACCGTTTTAAGTCATTTTATAGCTGTAAAAGCAAAAGCATTGATTGGAGGCAGTCTACTAGCTGTGTGTTTAATGGGACAAGAGCTACATTACAAGTTACACGCATGAAAATACTCGCAGCATTATCATAAATTACAAAACCGTTATCAGTGTAATACCAACTATAAAGGCTGAGTGTGATACACAAATTACACGCAGGTGATTCAGAATTGAAATAGACACATAAAATCTTTTAGGAAGAAGATAAGCTGTAAAAAACTTGTCATAATATGTTAGTGTATAGAGATAATTGAATTAACAGTGGTTTGAGAGTTGAATGGTTGGATTGATAATGTTTAGTTTGTTTTCAAATGCTCTCAAGGAGCGGGCGGTCAGCCTGGCGGTTCTGACATGTGTACCAGAATGTGTGAATGACAATGCAGTCTTAGCTCGGGCTAAGCAAAAGTATATAACATGGTTAAATAATATTCTTGCGTTTAAGAAAAGAAATCTTAAATGACGTTGTCAAGCTTACATTGAGGCAAAAATATCGACAAATTATGAACATATACCGTTTTAAGTCATTTTATAGCTGTAAAAGCAAAGCATTGATTGGAGGCAGTCTACGAGCTGTGTGTTTAATGGGACAAGAGCTACATTACAAGTTACACGCATGAAAATACTCATAGCATTATCATAAATTACAAAACCGTTATCAGTGTAATACCAACTATAAAGGCTGAGTGTGATACACAAATTACACGGGTGATTCAGAATTGAAATAGACACATAAAATCTTTTAGGAATAAGATAAGCTGTAAAAAACTTGTCATAATATGTTAGTGTATAGAGATAATTGAATTAACAGTGGTTTGAGAGTTGAATGGTTGGATTGATAATGTTTAGTTTGTTTTCAAATGCTCTCAAGGAGCGGGTGGTCAGCCTGGCGGTTCTGACATGTGTACCAGAATGTGTGAATGACAATGCAGTCTTAGCTCGGGCTAAGCAAAAGTATA
Source organism: Beroe forskalii (assembly GCA_011033025.1). Taxonomy (NCBI): domain Eukaryota; kingdom Metazoa; phylum Ctenophora; class Nuda; order Beroida; family Beroidae; genus Beroe; species Beroe forskalii. Next base: position 181,663 of record WFMF01000066.1, on the reverse strand, counting down.
TAACATGGTTAAATAAGGCACCCCGCCATGGCCCAACATTGAAGAAAAAATCACATTTCTGCACTGTTTCAACAAGCAGTCCCGATTGAGAATCACGGTTTTCACAGAATTGATCTGTCACGAGGTTTGCACGGGGTTTGTCGGAATGGTCAATCACGTGGTGTCACAGTGATTATTGTAATTGCCCCTACCTGCTGTCACAGCGGGGCAGGATGAGTTAGACCTCCCGGTAATCGATCTGTATAGAGACACCGCACTATATAGAGACACCATTTCTCTATAAAGTGCGCTGTCGCTATATAGTGCTTTTTCGCACTATATAGAGACAAAATGTCGACCATATGTTAATGTATGTTCTGAACATACTTCGAGTGAAAGCACACTATATAGAGACACCTCCTCATTAAGCGTACAAGCGTACCTTATTGGTGATCGCAGTAGCGGGTCACATTGCATTGGTCCCACACAACATGCAGTTACAATAACATGTACTCATGTACAATGGTTCTCGGATAACTGCACTTGATCAGACCAAACCAGTAGTATATAAGGGGGTTCATCCAGTATCCCATTCGCACCATTTCTACTCTACAGAAAAGGTTCCATTACCTGCATACAGATGAACTAGGACAGCTAGCCCTTCCTCCCCTTGTTCCAGCACATCATTAGACCCTGCTCCCACACCTCCTCCGCCCCCTCTCTCCTGTCTCCTACTGGAAGTGCTCAGAAGCTCTTCGGGATGTCCTGCCTGGTCGACCGTTCAAGACTCCTCCACACATGATTTCCTCCTTCCCACAACCATGATGTACAACCCAGCCTCATGGCTGTCCATCTTGCCAAGAAGACTGCTGAAGAGGAAGGCTGCTGACACTGACCTTCTCTCTGGTCCCCACGAGCCTGAAAAAGTGTAGAAAGGCATAATTCTGGAGGGTGTCCCGAAAGGCCAGTTCGAAGTTCACCATGATGGTTTCAGGAGCAAAGTTCCTCAGGGCACACGGGGAAGTCCGATAAGTCCCGAAATCCTAATGAGGTCACAAGCAGTGTCTACCTACCGTATGTTACAAATCTGTAATCCTAATGAGGTCAGCTAACAAGCAGTATCTACCGTATGTTACAAGTCATAGAATTCTATAAAGTGCGTTGTCTCCATATAGTGTTTTTACGCACTATTTAGAGAATGTGAACTTTGGCTCCAAAACAGCTTGTCTCTATATAGTGCGCTGTCTCTATATAGTGCGGGAATCGTGGGTGGAGCAGCCGTCTCTGCATGCAGACAGTCGGGAGGTCAAACCCTGGTGTCACGCCGTCAGGGTCCTTATTTAACTAATTACTTAATTAGTTGATTATTTAGTCCCCACGTTGTCATGGAGGCCTCCCGCTGGGGCTTTTGGCGTTCTGGAGACTTTCTCTTGCAGGTTCATTGCCATTTTAGAGTTTTAGTAGTTCATCCTTAGAAAGGAGTTCTGGATCCCTAATGCAGATTAGTGAACTGGTTTCAGAGTGATGATTAAATGAACGTAGATTGATCAGTAAACTGGTGTCAGAGTGAATTAGCGTAGATTGATCAGTGAATTGGTGTCAAAATGATCAGTAAAATAGCGCCAGATTGATCTGTAATCGACTGTCAAAGTGATCAGTAAATTAACATCAGATTGATCAGAGAACTGGTGTCTGATTGTCTAAATGTCTAAGCTGACAAGATTTTTGAAAGCTTCTGATTACAATTCTCTCGTATGAGTTATTTCGTTTAAACTTCAATCTCTTGAGTTCTAAGTGATAAGTAAATCGGTCATGGGACTACACGGCCCCCCCTAAGGGGGGGCCAGGCCCCCCCCCTAGTTTTCAAAAGGCCCCCTGTAGAAAAATCTTAGGGGGGGCCTTGGCCCTACCTAAGATTTTCTCAAAAAATTGAGCATAGAATGGAGGTCAAAATCTAGTTCATTAGACAGAAATTTTCCTGAAATTCACCCTTTTTCAGAGTCAAATCAATGAATAAAACATTATTTTAGTACTATTTTTAAGCAAAATAGTAAAAATTATGGCTATGAGAAATGAAAATTTGCCTATGTAAATTTTGGCTCCCCGTAGTTTTCAAGAGGCCCCCCCCTAGAAAAAATCTAGGGGGGGCCTTGGCCCCCACTAGCTCGAAAAAGTGTGTAATAGCATGAAATCGGTGTCAGATTGGTTAGTTATCCATAAATTAGCGTGGATCGATCAGTCAACTGGTGTCAAAGTGATCAGTAAATTATTGAATTAGCATCAGATTGGTTAATGAATTGGCTAATTGGTGCCTCAGTGTTCGTTAAATTCGTGTCAAAAACCAGTGAACTGGTTTTCACATTGATAGGTAGATTAGCGTCACTTGATTAGTGATCTGGAGTCAAACTGTCAAAGTAACAGTAAATTTCAGATTGATCAGTGAACTGGTGTCTAAGTGATCAGTAGTGAGTAGCTTCGCGTGAGATTGATAAGAGAACGGGTGTCTAGTGATCAGTAAATTAGCATCAGATTGATCAGTGACTCAGTGAAGCGGTGTCAAAATAATCCGTAAATACTTAAATAAGTGGCAGATAGATCAGCTTGAACTGTTGCCTGAGTCATAATTATATTAGCGGCAAAACGATCAGTCCATCGCAATTTTAGAGTCATATCGATCATTGAACTGGTTTCTATTGTCTTATTGATCAGACATCACATCAGTATGAATAAATTGGCGTCAGATTGATCAATGCACTGGTGTCTGAGTGATCAGAAAATTAGCATTTGATCGATAAGAGAACTTGTTTCTGAATGATCAGTAATTTTGTGTCGGATTGATCAATGAACTGGTTACTGGTGTCTGAGTAATTATTGAATTAGGGAATGGGCATTTCACCTCAAATTTTTTTCACCTACGACACTATTTCATGATATTCCCTTAATTTGTGCATACGGGCCCGGGCCAACTATAGGTAGACAACGGTTAGGGTTGGGGTTAGGTTTATGGTTAGGGTAAGTCATGGAGTCAAGGGTTTGGGCAAGGTAAGGGCTATGGTAAGAGATAAAGTGCCGTGATGTGGATGACTGAGGTTATAAGTCGGGCTCCTTGCTCTCCTGGTGCCTGAGTCAGTAAATTGATCAGAGAACTGATGTCTAAGCTTCTAATGACAGTAATTTTACGAAATAACAGTAAAATAACATCAAATAGATCAGAGTACCTGCGTTTAAGCTTCTAACTTTCTAAGGGAATCAGTGTCAGGTTTACCAGTTAATTGGTGTCAAAGTAAATTAACATTTAACATTGATCTATTAATAATGATCAGGTGTAAGGTGTTAAACTGTTAAAGTGGTCAGAAATTATGAGCGTGAGATTAATCAGTGAACCAGTGTATACTGTATAAGTGCTTAAGTAGTTAAGTAGTTAATTGATCTGTAAATTAGCGTAGATTGATCACTTAACTGGTGTCAACGTGATGAGTAAAATAGTGTCAAACTGATCAGAGAATGCAAAATACCACCGAGGCCGAAGGCCGACGTTTTCATGGAAGGCCAAGATTTGCATGTATACATGTACATTGTACATGATATTGTGTATATTTTTTATTTCATATCGCACAACACACTCAGCACTATTCCATGAATCCTCAAGCGCATTTCTTAGCCGTAAATCTAATTTACACACATTCCTCTACACTTACACTGTGAAAACAGTGAAGAGTGTAACGAACTGTCTACTGATTAGATTACAATTTACATGGGAGCAGCGATGTGAAAACCGGGAAAATCTCTATGGGCTGTCGGCTCAACAGCATTCTTTACCGTTCACATGTATGTCACGTGCAGCACGTGACTGCAACTGATACTGCTAGTGCAATGTGAAAACCGGGAATCTTTCTGGAGAAACAGTGAATTTACAGATATGCTGTATGATCACATGCATATCACGTGAGGAGCATGACTGACATTCGATACCCCACAAGCGATGTGAAAACAGTGCAATTTCAACAAACCTGCTCAACAAAACCGGGGATATTTATAAATACTGCCTGATCACGCGCATATCAGGTGACAAACCTCGTGACAGATCATTTACGTGAAAACCGTGCTTCTCAACCTGGACTGTCAGCTGAAACAGTGAAACAGGTCAATCAATGTTGGGCCATGGAGGGGTGCCTTAAATAATATTCTTGTGTTTAAGAAAAGAAATCTTAAATGACGTTGTCAAGCTTACATTGAGGCAAAAATATCGACAAATTATGAACATATACCGTTTTAAGTCATTTATAGCTGTAAAGCAAAGCATTGATTGGAGGCAGTCTACTAGCTGTGTGTTTAATGGGACAAGAGCTGCATTACAAGTTACACGCATGAAAATACTCGCAGCATTATCATAAATTACAAAACCGTTATCAGTGTAATACCAACTATAAAGGCTGAGTGTGATACACAAATTACGCAGGTGATTCAGAATTGAAATAGACACATAAAATCTTTTAGGAATAAGATAAGCTGTAAAAAACTTGTCATAATATGTTAGTGTATAGAGATAATTGAATTAACAGTGGTTTGAGAGTTGAATGGTTGGATTGATAATGTTTAGTTTGTTTTCAAATGCTCTCAAGGAGCGGGCGGTCAGCCTGGCGGTTCTGACATGTGTACCAGAATGTGTGAATGACAATGCAGTCTTAGCTCAGGCTAAGCAAAAAGTATATAACATGGTTAAATAATATTCTTGTGTTTAAGAAAGAAATCTTAAATGACAGTCAATGACGAAACCTCTCATCCATAATCAAAACCTTCCACAAACAAGGAAATGCTATTAAACGAAATGGAACAACCAAACAGCCCAAATGTTTAAACAAGCTTAAACAACTGAACAAGCTTAATTCAACCTAAACAACCTAGAACAAGCAGTTTGCATTTCACTTGTTTCGGCCTGTCTCACCGTTTCAGGTGTTAAAGGTTGTTCCCAGTTTTTAAAAAATTTTAAATTGATTGGGGTTTTTTGGGTTTAGTTGTTTTGTTTTTGCTGCTATAAAGCAAACAATGAACAATGAACCAACCCGAACAAGGCAAAACCCTTAAACAAAGGGAAAAATGCAAAACGCTTGTGTTCATGTCGATTCGAAAGCTTGATTCGGGTTATTTCGGTTGTTCGCCTTTGGTTTCAGTTGTTTTTCGGGAACGTTTCGCCCGGCCCGGCCGACCCGCCGCCTGTGATGCCTTTGTTCGGGTTGTTGGGGTTGATTCAATTTTTGTTTCCCCAAAAAGCGAAAAAAGGGCGAAACAAGCAACAAGCGAATCAACAACAAACGATCAACCCCAAAATTTTCCCCTATTTCGGAAACAAGTTGAATCAACCCACAGCAACTGAAAGAAGGCAAATCAACCCAGAACAAGCACAATCAACACAGAAAAAGCAATCAACCCAAAAAACCGGTCATCAATAAACGGGAATTCAAGGAAAGCCCATGGTAAAAATTTGTATAACTGTAGTACTGTATTAGTAGCTTGACTTTCCCTCCTCCAGCATGTTGCAGAGTTGACACTGACATGGCTATTTCACTTCTTTGTGCAAATAGAATTTAAATTCTCATGGATATGTCCCAGTGTCCAACTCACGCCCCCCAATATAGCATCCCAATCCATAGTATCAATTATATACCTGGAGAGCGAATTTGGGCAGATTTTTATTCTGGGGAATTATTTTACTCGATATATCCATTTAAAACCCAAAACTATTCATTCTCGGAGCTTTTGATATTTGCTCTTCTAGGGAAAAAGTTTGAGTATAAATCTTCAAAAATTTTAAAACGAACAGAAAGTTCTTTTGGCAAAAATGACATCCCAAAGCAAGAGCGGGGTTCGGAGAAATACAGCAATTTTTATATCACTATTAACATGGATTGAACACTGAGTTGACTTAAAATCGTAAATCAGGGAAAATGACATGTATTGACTTATTGAGCATGAATCGAGCCCGAAATTCAAGCTTTGTTACTGATATGTATCTTCATAAACCAGGGCAAAGGCATCGATTGTAAAATAAGTTGAAAGTGCAAAGAAAGAAAGATCCTCAGTGGCCGGATGAAATGGTGGTTTTAATCTACAAAAGAAATAGGGGAAAAAGGGAAAAAAAATATGAATTTGTTTATTCTTGTAGCTTGTAGAAAATCCTCAAATGGAGGTTACTACAAACTACTTAATAAGCTGTTACTGCCCAAAGAAGACATAAACGTTAGGGGCTAAGGCAGTCACACAAGCTCCATAAAAGAGTAAAGGCAAAGGTGTGAACTTTTTAAACCATGATGGAACATTTTTAATAACGTTTTTAAAAAAGTTTACATTTATTAAAAACAAAAATTTTGATCCATTAAAAAAAATCAAAGTAATTCAAAAAACGGGGGAAACATCTGCCCCATATGAGCCAATAAATGCCGACGCAGTAGGATGGCAGTGGTCATCCCTTCACATTTTGCAACTTTGTCTTTGCAGCCAAGCCAGTAACACTTCCATTTCATGTTCCGAGTGCCATTCAGATGGGTTTCGGTGTTGATGACATGTTGGTAAAAGTCGCTGTTATTTGTAAACGATTTCCCACAAGAAAGCCATCCACAGGTTAACACTGAACTCTTAAAAGGAATGTTTGTGTTTTGTGGCGTAACTTTGGGCTGTTCTCTCTGGCAAACTTTGGGAGTCCTATTGATCATATTTGAGGGGGAGAAGTTGTGGTACTGAGCATTTTTGGCTTCATGAGAAAACTGCTTCGATATTGGTGCCTGAACAATAGCAGATTTCTTCAACAATAATTGAGGTGTTCGTAACCCTGTGCCTGGCATTGATGGCTTATGCGGAGTGTATGTCTTATTGAAGGTAGATTTGATCAGAGTTGATGAGTCATTTTTCATAAGTGGAGAGCCACTTGCAACTGAACTGTTAGCTGGTGAAGTGGCTGATGATGTATTGATGGACGAAATAGGCCGACGAATGTGTGGACCCAAAGAAGCAGCTTCTTTTGGTACATCTGAATCATCTGAGTCACCCTCATCATCACTACTACTACTATCAACATCAACTTGAAGTGGCTTGAGAAAATCAGGTTTTGTGGTCCTGTAGAGTGCTTTTGGTCTGGCAAAATGAAACCACTCTTTAACCTCCAAGTTGTTCGATTGATCTGAAGGATTATTGTAAAGTTTATTTTCTGCAAGTTTACTGAATTTGTGGTTTGACTCATCATACTTATGATCACAAATGTATACATCTTTTTCAAGAAATGACAAAGGGTGTTTCACAACATATTCCTTCGAAGATAGTAACTCACAATGACCCTCAATGCTGTTGATGTGATTCACATCCGAGATATTACTCATGAATACTTCATTGGGGTAGAAGGCTCTTGTTTCATAAAAAGCTGTGTCCATGGGTCTTATAAACCAAGGTCCAAACACCCAAACCAGGTCTTTCTTGTCTTTGTGAATTTTGTCAATTCTGGCAATATATGGCAACTCTTTATCTGAATTGAGATACACAAAATCTCCAACCTTGAAGATGTCACCATTTTCACGAACAAATTGGGAATAGAAAGTCTTGTTTTCAGTTGTCCCACTTATTACAGTTTGATTATTGAACTTTGAAAATGTCAGGCAACTGAACAGCGATGGAAAGATCTGCTTGCAATACTCTGATTTATTGGTAACAATATCAGATGCTAATCTGGTCCTATAATTGTAGCTTAAATATCTATACCTCTTGGTCACTTTTTCTGTGATGAATTTGACATGAACAACATCTTTAATATCGGTTTTCAGCAAAGCATCATTCATCTCAAAGTAGACAGTTCCTGCCACCCAACAGGGGCTATTGACAACATTAATATGGAGAATCATTTGATCACTATCTGAAAAAGACACACGAACTTTTTCTCCAACCATGTAACTGACACCATCATATGTAAGGCAGGTTATGGTACATTGAGGAATTGCCACATCTAATCTTTCTTGGTAGTGATCAACAAACTTTTTCATGGTGAAATCAAAACATTTTGACTTAATGGAGGAGATTTTATCTCGTAACAATAAATAATGTCTCATAATGCTAAGGAGCTTGGTCTCAATGGTACTGAACTGATTTCTGTTCATGTTTGAAATGATTATGTGTAACAGGTCATCCTGAAAACGGTCAAATCTCGTATAGTAACCACTTTTGACATTGGAATAAAACTGGTCAAATGACATGTTAATGAACTTAGAGTCAGCTTCTACTTTAGTAAGACCAGATATTTCAGTATTACATTTAAGATTCTCTGCAATATCTGCCATCACCTTATTAGAAAGTACTATCACTTCAGTTGGTTCACAGGGCATACATTCAAGCAAAGTTTTCTGAAAGATAAGAGCACTATCATGAATTTCTGAAGACTCTTCATTATAGTATCGAGCATTTTTAATAATTAACAGACAATTACTAATAACATCAGAAACATTTTTGACTGTCTTTAGTGAAACCCCTTGTTCAATTGCATTGAGGCTCATAGGATATTTTATCACAGTGTGGTATGACTTGCTAGTCGGAATCTCCATAAAGTGATGAAGCAACAATTTTCCCTCGGAATCCTTCTTAGTTTTGAGAGACTTAAGAAGTGATAATGCCTGGTTTAAATCTTTTTCCTTCTTCAGAACTAACTTAGAGTCCATAGCATCATTAATGGGACTGTCACTTACATTGAGCCTAATGTTTGAGATCTTTTTATTAACACCTGCTTTAGGAGTTTTATCTCTTGATTCAATTTTGATATTGGCAGAACTACCCTTAGGAGTTTCAGTAACTTCTTCACAAGTATCACCTTCTTTCTTAGATTGCTTCACAACATCTTTGCCTTCATTCTTGACAATATTACTCTGTGAAAGAGAAGTTTTGATTTTATCAAACAATGAAACTTGCAAAGTTTTATTAACATCAGTGCAATCAACAAACAAAATATTATCTGAAATTACATCTAGATTTGGGACACAGTTCTCTATCTCTTTTCTGTTTCGAGTTATTCTTTTCAAGCTAGTGCTCTGCGACAGAATGTTACTGTAGGGAGTTTTTCGAAAAATAACCATGAGTTCTTCCTGCAAATAGTATTTCTTTCCATTGTATGAGTATGATGGGACACACTGCAAAAGATCTTGATAGTCTTTATCAGAGTTTATTAGCCTTGAAATAACACTTTCTAGAGTTGAAAACTCTGGACAAACAGAGTCTATTCTGGAGGACATAGCACACACAATTTTCAACAAGACATTCCTACAGTTTTCAGTGGTCTCCAAAACATCTTCAAGATCAACAATATTATCGATATTCTTATGGAATGCTGAGCACATACGTACCATTTCTCCCTGAATCTCACTGCCCTTATCTTTGAGATCAGAAAAACAGGAGAAAACATTCTCTTCTACACTATGATGCTCAACTCTAGGTGGTCTAGGTGCTTCTGTCTTTTGGATCTCAGATACTTGTTCCCTTTTTACCTCTACATCTAGCTTTTTAGATATTTTTTCTTTTTTAACTTTAATTTCGACTTCCTGCTTCTTATTTGCCACATCCCTTTTTGCTTCAATCTCCTGTTTCTTTGATGCCACATCCTTTTTCACTTCAACCTCCTTGCTCTGTAATGCAAGATCTTTTTTCACTTCCATCTCTTGGTTCTTAGATACTCGTTCTTTCTTAACAATAGGGGAAGTCCCTTCTGATGAACTTCGCATTCTCACTACATTCTTAGCCTTAGGTGTGACAGAAATTTTTCTTTTTTCACCAATTTTGACTCTTTTGCTTACAGGAGATGCATCAGGTTCTTTTTTCACATCTGATTCATGAGACTGTTCTACAGCTGATTGAACAAAATCTTTCAAGTTGATTGCATCCTTACTGATAATACTTGATTTTGTGTTAAATTGAGTGGCATTATCACACATTTTATGAAGATCTTGTGATAGCTGCTCTAGACTCCCATACTCACTACATAAGAGTTTGCTACGTATTCCACTTAATGACAGTGGCTCTGTTATGGATTTATAATAGTTTTTGAAGGCTTTTTTGTCTGGTAAACATAGAAATGCTCCAGCAAGTGGTCTACCACTCTTATTACATCTCAAAACTACTTTGCAGAAAAGGTCCCATAGAGCAACATAAACATCCTTGGTTATTAGTGTAAAATTGTCTGGATTAGCATCATGATCTAACAAGGGGAATTCAGGATTCACTGTAATGTTTAAGCTCTTATGTGAGTTAGGTAAAGATGTCATATGCTCAGATATAGCAGAAATAATTTCAAGTGCCATGTCATGTATTTCAGTATGAGGTTCATTGTAGGTCTTTGCATTGACACACATGACAATAAGGTCACTATAACAATGATAAATTGAAGAATACAAACCTTTCATTATATTATCTTTTATCATGGATAAGCTTATAGGGAGTTGGATAATTTCATAGTAATCAGGGAGAATTGTCTGACTTGGCAGCTGATTAAATGCTTTCTGGGCACTAGGCTTGACATTTGCCACTTTAAGGAGAGATGTACACATTGATTTGATTTTACTGCCTTTGCCATCATGATCTGAACTATCTGATGCACTTCCTTTCTTTGGGGTAAGCTTGTTCTTAGTTTTCTTTTGTTCTGCTGGACTTTTGGTTTTCATCTGGGGACTATTCTTTACCCTGACTGGAGTACTTTGCTTCTTCTTACTCTTCACAATAGGTGATTTTGTTGTACTTTTTCGTTTGGATGATTTGGATTCTTTGTTATGAGGTGCTATTGAATCTGATGTTGATGTATCTGAATCATGCCCAGATTTATAATAGTCCATGCTTATCAGGTTATTCAACTCTTCAGCAAATTTGCTTTCAATGCTTTCCAGATCAGGTGAAACATTATCATCTTTCTTTAGATTGGTAAATATACCTTTTACATCAGAAATGTAACTATCAAATAAGAGATATCCCTGGTTTTTCACCTTCCGAATAACAGGAGAAAATTTTTTATATATAAATTGCGATTCTGTTTGACCAGCATTCTTTGTGAGCACATCAGTAAGCTTTTCACATAGCACATTCAGTTCATATTCACTTTCTTCCGACATTTGATCTGAAAATAATTACTTGTTAGTGAATAGGACTTATAGGTACTAGCAGGGCCCGTGGCCTCCGGCCACCGTTCACCAATTTTTCGCTTCAGCAATTCGTACAGTACAATGTAGTACTGTAGTTCTTATCAGTGATGAGGTCATATTCTAATCGGGTGTGCCTACTCCTCTAAGTGATGTCTATATACCTGGTGGTGTCAAACGTCACTGGTACTTTCGTATGAGCATTCCGATCATCAGTATGCTTGATTGGGTACTGAGTGGTGTCAGAGAGGTCTGTGGCTATATATAAGGAAGACCGGACAGACAGATATATATTTATTTATTTATTTATTTATTTATTTATATATGAGGAAGAATTATAAGTAGTAAGATGACTATTTGGGGGAATGACACAGTACTGATTGTCCCAAATATCCCTTCCCACAGGGGCGTAGCCAGGCAGAGGGAACACAGGCAGCTGCCTCACCATTTTTGGACAGTAATTGCAAAAAAATTGTTCATTTTGTCATAATGATAGCTTTGAGCCAAGCAAAATAAAACATTCTACAGGTTTTGAATGTAACTTGCCACCTCCTTGTAAAAATCTGGCTACTCCCCTGCTGTCCCCATTTGCTTTTGATCCTCCCCAATGCTTTTTAGTCTTACAATTAGGGGCATTGAAGAGGGTTAGTAGAGATTGTGGTTGGGAAGGTGGGATATTGGATTTGGATTGGTTACATGTTCATAGAAGTGTGCAGACTGGCAGTTCACTTGGGTGAACTAGAAAATTGGCAAACTAAATGAATAATAATTTATAAATGAACTAATGAAATTTGTATTTTTGAATTAAAAAGAAATCTTGATTCAAGACATAAATCTGCAAGACTTTTCTCCTACTCCGTACAGGTATTTCCTTCAGCAGCAACCCAACTTAATTTCTGACTGTAACTGAAAATTTCTATGGCAGGAGTTCTATCCTGTTGATTCACCCCAGTTTGCATTATGGGTTATTTATTTATTTACAGTTTATTTTATTTTATTTGTATATATTGGAAAATTTTAAATGTGTTCTTAGAAAATTTCCATAGTTATAGTAACTATGCTACCAAAGTATTCCTTTGCTAGTTTTTAACCTTAATTATTTTCAGCACGTTATTTTTTATTTTATTTTGTTTGATTTGCTACATCATATGAATTAGCTAGTAGCTAGTAGTACTGTAGTAGTCTAAGTAATAGTTTTAAAAATAAATCATTCTATTGGTTTTAATAAATTCATGCCAACGCATGGTCAAGTCTGCTGTAAAATATAAATAACATTGTTTCATTAAAATAACATTGTTTCATTACTTGAACTCCAACATGATCCCTTTAGGTAATGCAATGTGGAGAGCAGTAGGATCTAGAAGTTAAATTGCTATATATTATATCACTTTTCTGTAGAACAATGGTCATATGGAACAAAATCCCCTACAGAGCTACAATATAGTACCAGGCAAGTTAAAAGTATCTCCACCTTTAAATAACAACTCAAAACTTTCCTCATTTTTGCAAAACCCACAGATCACACACCTCCACTTCCACGAGAGGTGGTGGCAGCTCTCCATGGGAAAGAGCTCTGCTGGAACCCATCTGGATGCACTGGTGCACTATGGTCACAATATGAAGTGAATTGACAGCAAATTATTGTCTGGGACCTGCAGCTTTATCCACACAATCTATTCCTCAGTTCCTTACTTCATTGAACCACGATCTCTGTTAACTCTTCCAATCCCTGCATGCACTCTGACATTCTGGAAATGATGCTAAAAAGCTCAAACTATCTCTTCTGGCTGGATGGCTAACAATGACCAGGTGGGAGTGCAAATGTGACCATCCAAATGTGGAACGTTCACATTGCACGCATAAATAAAGTATTATTAATGTAATATTGTATTGTTTTCAGAAACATTTTTGTAACTGGACATACTCCAGACGAGGTCTTTGAAAGGTCTTAAATAATGTGGTTTAAGTAATCAATTACACACAAATCTTACAAAATCTTATACATGCATTTCCAGCCAAACTTAAATAAATCTGAGAGGCAAATGTGTGCTAGAGCAAGAGTTGAAGAAGTATTAAAACTCTCACACCATAAACTTAAAAAGTTAACTAAGGTTAAATTTCTTGGTGTTATGATAGATGAGGATCTGAGTTGGGAAGCACAGACTAAGTTCCTAAAAGACAAACTGCTTTCCTCTCTGGTTGTCAACGAATTAAAAAACTTATTCCTGAAACTGAATATATGAATTTATATACCTTACGAGACATATTTAAAAGGAACGAAATTTGGGGATTTCTCGAAAAAAAATCCCCATATTTTCGTTCCCCCAAAAATTCAGTCCCCAAAATTATTTCCCCCAAATTAGTTAATTACGGGTTTGTTATATGACTAACAGTGCATAAAATATGGAATTCCCAGACAAATTTCAATAAGTATATCAGTGTAGAAGAGTTCAAAATATCTTAAATGCAGTTATTCTAAATAAAACCTTCTACACTCGACTCGATAGAGGGGATCTTGTACTGGAAATTCTACTACATGGATCACCTCAGTGATATTGGCCTTTCTGAAGTTCGGATTTATTCCCAAAGTTACCCTATTTTTCGAACTTGAAAAGGCGAAAATCCCTAATTTAATTTGGAGAACGAAATTTGGGGATTTTTGAAAAAATCCCCATATTTTCGAACCCCCAAAATTTCGATCCCCGGAATTATTGTCCCATGTTATTTTATCTTGTAAGGTAATTCACTCTTCAAATCTCACCTCAGCTACTGCATGAGCAGTTGGGGTTGGATTTCAAGGTACAAATTGTGTATAAAAAAAGTCTATTCTTTGCTTTATTGGCTAGCTGACGCCAGCCTTGCTAAACACGTATATCCCTGTCTGCGCGGCGCGCTTCCTCAGGGAAGCGCGGCGCGCGTACGCACACCTATGCGGGCTTAGGAAACGCCAGCCGCCTAGCGGCTGGCGTCAGCGGGTCATACATCGTACGACAAATTGTAGTACGAATTATAAAATAGTTGTTTGTCAGATTCGACGTTGTTTGCTAAACACGTATATCCCTGTCTGCGTTGCGCGGCGCGCTTCCCCAGGGAAGCTGAAGCGCCGCGCGCGTACACACACCTATGCGGGCTTAGGAAGACGTTGTCTGACCCCTTCGCGCCTTCGGCGGGCGCGCGCGCTTCGGTGCTTCGCGCGCGCGTCCGCCGAAATAATGGTTAGACAACGTCTGTCAAGAAATAGTATTGTTTAATCTATTAATTGAATGGTTGTTTGATTTCAGGCGATTGACCGGACGCGGACCCGATGATAACAATTTCCCTCAACCAGGGGCGTCGCGCTTGCCGCGCCGCGCACTCCGTGCGCGTAACCAGGGTGCCATGCTGGTAAGGGCAAGTGCAAATTTGCCCTAACCAGCGCCCTGGTTTCGCGCACGGAGTGCGCGACACCCCTGGTTAGGGGAAGTGCAAATTGGATTTAAAGTAATGGAATAGGCAACGTTTGGTGAACCTGTTCCTGATGTGATGTTGACATTGCGAAATTAAATATATTTAAAATTTGTGTTGTAGATTCTTCTTTGTACATTGTTATTGAATTTGTTTCTGGAGAACCACTTCACCACCTTGTTTCCTCAAAGCAGCAACCTGTTTATTGAAGATTGAATACTGATTAAGTTTGTTAGTTGTTGCCAAATGTTGCATTTCTCAGATGGCAAACACATACAATATATTTGTTTAATGTTTATTTATCTCCAGTACACTTCTAAAATAATGAGATTGATGACATGCCTGCTGAAGGCAAAGGGGTCAGACAACGTCTGACAACTAATCTCTATCTTTCATGGGATGCCTCCATTATAGCTTTGGTAGTTTGAAACAGGGCAAAATACTTTAATGTTTGGTGAGGCAACAAAATGATATGTTTTTAAAAGCTAACTTTGTCACACACAGAGTACAGACTAAGACCATGCAAGGTCCAAATAATAGAATACTTGCAAAAGGAACCTAACCTATTAACTTAATGCCCCTACCTCAATGGAGTGTGTTGGTTTCATGAGCTTCAGTGTCATGAGTTGGTCCTTGTATATTATTGGGAATTCTTTATCTTTATCTTTAAACTTTATCTGGTCAGACAAGATCAAAGTATCAAGTCAAATGTCACTAGAAATAGGGCCCAATAACACTTTTGAAGGCAAATTTGAAAAAAGCAAATGTTTAAATTCATTAGGTGGAAACCTTAATACTCTTCCTACACAATTTAGTGTATAGTCTCAAAATAAGTTTCATGTTCATTTGGTATCAAAGTTATCACTTGTCTTATTTAAATGTTTAAACAATTCAAGTATACATTGAATATACATTGCAAATATCATCTGGTCAGACATGGAGGAAGTTGTCATGACATCTAGATTTGAACTCAATACATCAATTGACAAAAGGTTGTACACAGTAAAATGTTGACTAAACTTTCTATTATTGACAATGAATCATCAGTGTTGACAATGGACCGCCATTGTTGACAATGAATTCAATATGATCTTCTTTGTCAAAAATTGATCTTAAGTAACGAAAATGAACCTTAACTTCTAAATCCAAACCCTAAACCCTAAACAAACCCCACAATTCATTTTGGCTGGTGTTAGAGTCAGGGTATGACTCAGGGTTCACTGATTACTATGACGATCTTTTGGCAAATGCAGCTGTGATTTTATTGTCAGCAATAGCAATTCATTGATGAGAATGATCATTCATTGGTGAAAATGGTGAACATGAATCTATTGCCAATAATGGAATGCAGTGGTAACACTGAATTGTTACGTTATGGCATTTTGGCAATTAATTGTCAACTGTGAATCTGTTTTTGACTATATGGTGACAATGAATTAACAATAAATCATCAAATAAATTGACACTTAAGCACATTTCGAACTGTTTGAACCATATTGTGATTTCTTTATCTAACAGGTTCAGTTTTAAATTTTGTGGCAAAATCGAATATAACAAGCTGATTTCACGTGGATCTGTTCATATTGAGTCCCCTGAGGTCCCACAAAAAAGTCTACCAAAATCGGAGTGGGGCAAATACGATTTTTTTCAATTTTCCCTCAGGCGCATGGGCGCATATGTTCAAAATACGATATCTCAGCTTCTGAATGAGATACAGACCTCCATGAGCACCTCAAAATGACCGCAATGGTCGACTTATGTTGGGCGGATGAGGTTTCCGAGACCCCAAATCCTTTACTTTTCAAGATATCGTCAAAAAACCTATACGCGAGTAGCTTATCTGAGCATACGCAGGTAATATGTGTACAAGTCAAGCAATTTTCGACATTAACCATCATGAAGTGAAAATAGTGAGCTAATTATACATTGATCAGATGTTATTGGATCAGCTGAAGTAACAAAATAGTTCTGAGTGGATTGAACAATGATATTTTGGCTATGCAGTATGCAATTCCCTCATCTCAAACATCTAAATCCGAAAATTATGATTAGGTTTATAAGTTTATCGACTCCATTTGAAGCTATTTCATGAATGACTACCAAAATAGTTGGCAGGAAAATAAATTATTGGTTTACTTAAAAAACAATTGCCTTGGTTAGTGGGTACTATCAAGGCTAATTATTGGCATTTCATGTCAACCATCAGAAAGTTTCAAATGCATTGGTTCAGCAGAAAAATTGATGACACCGGATACATTTCTACAATATAGTCTCTGGATTAATAGCATATGGAACATAGCATATGGAACAACACTTGTTAGCCTATACCTATCATGGCGCTGGACAGGAACTCAAACTTCAATCCCATCCACTCAACACACATGGTTGAGAAGCATATTAAAGTTAAACATCGATTATCTAGATTGATAGATAGTACGAAGGCTCATAAACTCACGAAGCATAGGTCTAGCATGGACATACAAAGATTCGTTTGCTAACCTCATGATCATGTAAAGATGTAATGTTGACTATCAGATTATCCATTATTTTCAAACCAACTCTTACTTCTCAAGAAAATGTCTTGAATGGGATGTATTCTGTTTGATGGACACAGGAACGTCCAGGAGATTTCGGAGTCTTGATTAGGCCATAGTGTTAGTTTCTATCTGCTCTCTGGGATTCTGAGTTTTCATTGCTACAAAAGTATAGAAGTCACCTAGTATACTGGTATTAAACCCACATGCCCAGTTGGCAGTTGCAATCATTATAGTTAAATGATACTCCTATGATTGTAACCATACTAACTGAGATGAACGAGTATCAATGTGCTGTTCTGGATCAATGTTCATTGAAATACCCTCAATCCTCCTTCGCTAATATGGTATGAACATTAAATGTTCAGTTGAGACAAGTTATAATATTATTTCAAGTCTATGTTATGCATTTTAGTATGACTCTGAAGAAAATTTTCATATCAATAAAAGCTGAAGATAAGTTATAAGTAGATCGTACATTTTCCTTAAGCACATCTAACTGTCTTCTTGAGCTTTTTCAAAATTGAATAAATCATTCACACTCAATCATCCTTCCCTTATCGTTTCCAATCCAGCACCATTCTGTTACCAAATCTTCCTCAAGCATACATCATTGCTTGAACCCCAACTCAAGAATAATTTCACTCTGTGAATCTTTCCATGGTCATCGTCCAGATTCCAAAAGGATATATAATGACATAATGGTTTTCGAAGCACTCCAAGATTGTAAAATTTAAGTAGGCTGGGTTTTGGGATATATTCATATATCCAAACATAGCTGCTGAACTTGGAGAATCCTTTGGCTGGGCAGTTTTATGTCCCATAATATGTAGGGCAAAGGCTTCGAAAAGTAGGGCAAAGGAGAATTGGTTCCTCTTCCTGGTATACAATCAGGCGACCTTTCTTTAGGTGTATTTTCGGGAAGCCCAGAAAATAGGGCTAAACCCACAAGGCAGGGCAAAAGGAGGGCTTTACAGGGCAACGTCCAAACAGCAGGGCATGGCAGGACACCCTGCTAAAGGCAGGGCATTTCGGCTTCCAAACCTAACTGTCAAGAAGGAATTCACTCAAAAAACACGTGAAGTTACATTTGAACTGCTTGCTGTTGCTTTGATAGGCTGTTCTATAACATCTGCCTCTTATTAAATTGTTAAAGTATGTCGCCACTGGTCAAATGTTGGTTTTGCTGTTCTTGTAGAAGCTGCTTACTATATTCTAGCCATACCTGCTTACTACCATGAAAATAGCTATATTTGGATTATTTAAACTCAGTTAAGACCAAAGTGGAGTCGACACAACTTCATGAACCTACAAACCTAATCATCATTTTCGACAATTCAGTTTTTGGACCTATATGTGCCTGAGGGAATTGCATACTGCATAGCCAAAATATCACTGTTCAATCCACTGAGAACTATTTTGTAACGTCAGCTGATCCATGTATAATTAGCTCACTATTTTCACTTCATGATGGTTAATGTCGAAAATTGCTTGACTTGTACACATATTACCTGCGTATGCTCAGATAAGCTACTCGCGTATAGGTTTTTTGACGGTATCTTGAAAAGTAAAGGATTTGGGGTCTCGGAAACCTCATCCGCCCAACATAAGTCGAACATTGCGGTCATTTTGAGGTGCTCATGGAGGTTTGTATCTCATTCAGAAGCTGAGATATCGTATTTTGAACATATGCGCCCATGCGCCTGAGGGAAAATTGAAAAAAATCGTATTTGCCCCACTCCGATTTTGTTAGACTTTTTTGTGGGACCTCAGGGGACTCAATATGAACAGATCCACGTGAAATCAGCTTGTTATATTCGATTTTGGGGGTCAGCCTATTTTTATGCAAAAATGCGTTGGACTATTATTATTGATGGCTTGAAGAATTCATTCCTAGTTTTATGTATAATTCATGGCATTGTTTTATTATACTGCATGCTAACAATAGTGTACATAGTGTGTGGGTTTGATATCATTTTTTCACAGCATCAATGATCAATCACTGCATGCTAACTGATCATAATTGTAAACAACAGGATGGTCAATATAGAGAGAAATAATAAAAGGGCTCTTGCTGCTTTTTGGTGAGTTCAAACCACACTAGTACATGTTATTAAATGTTATATAGAAGCAGCAAGTTTTTCCTTTGTAAGAATGATAGAAAGTTAGTGCATACCTTAAACAAGAACTGCGCCTACCGGCACATTTCTTGTACCCGTTGCTCCCGTATGTAGGCGCTTAATTTCCTGTTTAGTTCCCTGGGGCTGGTATTAAAACACGCCGTCATTTGATCGACGACCGTTGTCCGTCTTATTTACTGACATGATGAGTTGACGATAAAGCATAAAAGTGACCTTCCAAATCATGATACAATCGCGCTTCTTCTATCAATTAGTGCCACATCGCAATACTAATATCATTGAATCAATTTTATAAATATTCCTCATTTTGCGGACACTTTACATTTCCCTCTCCTACGTACAAGTTTAAATTAACGCGCGCAGATAAAAATATCACGTGGGCAATTTCGTTCCACGTGCCCAATGTTCGCCCGCGCGTTCCCGCCATTTCGTAGAACTCTTTTCTTTTAGTTGCGCGCCGTTCAGAGTTTCATAACTATGATCAACATTTCCGTTACGCGTTACGTTTTCTTATGTGCTGCGTTGCAGATATCAAACCGTTGCAATGTTCGCTATTATTTCACCCCAATTGATTGATTTTCAAGATTGAGATACAAAATATGATTACTAACCAAGATTAAGATAAAATATTCAGATATATTATCAATCATGAACCGAGACAAACTCTCATGTCTTTCTTTCCTCTCGTCAATTCTTTGGATCATTCATAACTGATTTTATAACACTGCCCATTGTAATTTGCCCGAACTGCCCGCTACTTATTAAAGAAGGCCAAATGACTGTGTGATTGAAATCCAATCAAATATTTGATTGATTCCGTGAAAATCGATATTGTTTCGATTTAATGATTAAAGAATTGTAGAATTTTTGAAAAAGAATTTATTTCAACATCAGAATGAACAGAGCATTGAACTCAAATACCTACAACGCTGTTAGCTAGCTGTAGCCCACAATGTAAAGGATGCCACTAAACCAAGCTACTCTAACGCGAGTGATATTATAAAGGAGCAGTTAGATGCATGATTTGAAAATGTATCAACCACCACCACGACGACACACGGTCGCGCGCAGCACCTATTTCAGATTTAACAGTACGCGTAAAGGTAGTATACACACAACCCCCAAAATACACGATCTCTGCTAACCTATTCTCAATGCCTTTTTGTAAAACAAAAACGCGATTGGGAACCTTAAAAAATTTAAGGTAATGTTGGAAATTAGAATAAATCAAATTAGTGCCATATGTAGCTTCACTGAGTTTTCTAAATATTTGTCGCACATTGACTTATATATTGAAACTTTGAAAGTGCTGATTTTAAACTTTTTCTTGGTTTATTGTTCATAAAATTGTTCATAACATTGTTCATAATTGTGACCTTTCCTGTTTTACTGATAATTTTCTGGATTGCAGTTCTGTGATTGGCATTTTCCAACTAACAGACTTTACATTCAGGATATTTGGTCTTTGTAACAACTTTGGCTATGTGATCATGTTATCTGCTGCATATGATTTGATTTCTGTAAGTGATATTTTCTCAATGAATTCTTAGCTGTCATGACTTGAATAATCATTTAGAATTTTTATTCTAAGACAAGCAGTTTTGAAAAAAAAGTAAGTGTTGAAAAAAGTATGGATTGAAACCATAGGTAGCAATCCAATAATTCACTGATGCAAAATATTCAATTTTATGAAGTAGCAGACTAGCAGAGTAAAAAATAGTTTGTATGTTAATCTTAGTTGTTCAAAGCCATGCGAGATTTGTTCTATCTTAGTATCTTGATTGCAAGATCACATTAATTCTGATGTTTAACTGATTCTCATAAGCTCATACTGACATTGGACAATTTTGTTTTGTATACATTGATGCAGGCAACTGTACCTATTATTCAACTCAATAAAATTGCACACTTCTGTGAAATTTTTACCTTAAAAGCTTAAATTGCATTTAACACTTAACAGTTAATTTCAAAACTACAGTTACTACTGTTGATACAGATACATCATAAATTATTGACCAACCTCTGTCCAGGCCCATAGCCAGGATTTTTTCTGGGTAGGGCCCTGCACAATGAGCAAGCTGCTGCAGGGGTTTTTGGCGCAGCTCCCAGAAATTTTTTTGGTAAATTGGGTGTTCCAGACTGTTTTCTGGGGTCAAAATATATCAAGTTCATCGAATATTACAATATCTGATAAAATTATAGCAAGATTTTGGAAGGTATCAATTTCACTGAGGGGGGCTGCAGCCCCTGTGGCCCTCCCCCTGTCTACGGGCCTGCCTCTGTCACAGTTTTATGGAAACAATCCAACTGAAATATCCTCCCTTATACAAGTTATGCCCATTCTCCATAAGATATATTAGATAGGTATTACATCTTAGGTAGGTATTGCACCTAACTTGTTCACTTTTATGACCATATAGTATACTAGCAGGCCCGTTGGGTCTGCTAAAACGTAGCTCACTCGGCGAGGCTACGCCCCGCCTCCCTCGCAGTATTCCAACATTGCAATTGAAATTATGAAGACAATTTTTCTATTTTTACCGCATCGAAGAATGAAGACATTTAAATTTAATGCAAAGCCCACTCAGACTTCATTCACGCCAGCTTAAATTTCGTCACTTGCAAATTTTGAAATATTAAAAAGTTTATGAAGGAGCAAAATTTACAATGATTCGTTTGTCACTGACCCATGAAGGCCAGTTTTGTCTAATTGCAATTGTATGACGAAGTTAATTGAATTGCAAAATGAGAACCGTGCATGTATACTGAACTTTGAATTACGCATTGATTTACGCCAAGATTCCCAAATTCGCAATAATATATGCTATGCCCAATTATTTGGTCAATTTGATTTTGCCTTGATCTTAATTTCTTTCAACACTTGCTCGATTAACATTATTTAGTTGAAACCATTTTAATAATCAACTCAGCATCGATTTAATAAATTGACCGACCATTGCCACGGATTTATGAAGGGAATTCTATCGCCTATGTCCTCCCCCCGATGCCAGCCATACCCATTCTCTATCTTCAGATCTTTAATTTTAAATGTAGAAGACGTAAAATTAACAAAAACCACGACGCAGCAGTTAGCAACGTATCAGAAACCACTCGCATACAACTGATCATAACCTGCACGTGCAGTTTCCAGTAACCATGACAACGGCACCAATAAGCACATTTTCCCCCGTTCGTTTCTCTTGATAAGTGGATATTTTCTTGGCAAGCTCAAATTTAAACTGTGCGCCCGCACAGACATAATTCACGTGCCATCTCCAAATTATATATAAGATATAATATTTTACATTATAGTATGTTATACTTCATATTCAAATGTCAAAACTTTCATTCTCATGTAGACGGGTAGTGGTGGTGACTCCACATACTGTGGACCTAAATCTACTGGTGTGAGTAATCTAATCCATTATAACTATCTACAATTAAGGTATGTAGCAATGTGATTATGCTAGAGTTTTTTTCATATATCATATCCATAAATTCAAAGAGGACTTTAAAACCATTATCCAATTAATAAACAATATTATGTAACTGTGCCTAGTAAATGTATCATGTTTGATTTATTGTATTTTCCATATAATCGATTTTCAAAGGGCCCCTTAGAGATCCTCTCAAGGTTTTCAATCAATCAATCAATAAATTTTATATTTCAGCCTATACTCTTAGCTGATGTTCTTCCTTGTCTTGCCATCAAGTTAATTGCTCCTACATTCATCCAGAAGATACACTACAAGTTGGTAGCTATAGTTATTTCATTTTGAAAATGATAGATCACATTCTTTGTATGATGAATGATGATATCTAAATCGGTAGTGATTAGGCTTTTAAAGCAAGTATGAAATTAAGCTTGATATTTTTGAATGGTTAAGATTTCAGTTTTTTGCCGAAGTGTGCTCGGACAAAGTTAAAGATATCTGCACTAGAATTTAGGATCTACATGCACCAAAATATATTATAAATCTTTACTTGCATCATAATCTTCATTAGTTCATTTCCACCTTATTTCCCTTATTGACAATAATTTGAATTACCTTCAGTGTTAAGGTTTCAGCAGCTGTTATTGCTTCAGTTGCTTCATTTGTTACTGTTGCAAGTACAACAAACTACTCCCTCATTCTGTTTGGTGAGATCATTTAAAAATTCAACAGTTTCAAATTTTCTAGAATCATGATCATATCGAGTACAAGACACTCAGCAGACAGGAAAATAATCCCAATTCAATGTAGGTTATGATTTTCCATGCCCTTCAATAGTAAAATGTCACAAAATTTGCAGGGGTTGCCCTGGCTTCACTAAGTAGTGGCATTGGGGAGATCACATTTCTAGCAATGACATCACATTTTGAAAGGTCAGTTTCAGTCATATGTTAAACTCTGAATCGATTTGAATGTGCTAATCCTCACAGCTGACAGTTATTTCTATTTGTTTCCTACTGTATGGTCCTAAGACAATTAGGATTGTGTACTTATTCATACTTGAAAACCACTGATTTTAAATTTTTGCAAGTGAATTTTGTCACAAGTTATCAACTTCATCATCACACAAAACCTGGATGATTTTGAAAATCGTCAAATGACCAATTGGTTTTTTATTTTATTTTTTCCCTCCCCAACGCCTTTTTGTCTTACAAAAAGGCATTGAAAAGGGTTAGCAGAGATCGTGTTTCGGGAAGATGATAAATAGGATCTGTGTATATCAGGTCCAGGTTTGCAATACAACTACTGTAATTTCTGAAAAGTGCCCGGAAAATGGTTGTGGTGTAAAAACGTCATAAAAGTGGTGTAAAAACGTCATAAAAGTGGCGTAAAAACGTCATAAAAGTGGCGTAAAAACGTCATACAGACGAGTCTCCTAGCAACTCTTACATTTGCGTGCATTAACACGTGCGCAAAACGCTTGCGAGATCATGTATTGTTGATGAATGTTCGTGCGGCGCAGCATGAGTCAAAATATGTCAAAGTGCGCCGCAGTATGCAACTAGTAACGATTACAGTGGAATGAATGAGGTAGAGCGTCCATTTTCCAAGAGCTGTTCATTGAGAAGGCAAACATCAAAGTTTTCGTCAAATTGAAATAATTGTTTTTATCTTCAATCAAGTTGAAGTGCGAAGGTTCTGCACTTACGCCGCGCACTCGAGCTCCTTGCAGCGTGCGCAGGGCCGTCTGAAAAGTTTGACAGGGTAATAAATCAATTAACTGTTCGACTAATGTCAATCTGTTATACATCAACCCATGTTAATATTTAGCGTTATAGTGATACAGATACGAAAATATTGGGATCTTTTACACTTAAGCCTTTTTGCAATTAATGCAACAGTATAACTACGCGCCGTTAGATTGGCTTAGATTATACTCTTACTAGGAGTAGGATAGCCTGCACGTGTTGTATCATGATACTAATTCAACATCAATTTCAAGCACCACGGGGGAGGGAAATTAAGCGCCTGCATACGGGAAAAAGGGACAAACAAGAGTTGTGCCTGCAGGCGCAATTCTTGTTCAAATTTGAAGAAACTACCAATTTTTGGAAATTCCTGACTTAATGCCATTTTGCTTGCTAAGTGATACAATTTTTCTTGTAGTTTTGGCGTTCTTTTGAAATGGTAGGTATCATTTAATTGAGAAAATTTTGCACATTCTCAAAATGGCATCGTTTTCGTAAATAGGGATCATTCACATACTACGTAATCAATTTTTGTCTGCTTTTAACCCCCCTCACCTCTCCCTCGTAATCAAGTTTACAGTAGTTGCATGTGTTACAATAACATTCGGTTCCCCCCTATGTGAGTAGGTGATTTAACGTAAAATTATGGGTACTAATAAAATGGTACATACAATCTTTAAATCAATAAAATTGAGCACACGTTTTTCTTTGAAAATTGCAAAGACCAACCCCATCAAGCCCTGGAATTTGTCGGAGTCGAGGCTCCATTCAATCATCAACCTCTATTAAAAGGCTTTGGCATGTAAGTTTACATCTTTCCACCAGAGGTGTGATAACAGCATGGAGTTCTGGAACTGGATTTGCTGGTATCTTAGGAGCGACCATGTACCTAGTACTTACCATGGGACTGAGTCCTTCACAAACTATTTACTTGATGTTGGTGATACCCTGTATCGAGCTATTGGCGTGAGTATGACATAAAGTCTGACTGATTTGTTGTTGAATGAATTTTATTCTATCAAAGAGCGTGTCAAAGCAAAGAAATGGTACTTTTTAAAATGGTACTTTTTAATGATCGTTTATTTTAAAGTATTTTCCTTCAGATACTGGTTGATTCTAGTTCGCCCTGCTACTCTCAATGAACCGGAAGGAGGATTCCAACCGCTCTTGGAGGAGGAAAATGAATCACAGGAAGATGCTCGGATCTCAGAGCCTGTGGAAGAAGCATCCCAGTCATCCTGTGCACCTGGTGTCAAGCAGGCTGCTCTCAAGTTTGGTCAGGGAGTCAAGGTGGGTCAGAAAAGTGAGGTGCTGCGTTGTGAAATGATGTGATGAGTTGGGAAGTGAGGTGTTGGTTTGCTTGTTGACATACTGTAGTATCCTCAAACACGTAACTACTCCAAATCCAATCTCTGTCATCTCTTAGCTGTAACTCGTGCTTACTTGACAAGTTGAAACCATCGCAGGAATTGAAGTACTATTTGGGGTCCCTGTTTCTGGTGTATGCCAGCGAGTACCTGATAAACCAGGGGATGTTCGAGATCATGTGGTACAAGAACGCTCCCTGGACCATGGAGGTCCAATACCGACTCTAAGTTATGGAAACCAGTCTGAAGGCTGGCTGGGGGTGGCGGTCCTCGCCCATGCAGCTCTGAGGGGAGTTCCTGGGTAGTAAGACACCAGGACCTTAGTCTGAGTACACATCCCTTGGTGTTGTTACTGTTTCACTGGTAAAATTACGGCTTTCTGCTTACTTTTTACATGTTTGTGTGACAGTTTGTCAATTGACATGCAACATATTGTGTTGAAGAAAGACACATGAAATTTCTACCCCCAGCTATCAAGTGTTGTATCAAGTGGGGGTGACCATTTCCAGATCCAGCGCAAGTTGCATCCACTTCTCTAAGATCCACATCTTCAGCATTCTACAGGTACGTGATTACAAACTCAGATAGAGAGAAATACCAAATTAGCTAAATAGACCAAATCCCACTCGAGTAATGATTTCACTCCAGTCTTATATTAGCTTACCGGTTACCTTTGTATGAGAAACTTTGCACCCCGCAATTTTCAATGTAAATTGTAACACTAAACATGTAAGAGATTACGTAAAAATCAGGGCTATGTTGATATCTGTCGGTTTCTCCAAAAAAATACATTCGATGAGTTATGAAAATATATAACCGTTAATCATCCGATAATAGTCGCTGCCCTCCTCAGTTTCTGAATCTGATCCTGTTCGCGTGCGAGGCTAGGTACGCCTTCATTCCGTCCATCTGGATTACCTTGGTGCTGATATTCTACGAGGGGTTACTAGGGGGTGCCACCTATGTCAACGCCTTCTACAGCATCTATATCCAGATTGTATATATCGCAGTGTCAATGTCCGTGATGTCCGGAAACCTTGGTAACATGTAGCATAAAATGTAAAATTTTAGTACTATAAACTTATAAATGTAAATCTACATTCTTCAAGTCATGATAAAACCCAATAGTTTTGCGTTATTCAATGAAATATCACATCTTAGACGATAGTACTATTATTGATAGAGTTCGTTAAGTTTTCCCCTTCTTGGTTTCCTTGCTCTCTGTCAGGTGGCTGTGAAGTTTTTGGAGCGCCAGACTTTGAGTCATCTTCCCCATAACTCTGCAAACCGTTGGGTCAGCGGTACACTGATCTACTGATTCAGTTTGTTGGGTGTATAATTATAACCCCCCTCTGTCAGATTCCACATTACCGGCGAGAATACGCACTAGGACTAGCCTCTGTCTTAAATTAGTAGTTTGAATTGCCCCCCAATTAATGAGCGATTGAGTATTTGATGATTAAACGATTCAAGAGTTAAAATAAATAAACAACACAATAGGCAGCAGCAGATTTGCACGACTGATCACAACAAGAAACACACTAGACAACGCCCAGATAATCACTATTTCTGTGTGAGGGGAGCTAAATATTTGAAAGATATGCAAATGCAATGACACACACACTGGTAATTTAGGCGATATCTTGAATTCCAATGTGACGTCATAGTCAGGATGTGTAATGGTGCATTGATTAGCTCTAACCACATTTTTGTGTACGGAACAGGGAGAATGGAATGTAATCAGCAGTGCACAGGACACCAGATACTTAAACATTTCAGGTTTTGATAGTTATGGTCAGTTATTGTGGTAATTATGCAAATGTGTCAGCCGCTTGCATATTTTAGGGATTTGGATTTTGCAAATATTTCATACTCATTGATCAGTGTGCTGAAGTTTGATAAATCAAAGAATTTCAATTGTTAATCTAATATTTTTGTAACTCTGAGAATAATTATCTCTCACTAAATTCCTGAAGTAACGGCATTTTGAATCTGCTGCTGCCTAGGATATGATTGATTCGATAAATTATCTCAAAATCTAACCTTTCACTGCACAGGAGCTCGTCTGAGAGAATCCAAGGGGCAGGACTCGGCACTGGGGAATTCTCTGCACTTTCTTCACTGGGGTATCTTTGGCTGGGTCCAGCGAGACGAGATCTGAAAATAAAATGTGGTGAAATGGGTGAATCACGCTGTAAAATTGGAGGAAACAACACGATAATTTATAAAATTGAAATCAGAAGACTTACATTTGATTTCCTGAAGAGAGAGGGATTTATTTATCATTTACTTTTTATTGGTGTAACTATTGAATGAGGAGAAAATTTATCTTAATTTTTTTTCAAAATTTCAAATTCGTAAAATTAATTCGAAAAAAATTATAGCTTACCCGAAGCGCAGAGGTCCCCAGCTCAAGCGGATCAGAAAAAAACGATCGAGAAATGAGCAGGATTGGGCGGGAAGGGAGAGTGGCGCTAACGCGCTCATTGGTTCCCGCTCAACTCTCCTGCGCGCTCATTGGTTCCTGCTGTCACGTGACAGGGATGCGCGTCACTGATTGGCTGCACACATTAACAGTGTGCTCGGGGTACTCAAGTAGGGAGAGATAACTCTTGTGTAAACTGATAATTTGTGTGTTCAAACTGTGAGTAGGATGGAGAGGATGCTGCTGCGTGTAACCAATCAGAGACTCGCATCCCTGTCACGTGACAGTAGGAACCAATGAGCGTGCAGGAGAGGGACGACTCCCCACTTTTTGTGCCTGGTACTGAATTAAAGGGAGAGGAGCTGAGGAGTAAGTTATTGTAGGACAGCCAGACTTGATGGCGCCAAAGCCCCAGTGATTGAGTGTGACGTCACAGTCGCTATTACCATGATTTCAAATTAAAGAACGGTGACGCAATATTATAGTTCTGAGGCCATAACTTTTTCTGGGGACATTTTAGGGCCTATGTTTGTTAACAAGTCGTATATGAATGTGGCCATTGCGATGATTTTGCATTAAAAATTAAGTCTCTACGACCTTCCAGAGCCGAAATAATGCTTTTTCTCTTCAAAACAGCATGTTTGATGTGTATATATAAACGCTCAAACTAAATTAAATATTAATATGATTATAACACGGGAATAAAATAACAAGGGACAAGTATCTACAAATTCTACAAAGTTATCAATGTTAAAGAGAATGGAGAACCTGAAAAGAAACCCTTGAAGGCCCAGGGCTTTGAAAGTTTATCAATAACACAATAAAGAAATGATTTTCTATTTCTGAAAACATATTTTGTAGCTAAACTAAATTAGGAAGAACGCACAACGCAAATCACCGGCGGTTTGGTCAGCTACCAATCGCCGGCAGTTTGGTCAACTACCAATCGCCATGATGAAGTGAATCTGGATTTGTGTTAAGAAACTCACGTTGTATCTTTGTATGAAGCAACATTTGACACAATAGCTGCTCTGAAAACCGCATATTCAGTTAAGTTGCATATACCTTATTGCCCTTAAAGGACCTGTTACGTTTGGAAAAATGTATGCTCATTTTTTGATATATTACAGCAAATTAGACATATAGACCTTCTGTGAAGGTCCGATGATTCAATTTGCTTCCTAACGCTAATTAGAGCCGATTCAATATTTATTGCGTGACGTCACGGAATCTACTCTGAGCCGCGCTACACGACCTGTACACAGTATTACTGCTATAGTGTGTGGTACAATGACTTAATGAGACGGGATGAATGTTTCAAAGATAATTAGCTATTGATTGGATAACTGGATATAGGACACATGACAGCTTGACATCAAATTTCCTAATTACAATCTCATT
Source organism: Beroe forskalii (assembly GCA_011033025.1). NCBI lineage: Eukaryota > Metazoa > Ctenophora > Nuda > Beroida > Beroidae > Beroe > Beroe forskalii. The sequence goes on along the minus strand of WFMF01000066.1, from coordinate 152,040 downwards.
AAAGAATAATGAATATCATCCAGTTCATCAGATATTATAAAAGTTCATTGAATACTATATCATACAACGACTTGATCAGTATCGACACATGCTTCACGATTGCTAGACACACAGTTTGGTATTGTTTCTTACTTTCTTAGTCATAAACTTCTGATTCGTTTCTTAATAATCTTATGGTTTCAATTAGTTCAAATTATAGATATTTATAATATTGTCATGTTCAGTTTCCTGCTTCAATTCTGCTTAGTGCACGCTCAATCAGGACATTCTTGCAGGGTTTTTCGGACATATGAAATGTTTTAGGCACTGGCTTTCGGATGTGATGTGAGAGATCTGAAGTAAGCCGGTGAGATTGTTTCTTAGATTGCTGATGATTTGCTGGAGCAACGATTTCTTGAAAGGAATTGCATCCCTTACATTGTCAGTTTTGAGGACATAGTCTTTCTGAGCTCGGGAGTATGCCACTTTCATGTGAGCAGTTGTAGGAGCACTTAGGTTGTTATTGTGTTCTAATGCTGTCAGCATTGTCAGTGCGATGTGAGTCTCAATCCTGAATGCCGATGACTTGGGGAGGTACTTCAACTTCGAGCTGTGGAATGATTCCAAGGCACCTGTGTGAAGAAACTGGCTGCAGTAACGCATGTCATTGCAAAGTCGTGTATTAGTAACGATCTTGAATAAGGCGATGAAATCTTGTTCCTCAACCTTGAACCAGTTCCCTTTACGATGTTGCCCCTTCGACAATGGCACATGCAAACATTTCTGATTAGGAGGATCCAACGTTGGAGCCTTGGGATAAGGCGTTTTCCCTCTCATCTCTGCAAACGTCTTGTGGATTTTGACTCTGCGTGACCAGCCATGAATGTTCAGAATATGAAACAGAGTTGAATGGAAAAGTTCTAAGAGTAGGTTAGAATCGCCTTTACAAGAATTGCACGACCACCAAAAGTGATTCACTAAGTCGTCAGTCCATTCCGCTATTTTGGGATGTTTTTTAGCTGCCTTGTCCAATTTTTTCCTCAGTCTCTTAGCTGTATGCCACACATCGTAGCCATGGTATATATTTGGATATTCTTCGCGGATCATTTTGGCTATGGGTCCATGACAATCTGAAACAAAAGATTTCACGGGCAGTTTATCTTCATCGATCAGTATAGACATAACCAGTTCACAGGCCTGTTTTTCTAATTCTCCAACATACTGACCCTTTTGTATTACTGCGAAATCAACGACTTTGTTTGTTACACACTGCATGATTGTGTAAGTACAGAACTTAGCACTATAACCTGGGCTGTCGAATTGTCCATCGCCACTCAGCATCAAATCGGTATTCTCTTTTAGGCAGGCCATAGTTGCTTTTCTCATGCTGTTGTACTGCTGGTGTATAACGGGGAATAGCCAGGATTTGCTAGTATGATAGAATACTTTAGCCGACATAAGTGGAATCTCCAAGAGACGGAACAAATAACTCAGCTTTGAATAGCCTATGCCACTTAGTACTGTTGATGACACTAGTTTTATATTTGTAGCGGATTTCTTGTGTAAGAGTTGCCCTGAGTGCCACGAGTGCTGGTGCCCAAATGAACATACATAGTCAATCACAATGGAAGCCCCTGAGTACCGTACAGTTGATGCCAAGATCCTACTTCCACAGAGCAGGCAGTACACAAACAGTAGCTTCAACTGGTCCATGCCGACGATAACAGCTGATATAGGGCTCGTGACGAATTTCTTCTTTCTTCTGGAGTAACTCTTCCTTTCAGTCCAAGTCTTTCCCATGTGTACTGTTCCTTCTGTATTTATACAAAACGTTGGATCTTCAGACTCCAGACATACGTCATCTCCTTCATCTTCATCAGAGCATTCAGAGTCGTGTGCATTCAGATCTGATATAGAATCGGTTGGGAAGCACTTGCAGCTGAAGTCTGTTTGGGTTGTTATAGATTTGCTGCGATGAGTTCCACGGGGTGTCATTGGTTCAATACAATCTAAGGAGGGTGTGTGTATATCGTTCTGGTAAGACTCTGTTTGGTGGCTAGGAGTACACTGTTCATCAAGAGGATCCGGAGCATCCTCTTGAATCCTCCCAACAATCGACTCATTTTCTTGAATCAGCTCAGACACTCTTGCCATACTCATATTTCGTCTCTTTCTTTCTCTGGGAGTAGCTGTAGGAGGTGTGCCATTTATCATTTGAATTGATCGTTTTGCTCCAGAAGATCTGTCAGTGTTGGGGATGGCATCTGATTTGAGAGTTATCCGTGTACCTGGATGAAGTAAATGGTTATCTTGAGCCTTTTCATTAGGCTGGGAAGAGAGGAATATTCGATCAAATAGATCACCAAATTTTGCAAATCTGATATTATTTTGCGGGATTTACTTTTAGCTAAATCCACTGGACGGCTTATGTCAATCATAAGATATGTAGCTAAAGTTCTGATTTTAGATACGTGATTATAGAGCAATTTCCTATCATAAGAGCATGAAAATTTTACCTTTCAAGCTTTGTTGTTGATTGTGAAGTTGGAGGGAGTAGTTGAAATCCCGATAAACAAAGTCATCGTCTTGGAAATGCTCAGAACAAACAACCATCTTCTCCATGTTCACATCTTCGGGTCTTCTGTCAGTTCTGTCAGTCCACTTTCTCGCCAACTGTTTGTCCTTTGGAAATTTATAGAACCGTAGAAAATGCCTAAAGCTACTTGCGTCTCTTCCATTCTTCTTTTTACAGTTACCAACGCAACAATACGACATTGCATTAGTTATCTCCTAGGTTTAGTGTCATCTGTTATGTTCGTTTGACGAAAATATTTACAATATTGCACATAATCACATACAAGATACACAGGCAATGGAACATCGACAAGGCTGTTTGGACGAAGATACAAATTCTGACACATCTGATTCGGACTGCAGCGAAGTCGGAGAAAATGACAACAACTACGATTATGATGGAAAGGTGACATCGAAGATGTTTTCGTTGCAGTTACTGCCAACAAGGACCGACTGTAGTGATCATAGCAGTGACGACGAGCTCTATGAGGATGACGAAATCGACTCGGAGGAATCTGACATAGAGACCGGACAGTTGCAGAATAGATGCAGGTGTTTCAAATGTCCAGATAACTCTACTGAAAGTGGTGATTACTGCTGCAACGATATTTCAGTTGCAGAAGATATGAGGGACGGCAAAAACTGTGTCATTGAAATGGAACAATTTATCAACTGCATAGAAAATGTCCATTCATTAGAACTATCGGCATATGCATGTAACAAGGGAAAGTCGTTTCCTGACAAGGGTGAAGTTGAAAAGTATAACAAGCTTTTACGGCACACTGCATACAGAACATTTTTACTTATTCTTAATTTCAGAGGCCTAGGAACAGGAAAGAGATATCGGCTTCCATCTTGTGTAGAGAAGCGAGTTAGGGACTTGTATCCTAGTCCTTAAATGGACACTATGCTGGATTTCATGGACTCGATCAGTTCAATTCATTGAAAGAATTTTGATTCAAATTTAAACTTAAGGCTCGTTACCTTAGTGCATCTAACAACTCATTTATATCAGTAAAGATTTATTACAAGGAACAGGACAATTGCAAGCGATAAACACCGGAATCAAACTAAAAGAGGGGGTGTAAATGGCTAGAATTACAGTGTTTGTTATGATTGCGTATCCTTATGATAGATTCTGTGACGTCACAGCCTGTTTCCGTTATCATCATCTAATTAGGCTTGTGTAGATCGTAGAGAGTTGCGGATTTCGTAATTAGATTTCAAATAAAGTAATGCATTATATTCTTGAATTTTGTGATATTTCTAGAAAATAAATTCCGACAGTATCAATTTGCTTTATAAAAGCTTCAAGCTATGAATTAACTTCCCGAAAAACCTGGCATCAAATTATAAGGGCACAGAACACACCTTAAACTTAAAGGCATAATGGCACTGTTCCCCTCGCAAGAAATCAATCAATCTATATCTCTATATCTGATAAAAATATTCATAAATGACCATGAAATTGTGTCGTGGAAATGGACATATGAATATAAACTAAACTGTCGCGTTAGCAAAATCCCTCGTGCTACCCATTACTCCATTATAAAAACTCGTGTAATCTCAACAGTTGCTTCAATCCTGTTCCGTTTCCGCTCCTCCACCTTCTTCTTGATTTCCTGACGTTCATCTACCGTTCATCTATTTTTCTTGTTTTAGCAACCGCTTGAAATATTTTTGTCCAAATGGTTCAAAAATGATTCAATTTTTGTCCAGAGGTTCGGTTAAAAAAGTCCGATAAAGGCCCAATAAAGGTCAATAAGGTACCTGAAGAAACGGTAAATGGATATTTCAGTGCAGGGCTTAACTGGGTATGTCTCCCATATAAACGGCTCTGAGTGACGTCACAGATCTAAACTTCAATTTTTCTGTATCCTAAACCAAACCATAGCCCTAACCAAAACCCTAACTTCAATCCTAACGGAACCCTAACGGAACCCTAACGGAACCCTAACCCTAACAAATTCTGACCCTAACCCTAGTCCTTAAAGCGCTAGGTGCGCTTAATTATATTTTCTGAGTGACGTCATACTCATAGATAATGAAGGCTCCCGTTTATATGGGAGACCGACCCTTAACTGAGCGAAAATTTGCGCTCGGTCACCGCTCAATTGCACTCAAATCCACTCATTTGCATTCAATTTAGGAAACTTTTGCGCTCATTTCTGTTCATTTGCGCTCTAATTCTAAACTCCAGCATAAGCACAAATGAACTAAAAATATTGCGGTCATTTGCGCTTGGTGTCACTCAACTGCGCTCAACTGCGCAAGTTTTGCGCTCAGAGCGCAAATGATTGAGCGCAAAAATTTTCCGTTTGCGCTCAGAGCGCAAATGAGCACAAAATCTTTGCGCTTGATATCGCTCCTTTGCGGGTATGTCTCCCATATAAACGGCTCTGAGTGACGTCACAGATCTAAACGTCAATTTTTCTGTATCCTAAACCTATCCATAGCCCTAACCAAAACCCTAACCTTAATCCTAACCCTAACCGGGTTAGGCTTAGGATTAAGGTTAGGGTTTTGGTTAGTAACCCTAACAAATCCTGACCCTAATCGTGACCCTAACCCTAGTCCTTAAAGCGCTAGGTGCGCTTAATTATATTTTTCTGAGTGACGTCATTGTCATAGATAATGAAGGCTCCCGTTTATATGGGAGACTCACCCCTTTGCGCTCAATTGCACCAATTTTGCGCTCAGGTCAGAGCGAGAGCGCAAATGCGTTGTCAGGCGTTGCCCTCGCGCGCACAAATGATTTGTAATTGTGCGCACAAATCATGATTTGTGCTCATTCACATTGAGCGCAAAATAGTGCAAAATATTTTGGGTATGTGTCCGATATAACTCTGGCTAAGAGACGTCACAGATCAAAACCTCAATCACTTTGTATATTAATATATCCTAAACCTAACTATTGCCCAAGCCAAAACCTTTACAGTTACCATAATCCTGGCCCCAAACCTAACAAATCCTGATATGATCCCAACCCTAACCTTTAAGTTTAAAGCGCTAGATGCGCTAAACCATATTTTTCTGATTGACACCTTTTTTATCATAGATAATGATTCAAATTGCTAGTCTGCCATATAAGAGCCTTCATTAAATGAAGGCTCTCGAATTATATGGCAGACTAGCAATTTTTGCGTCCACCAAAAATGAGCACGAGCGCAAATTTGCTCAAATGCGGCCATTTTGCGCCCAATTTGCAACCATTTTATTGCACCCTGGGTGAAACATTTCCAGCAAAACTAAAAAGTTTCAAAAGTGAGCTCAATTAGGCGCAATTAAGCGAAAATTTGGGCGTATATATGCGGGATTAGGAAAAAATCAGCGTGCGGTCCTGAATAATCACGAGGCCCAAACGTCTGTCAACGCAACGGTCGACAAGCAAATTCAAATTGAATTGCAGTGCACCGCACATTTCTCGGCTTCTCGCAAAATTTGCACTCAGCTCTCATATTCCCCTAAGGCCCTAACCAGGAGCGTTGTTTGGAGCAAGGCGCGTGCATAAAACTAGGGATCTGGTTAGAGCAAGCTCACATATTTTACCCCGAAAGTGGACGCGCGACGTGGGTCTACAAATATGAATTGAATATAGCATAGCTCAAGAGTAAACGGCGCGCGCATCTTTCTAATATATTGCATTGTGCGCCTCCCGACCACATGCAATGATCTCTCAAAACTGCAACTGTGCATCTCAAAAGTCCTAAAGAGTGCACTCGAATCTCTCAAGAGTGCGCTTGCATCTCTTAAGAGCGCGCGCATCTCTTTAGAGCGCGCGCATCTCTCAAGAGTGTGCGTGCTATATCTCTAAAGAGTCCGCGCATCTCTAAAGAGTGCGCGCGCATCTCTCAAGAGTGCGCGTGCATCTAGTCTCTCAAGAGCTTGCGCGCATATCTCTTGACTCTTATGTCTTAAGAGCGCGCGCATCTCTCAAGAGTGCACGCGTATCTTTTGCGACTTTTATGTCTTAAGAGTGCGCGCGCATCTAACAAAAGAGAGCGCACATTTCTAAAGAGTGCGCGCGCATCTCTCAAAAGTGCGCCCGCATCTCTCAAGAGTGCGCGCGCATCTCTCAAGAGTGCTCGTGCATCTCTCAAGAGTGCTCGTGCATCTCTCAAGAGTGCGCGCGCATCTCTCAAGAGTGCTCGTGCATCTCTCAAAAGTGCTCGTGCATCTCTCAAAAGTGCTCGTGCATCTCTCAAGAGTGCTCGTGCATCTCTCTTGTTTTCCTCAATTTTCTTGTTTTCCTCAGTGCGCGCGCATCTAGTTCAAGATTGCTAAACACGAATATCCCTCAGTTACGTTGCGCGGCCCGGCGCGCTTCCTCAGGGAAGCGCCGCGCGGGCTTCCGGCTTAGCTTACTAGCTTAGGAACTCTCAAAAGTGCGCTCGTATCTCTCAAGAGTGCACTCGCATTTCTCAAAAGTGCGCTCGCATCTGCATCTCTCAAGAGTATGCGCATTTCTGAAGAGCGCGCGCATCTCTAAAGAGTAACGCACATTTTTAAAGAGTAATGCCAAATGCATATCTCTGAAAGGCCTTGGCGGACGCGCGCGCTTCGTGCGCGGAGCCCGCCGAATGCGAAGCTGAAGAGGTCAGACAACGTCTGACAAGAAAGGCAACATGCGTAGTATCATGTTACCCTACCCTCCGCAGCGCGTATATTGTCTGCAACACGCGACCCTCCAAATTTCTGCAAGTGTTGCGCACTTGGGATGGGAAAAATCTATTTAATTCACAAATGATAATTGCTGAATACGTATAAGTATGAATTTATATTTATATCTTGAATTATTCTTTAATTGTTGTTATAATCTTGAATTAGATTGTAAATAATAAATATTGCGTTTTATTATTTATTATTGCATATCATCTCTTTTGTTTTTTGTATCAACAGTATGCTAAATTTACTTTTGGAACTGCAGTAAGATACATAAAGCATTCCACGATTCTTTTTCATTTCCACCAATTTCTATTTTCAAATTTAATGTTATGCTTCAAGTGTGCCTTTTGAAACTTTTGTGCCTTTTACTTTGAAGATTCTGTTCTAACCTTTGTTTTACTCTGTATTGTGAATGAGAAGAGTGTTTTTATTGTTCTCTTGTGAATTGTTTGTTCCAGGAAAAAGGAAAAGAAATTTATTTTCAATCATCAATTTAAAATGCAATGAAAATGAATTACATAAAAATTCTTCGCCTTGACCCTTTAGAATAACCCCAAATCAGTTTTAAACAGTACACTACTTCATGTTTCCATTTTTTTTATATTCCGGCACTAGGTATGGTAAATCCATTACATTATTATTGACTTCATAGCCATGTCTTTGTTTGGGAACACAAACAGTGGCAACTTGTTTGGAACACCTGCTACAACATCTGCTACCCCTTTATTTGGATCAACACCTGCAGGTATTTCAAAATTTGATTTGAAATTCAACTTCAAGTGGCAAAATTCTATCAATATGAGCAAGTCAACTTAATCTGCTTTGAGACTCCATAAATTCTTCTCCACAGGCACAACTGGAACACCTTCCCTGTTTGGTTCATCAGCTACAGCTGCTGCTCCTGCTGCTAGCACCCCACTTTTTGGTAAGCATTGTATGATATTGGTTGCCTAGACCTGATCCAAATCATTGAAAGGCTGAGATGAAAACAAATAATATCAAACTAGATTCCATGCCTTATTTTAAGATTCATCTTTTTCATCTTGCAGGGGGTGCTGCCACTAAGTCTAATCTTTTTGGAGCCCCAGCTCCAGCTGCTACCTCTACTTCAACTGCAGCCCCTTCTCTCTTCTCTAACCTTGGTTCAACTGCTTCAACAACACCAGTAGCTTCTTCTGCTGCCCCTGCTGCTAGCACTGCAGCTCCATCCTTGTTTGGTGCTGCTTCTACTGGTACAACTGCAGGCACAACTTCACTGTTTGGGAATAGTGCTGCTGCACCTGCCACTGGTAAGTCCAAGGAGGATTTATTGGTTCAATAGTTCACTATTTCAGTCATCTACAAGTCATCAATATTTGACTCTATTCTTGAACATGATTATCAAGGGTATTTGATAAAACTGTCAATTTCATATGTTTAGGATTTGATAAAATAAACAGTCCTCTCAGGTACAAAGTCCCTGTTTGGAGCTCCTGCCCCCACTGCTGCAACAACTGCCCCTGCTTCCACACCAGCATTAGGTGCTGCTGCTCCTGCAGCCTCTACGACCCCCTCACTCTTTGGAACTGCTGCTGCTGCTACCAGCAGTGCCCCTGCTAGCACTACTGCTACCTCTACTGGTGCTACCTCACTGTTCAATGCACCTGCTTCTACTAAAGCTGCCCCAACTCTTGGTAAAATATTTTGTTTTAATGCTTGAAGGCTGTTGTCAACATATTGTAGGATATGTCCAGTAATTTGGAAATTTTCAAATTGTTACCTTGGTCTAGAATATGAAAAGAATATCAAGTAGTATATTTTTGGATCTATAATATAAACAGTGAAATGAATTAATATACACTGTTAAATTTCCTTAGGAGGTGGACTTTTTGGATCTACAGCAACATCAACCACTGCCTCCACAACCCCTTCCTTGACTGCAGGTTTCAAGCTGGATAAGATTTTACTTTTAGAAACAACAAATTGTGCAAGATTGAAATTATCATGCTCATGCTTTTCTAACCATATGTGCAGATACTTGATTCTTTAATTTGATGTGTTCAGGTTTCAAGCTGGGTGCAACCCCTGCTGCTAGTTCAGCCACATCCTCAGCCCCAACCCTATCCTTAGGAGCAACAAGCACAGGTTAGAGGATTTATGGAGGATGGATAGAGAGAAATTATTCAATTTCAAACATCTTGAATTCTCAGATAATTTTTCACTTCCGGTCACTGTCAGGCTTATCTGTACAATCTAAAGTTGAATTTTTCTAGAATATAGAATTTTAACCCAATTCCTTTTGCAGCTGCAAGTGGGACCACATTGGGAACCACCACCACAGCTGCACCTGCTACTGCAGCTACCACTACTTACACCTACAAACAGATATTTGATTGGGATACTAAATAGGAGGGGATATGAAAATAACTTTTGCTGATGTCATTAATGAGTTTTGTGGTTTACCCAGTAAATAAGTGAGTAATTTAATGAGGAACCCTACAAGTGGATCCTGCGTGGTAAACGTTGTGTGGTAAAATACTGTGTGGTTTAGATAATTTGGCATTCGCGCCCGCTGAAAAGTACAAAAATGTAAACAAACCCCATTTTCGCACGATCAGCAGGTTTTTGCACGTGTTCCATACCAACTTCACATTTTAAACATGTTCTAAGCTGGACTCGGTATTATGACGAATTCCTTACCACACGCTAAAATTCAGCCTCCGTTAGCAATTGTGCAATGAGAGAAAATGGGTGTAAGTACATGTAAATCGAATTCCTTATCACACGCTCAATTGATTTTCACATTCGTGTGTAAATGTGTGTATAATTGAGTGATTGTACACTCAACACGTTTACACACAAATAATAAATGCGATAATTGTAACTTTGTCTCAGAAAAACCAAAAATCTAATTTAAGCAGAATTGACCGGTAAAGTTGGGGAATTTTCAAAAGAATCAGGAATGATTTGGAATTTTAATTTTAACTCAAGCACCTTGTCCTCCTCATCCTCTTTTGATCGATATAATTTTTATAGGGTGTTTTGTCCGAAAAATCCTCGAAAATCAGCCTTTTAGGAGGGGCACCCCTTAATTTTTGGAAATCAATAAATTTAAGATATTGACTTGGCCAGAATGGGTGGGTCCGGGTGGCAATTCAACGATGGGAGGGCGCCCTCCCAAAAGGAGGGCAGTTCAGCAGCCATGGCCTCTTGCAACAGTATCACTGTTCATAGAGTCAAATCCTAATTTATTCAGGAACAAATTATTCGCCAAGCGGTTCATTTTGACTGTTGTCCTTAGTTTTTTGCCCTAAATTTTCAGCTCATTCGGCCAAAGCTTTTCGATTTCGGATCTTGGGTGCCTCAGAAATGAAGACCGGCCTGGATCACTGTTTGGTTCAGTGGTTTCAGGCGCATAATTTATGACCAGATACACTTCTATTTGACCACCCATGAGACATCTACGCCTAATAAGGGGCGAAAAAGGCAGTTTAAGCCGAAAACGCGATTTTCAATCCCATAACAGACGGAAAATGGCTGATGTCTTTCTTAGGTCGTCCATGGATGGCGTAAATTTTCAGCTCAATCGGCCAAAGCTTTTCGATTTCGGATCTTGGGTGCCCATAAATGAAGACCGGCTGGATCACTGTTTTGAGAGGTAAAATAGGTTTTTGGATTTTACAGGAAAACAAAGGAAAACTGGCGAATATCATTGGTTCAGTGGTTTCAGGCGCATAATTTGACCACCCATGAGACATCTACGCCCAACAGGGGCGAAAAAGGCAGTTTTAAGCCGAAAACGCGATTTTAACCCCCATAACAGACAGAAAATGGCTGATTTCGATTCTAAAGTATGGTATGTCTTTCTAGGTCGTCCATGGATGCAAATTTTCAGCTCAATCGGCCAAAGCTTTTCGATTTTGATCTTGGGTGCCTCAGAAATGAAGACCGGCCTGGATCACTGTTTTGAGAGGTAAAAATAGTGATGTTTTATAAGCGTTTTATATGTAATTGCTTTTTATTGCACACTCATTCTATACGAACAGAACTGAAGTATGTTCATTTCACTTAGATATATTCCTATATATATATATAGATAATAAGTAATGTATTACGAGATCGAAATCAAATATTCAACTACAATATCAACAGACGTCAGACACTTTCACAGTTTTTACATGCTCCAAGTTCGTTGCTACGTAGGCAGAATATGCTAGATATTTTGCAGGGAATCATATAGGAGCACGTTTCTATTGCTGAGTTATCCAATTTTTGCAAGTTCCAATGCTCTCTGCTCGTTTCTTACAGATAATCAGTGAGGATGAAGTTATGCTGATAGCCGCTCAGTATTACTTCGCAGAATAGGCCTTTGGTGTTCCTGGCTTTGAGCTGATGCATTCTTTCTTACTTTCATTAACATGAAAATTCCTGTGAAAGTGAAATTTCCTATTAATTCAACGGATGAACTGAGAGCATTAATTTCTGTTGTCATATGTACATCAGTTTCTATATTATCAAGGTTTCATTACTTACTGTTATTCGATCTTGAGGGATCAATGAACGTTTTAAAAGTTTGATTGGCAATTTAATTAATTGTTTTCCTCCTTTATTTTCGATCTTAAGGAGGCGAAGAAAATTTATTTAAATGATGTGTAAAAGAAACGCATAAAAGTGTACTAAAACTATTCTTAGTCACTCATCAAAATATTCGTGAACATGTGTGCTCATCAGTCAAAAGTAACTCCTAGTTCCTAGAATACTGTTTCCCATCTCTCTCGAGTAGATATTTAGACACCAATAGATACATAGATGAATTTAAAAGAGTTACATGTCTCTTAACTTCGCTCTTTTGATTGGCCTGGTTTCGATGTGTTGCCTTAGACTGACGAGCACGCATAGCAATAATAGAGCTTTTTACACGGTCAGTTTCTCAGCTTCTCTACTATTTAGAATGTAATGATTGCTGTTGTCAATTTTTAGTAAATGGAATGTAAAGTCGGTAGATTAAAGATATCAAACGGATTTTTTCTCAAAAATCTTATGAAGACGCGATCTTGGCTCTCAAATTATAAATTATTTATTTTTATTTCTATCAAATTACATGTGTGAAACTACTGAAAACAAATTGGAGTCATGACTTGTTCTGTGTATGTTATATGATTTTCCGTCCATGCATATTTTGCACAGATTTCTACTTATTTTAGCAAGAATAGGTATGTTGAGACATTATTTGGTCTTTTCTGGACGACGCGAAATGATTTTTGGACGCAACTAGTACTGTGTTTAGCATGGCTTAGCGCGCGCGCGGCCGGCCCTGCGCGCGCCGCGTCGGCTGCGCACTCGACACTCGACGGGCGCGGCCCAGCCCGCATAGTTGATATGTGATAGTTGTGCACGCGCCGCGCGCTTCTGAGGAAGCGCGCAACGCAAACAGAGATATACGTGCTTAGCAAGTGCCGCGTGATCTACGTCCCATAAATCACAAAATCTCGCTCAAAATAAAATTGATTAGCGTGATTTGGTTGTCCTACGCGTAGGACTTGTCAGGCGTTGCCTGACCCCCTCGCGCGCGCGCCACGACTTTAAAATTTTAAATAATGGGTCTGACGACGTCAGACAACGTAGGACAACCAAATCACGCTAGTCAATTTTATTCTGAGCGAGATTTTGTGATTGCGCCGCAAACAGGGATATACGTGTTTTTTTAGCAATACAACGTAGCTACGTTGTATTGCTAAAAACACGTATATCCCTGTTTGCGGCGCGCTTCCTCAGATTGTCAGACGTTGTCTGACCCCTTCTGACAATCCTCAGAAGCGCGCGTACACACACCTATGTGGGCCTAGGAATACGTTGTAAAGGACCTATTTGTAGGACCTATTTCGAAGAAAAGGCGCGCGCGAACAAACATAGCATATGGCAATGTTTCATTGATTTGGGTTATTTTTGGCAAGAGTCACGTGACCATCTGCATTTTCGTCCACTTTATGCTTTAGTTGCCCTAACCAGCGCCCAGGTCAGTTCTACGCGCGTGTTGCCCGGCAACGCGCGAGCCAAACAGGGATAATACTGGAGGTGGCCTTTTCGGGCTTTTATTAGCCTTTTTCCTGAATTATGTGATCACGTGACATGTCATTGTCACGTGACCAAAATCTGAAATTTGAATTTTACGCCCCTGAATTGAGTCCAAACAAAAAATTGGTCCCCATTACGGTTTTCTGGGCCGTAGAACACGCTGGTGTGAAGGATAAGACGCTAACTTGAAAGGTTGTGGCGGTATAGCTTCAACTCGAATTTCACAGGCAAATACGTGTGTTAAAACGCCTTGTGGCTGGTGCGACCGTGAAATTTCAATTTAAAATTTATACCAGTCATTTTTAAGACCAGATGAGGCAAAAAACAAACCACCATGTTAATATCTCGGAAAATCCTGAAATCGGCCAAATCTGAAGCACCCTAAACGTTACATGTTATTGTAACAAATACAACTACTGTAAAATTGATTACGAGGGGATCGGCCGAAAATTGAATGCGTAAGCCAAATTTTTTGGAAAAAACATACCACCATCATGTTAATATCTCGGAAAATCCTGAAATCGGCCAAATCTGAAGCACCCTACGTTACATGTTACTGTAACAAATACAACTACTGTAAAATTGATTACGAGGGGATCGGCCAAAAATTGATTGCCATATTTTTTTGGAAAACACGCTTTTGGAAAATGCAAAAATATCAATCGTAGCCGAAACATGTTTTCCAAAAAATTTGGCTTGACCCCCCCCCCCAAACTTGATTGCGAGAGGGGGGGGAGGTTTAAAATCGGCCAATAATTGATTTACGTGACACTGACGGTGAACGATCCCTTGCTTAAATTTTGGTTATTTCATTTATCTTGACAATCGGAAAGTAAATATATAATTGTACCTGTAGTACTGCAAAAGCTTTGGATCTATTTTCGGTGCATAATTCAGTTAAATAACTCGTTAAAAGTGCAAACTCAAAGGAATCGTTCACTATAATATCATCTAAAAAAACAGGGATTTCAAAATCAAATGATTACGTTTGATTACACGGAGGGAGGGGGTTGAAAATGGACAAAAAAAAATTGATCTCGTTATATGTGAACGATCCCAAACCTTTCATTTAATTAAACCTCGGCCTGGAGCCTCGGTTACAAAGAAATATTACGACTTCGTGCTTCGCAGCCAGTGCGTAATATCATAGTTTGCACTTTTTACTTGTTACTGAACCCTTCATTAGCACTTCAATTAACCAAAATTATAAACGAATGTTTTAATTGAATTTGATTTGAATTAAATAATGAACAACACGATATCTTTTAGCTTAAATATATCAATTAAAATGTTACAGTAAAATGCAGTATCTTTATAAAAATGATAGAAATTTACATATCATAACAACTCGGTACAAAAAGTCAATTTACGTTGAAAATACAAAAGTTACCACGCATATTTAGCCACGGATCTCGGTTTGGTAACCATGGCAACATAATACACAGTACACGCATACCACAAAGGGTGTGGCGTTAGCCTAAAAATCAAATATAACCCTCTGTTATATCCCAATTAAACTAGAAAAGTTTTCCTTGTCTTAATTATTAACATTTTAAGTACGATATAACACGTTAACAGCCCCAATATATACTACAATACATAGTTCTTTTACTTTATCTATATCATAATGCATCTAGAATTCCAGCTAATGTATACCTCAAAGTGGTAGCCGATCTTAACAGCGTTTTTACAATTATTATTGACAATAACTCATCAATAAATAGTTAACTTCAGATATATACAATTTTCAGTGCAGTACTGCAGTGACCGCTGTATCACAAACACAGCATGTTTGAGTGATTATGAATTAGGATATTCCGCCGGAATGATTTTAAAATTTTAACGTACATCACTATCAAATCAAAGAAATTGCCACCAAAAGTAAAACTGTTCATATATAAACCAGGAATAATAATATACATAGTACAGAATCCCTAAAAATTCAAAACACAACACCTGCGCACGTAGAAGTTGATTGTTGATGAATTTAAATTAAAAGTGGCATGCAGCGAGTTATCTCGCCATGTAAAGTGCCGATTGAATCTGCAGTAATCGCAGTGTTTCGTGAGAAATCGCATTTTCATTGCAGTGAAAATCACCCTAATTTTATGGAGATTAATGACGAATGATGACATTAACTTGCAATGAACACATTATAAAAACGTTGTGGGGGCCATGAAACTAGCTGTGCCAATGTATTGACATCAAGAATAAATACTTAAAACATATATAACAAGCTTCCTACCGACAGCTGAACTTCGCCAGGCTCCTTCATTGTCGAATTTACTAACCCATTGCGCGCGCTAACCATCACGCGCCACACACGTGCGCGCGCGCTCACTGTCACGAGACGCACGAGTTAAAAGTTAAAAGAATTGAGTAGTGCTAGCTGTTAGGGTCCTGGTCACCGTTGGTCGTATCGAGATTGCTCGGGGACTGCTGGCCACGCTCCGACTTTGGCAGTCGTACCTTGGTTGGAGGTCGCTCGCTGTGCCTCCTAAATATACTAGAGCTCTTTATCTCAGTCGAGGAGTGGTTGCGGGGCAAAGTCCTGAGGGGAGATGGGATTATAGTTCGGGTATTATGGACGGCTGAATAGCTAATATTCTCAACATTATCTGTTGCAGAGTAGAAATTGAGTATCCAGAGCTCACGCTCTGATTGGTCAGTTCAATTACCTACTCCACAAGCAAACTTGATGGGAGGTGAGTACTAGCTATTTGCCGTCAATAACAAAGAAACAAGGACAGCTCCAAGGATTCTATCCATTTTCCAGTGATCGGATAGATGCATGTTTGATAAATTTATCATGTCTGAGGATATTAGAATAAGTCTACTATCGACCTATTCAACGATATTATATTAGAGAAATGCGAGATCAGTAGATGTAACAATAAAGTAAATAATTATTGGAAATGTGGAATACACAGATAGATTGTTGTGACGACCATGCAGGCTACACATTAACATTCCGTATTTCATGCTGGGTGTGGTGTGAACTGTGCTCATCGCTTAAATCAGTTGGTGCTTCAATTTACTCTGCAGTTATTTAAATGTTGTTCATTTAAAAATACAAACGCCTGTTAGCATTGAATAACAAATCATTAAGATATAATTTGCATTGAAAATGGCATGGAGAACGAATCTTAATCCTTAAAATGACGGCTTTTTATTTTGGTTCTAAGTCTTGAACTTCCTTTCCACTTCCCACCTAATCTTTAGAGCATCTTACTATGTAATCTAAAGTACTAATTTCAAGAAATGATAGTAATGGGTATACATACATATTTCATTTTTGACCATGCTAGGCTGATTCAAATCAAAAGATTGAGAAATCTCATTGATGCGGCCATCATTTTATGATCAGTGATCACCCTAACAAACAGCTAAATCATGACATCAGTAGGTTTTTGAACAGTCAGTGATGAGTGAACGAGGTCATGATGTAATCAGATCTAATCGATGATCTTTTGAAATGTTGATCTTGGTGAAGACTAAACTATCGTCTGTTTCGTTTATTATGGCATATTTGAGAGAGCTGTAGCAGGGACATGCTTTTAGTTTTCATGTCGACTGATTTCGCCCTGATGGAGCTAATAGATGAACATTTAATGTTCAAAAGTCCATTTCATGAATTTCAAAATAGTCTGGTAGTTGTGAAGCTTTTAATTTTAGGTGGGAAAAAGAGGCTCTCAGTGAGGTTATTTAACCACGTTCCCTGATAGCAGTAAGACGACCGTGGCGACACATTTTGTTCTTCCCTATGGAAACTAGACCATATTTTGACTCTTAGGAATATCTTGAACAAATTTGAGGCCCATAGGTTAATTTCAAACCTTTGGAAGGGCAATAAAAGTCTCATTAAGTCAAATCATTCGAAGAGCGTGAGAACAGTGCTCCAAAAAAGGCAGCTCACTATTTTGGCGGCAGAATCCAGAAAACTCGTGATTTTCACTTGAATGTTGGAAAATATTTCGGGCTAATCATCACTAAAATCACTACATATGCAAAAGTTCTAAAAAAATTAACTGAGTACCACGAGCAGGCCAGAGTTGATGCGAGGTCAGCTTCTGGTTGAGACACTAGAAAATATTGCATCACTTATGGTTTACAGGTTTTCATGCGTTGTGTTGGTTGGAAACAGGTAACTGAGTAAAATAATTTAATACAATGCCTAAGGATGCTGAGTAACCCATTGAAACCTATAACAATGCTGGTTTGGGGTGTTGTTTTGGCCAAAAACTTAATTTGCCTTAATTATTTCACCATAATGGGGCTCAAATGGCTCTAAATCAGCACTCAAATTCGTAGGTGAAGTTTTCAGACAAAAACTCAAAATCTAGCTGGAATCCAACCTGATCACAACTCAGGAGCACTGGAGTGACCCCCATACCTCAATTTTGACCAAAAGAATAATTTAAGCGATTTTGATGACAAAGTAGTGGGTAAAAACTTTCCAGCTGTATGGCCTCCCTGCTTGCCCAAATATATTACCAGTGGTTCCTGGCTATGGCTAGCATTTAAGACGATGATATTCAGCAGGAAAAACCAGCCTGACCCTTAAGCGAGTTCTTTAAGACAGCATTCACCACTTAATTCAGAAGCTTCAACACTGGAATTGGGATAACATCAGTTTAGCAGTTGTTGAGACGCCTGGGACTAGTCAAGGATATGCATCAAATCATGGATTTTTGAAAATGTTCATCTATTTCACGAATTGTCAGCCGATGTTTGATATGATTGATCATTGCTGTGAAACACAGAAATCTTAATAATATCAGCAGATATGGTAATGGCTATCAACCCATGTAGTAATGGCTCTGCCCACTTCTATTGATTTCTGTTACAGACCACCATAAATAACATCTTCCATGACAGGGGACAGGGAGGATGACCAATGTGGTTGTTCGCAGATATAGGGGAGGGGGCATTTCATCAAATGCAGATGTCCATAGTTTGTGGGAATTTTGAACAATTTGATGATATTTAACTAGAAAATCGTGAAATTTCAGGTCCCAAAATGATGACCCATACAAGCCACCCCTGAAATGAATGCTAAACAATCTGGATAATGTCAGTTGTGTGTGAGGCTTATTTTGAAGTTTTTTCCATTCTTTTTCATCACCCATTACTTTATATTGGTGCAAATTAAAAGCTGCTTTATAATTTTGCTTTAATGGTGACATCCAAAATCAAGATAATAATAAAAAACAACATAATTTGAATTAAAAAGAAATATTTCTTCAAGACATCAATCTGCAAGACTTTTCTCCAACTCCGTACTTGAACACCAACATGATTCCTTTAGGTAATGCAATGTAGAGAGCAGCAGGATCTAAATGAGTCACACCAAAATGAGTGGTGTGCAGGCATCTTCAGTCCAATACCTACCTCAGCTTTCGGGGTGTTTAAATTGCGAGAGCTTTTTATGAGGTAGGCCCCCCAGCAGTCACCCCCTGGTACCAGGGTATAGCACCGTCAAGTGCAGTGACCACCTGCCTGAATGAAACTGAAACTTGCTCTTTGGTCTTTGTCTTTACTCCAAGCACCAAGATTTCTATTTGGAGACTATAATGCATTCATTGATAAGTTTAAAACCTGCTCTAGAGCCAGGCCTATTGGATCCCAAGTACTTGGAGTCGAATTCTACTGCAAGGAACACACGAAACCCCTCTTTAAAAAATATGACATCCTTACTGTTAAAACCTCCATAGTTACCACTGTTTTATGGAAATATTTAAGATAATCAAATTTCAAAGTCCCATTGCCTTACACTCACTTTTTTAATTTCTCAAAAGATCTTCATCAAATTCTATTATAACCCCCCACCCTATCTAAACACTTTTGTTTACCAATCTTCTGTTCTCTGGAATACACTTCATCAAAAGTTGCAGCTTGATTCCACTTCTAGCCTAGGTCAGGTAAAAGCAAGGCTCAAAGATGCCATACTCAAAAACCAGCATAAGCATGAAGAAGTTGAATGGCTCCCCTCACATGACTTCAACTTCAAGTTAATAAAGCTTTGAAGCTCCATACTGATTAGAGTAGGTCTGCCCAAAATGTTAACATTGTAGCAGTCGCTAAATTTACAATATAACTATTATCGATTAATTTCAAGCCTAGAGGCTTTTTAACTTCTTTCCAGGTCCAGGTGGTGTTCTTGTTTGTTAATATACTGTGCTATTTGTTCATACAATAGCACTGTATTGGAAGTTGTATCCATAACTAGGTAGCTGTTGTAAAGGCCAATCATAATTTTATTGAATTTTATATTATTTTAATTTGATTTAATAAAGATAACTTATAACTAAATTTAATTAAATTTGGAACTAATGGTTTATACCCACAAGCTGCATAATAATCCCATGTAAACAAATATTCTTTAAGGTGAATCTGACAGAGCAGCCACTTATCTTCAACTCTTCATTCTTAATTTATCTGCTGGCTTCTCAAACCTCAGGCTTGCCTTAACTTTGCATATTTTGTTTTGGTTCATACAATAGCCCCAGCAAGTATGATTCCTATGCCCTGAATATGCTATTATTGGCTGCATGTGAGATTACACCATGGGGTAGTTGTTGACCACTCAGCCTGAATTACTCGGAAATTAACATCTATTGGTCCCAAAATCTGTTCTCAGGATAACAAGGCAGCAACTAACCATGATATTCCCATCGTTGATAATTTTATTTTACTTGTACGATCTCTATGTTTGTAAAAATGGCATGAAATTTAAATATCTTGTTTTCTTCAAATATCTTGTTTTCTTCAAGAAATTAAGCAACACACTAAGTGAAGAGAAGTAGAGGACCGGGGGATGGATCCGGGTCATTTGTGTCCTTTTACGTTGCACATTAATGAAATTAATGCGAGTGGCATGCATCCTGATCCAATACTTCATCTTGAGAGATGCTTCTCCTGAAAATCAGGGTTAAAACATATTTGAATTAAAAAGAAAATATATTTCTTCAAGACATCAATCTGCAAGACTTTTCTCCAACTCCGTACTTGAACACCAACATGATTCCTTTAGGTAATGCAATGTTGAGAGCAGCAGGATCTTAGTGAGTCACACCAAGATGAGTGGTGTGCAGGCATCTTCAGTCCAATACCTACCTCAGCTTTCGGGTGTTTAAATTGCGAGCTTTTTTATGAGGTAGGCCCCCAGCAGTCACCCCCTGGTACCAGGGTATAGCACCGTCAAGTGCAGTGACAACATAATTTTTTAATAAAACAACATAATTTCATATTTTAATTTCATATTTTACATGCATTGGTATGAATTTATTAACATCCAATAGAACATCCATTAGAATGATTTATTATTGATAATAGAAATTATTGATAACAACAATCTTTTGAGGAATGTGATGAATTTTAATGATTTTTGTTACTTTGATACTGCTATGGACATCAGTTAATGCCTACAATGATGACATATATCCAGAGGAAGAAATAAATCCAGTAAACTGCTCTTGTTCTGAAACCTCACATTCTACATGTGAAAATAAGCTATGTAGATCTGAATTTGGTGAGCAATTAACCTTAAAACCTTGCTTTAATTTGCTTTCATTGAAAAAGCACATGCATTAAGCAATGTGGTTATAAAGATTTGGAAGGATTTGAGTTTATTTGAGGTGCTGTAATTTTCTTAATGCTAAATCTGACAAAAAGGACTTATAATGTCCTTATGTGTAACCTTTTGGATTATCTTTCATGGACACTACCTATTGAGCCTATTGAGTTGAAATATATTATCTAGTTCTTAAATCCAGTTGTTCAGTTGAAATTGTGTTACTTAAACAATGCTATATAAACCATCACTTTTCAGGTTATTGCTACAGATCTGTATTACGGGATGGAAAGACTATAGTCCACTTTGAAAAAGGATGCATTGGTGCACATATAGTGAGACACATGTGTTTCCAATCCAGACATGTAGGGCATGACCAGATTGTTGAATGTTGTAACACCACACTCTGTAATGAGGACATGGATGGATTTGTTAAGAGGATAAACAATGAATTCCAAGCAAATGATTATTCAGGAAGTGAGTATATGTAATTTTAGCTGTACAATGGTCTGATAGACTAGTTTAAGATGTTTGTCCTGTATTTGGTTACTCAACTAGTCCATAATGTATGATCCAAGTAGGTAACAATAAAACAAAAGTATTGCCTCAATCTTTTCTTTTTCTCTGTATCTATGTGATGATTTGCTGCAATAGATATTTGGAGTTATTAATTCAAGGTACCAATTTAGTCCAAATTTCCCTCTAGATCCAGAGAACAGTAACATTTTGATGGTTGCTATTGGAGCAGTAACTACCCTTGTCATAGTTTGTATTGTGGTAGCTACCTATAGAACTATAAAATCAGATGTGTTTAAGAAGCTGCTTGGACAAGAAAAGGATCCTTATCTGGCACTAACAAAAGAAACCCAGCAGTACAATAATCACAACCTTCTTGATGAAGTGAGCCTGAGTAATACCAGTGGTGCTGGAAGGACACAGTTTGTTCAGGTTATAAATTACTCTTCAAATTCAAATGTGTTTGACATGGTGTATTGGTGTGATTTTTATCAAGTATATAATATATATTGTTTACTATTACTCAGTTAATGAATTCATGCCAGTCCATGATTTCCTTGTGTAACCCCATTTTAAGCAACATAATATTTGAATAAGATCGCCCTCAATTCACACCAACTACTCTGGCAGAGGACGATATCAAAGCAAGTGCAGTTGATAGAGTTGGTAGGTAAGGGCCGGTATGGAGAGGTGTGGAAAGCTCTTTGGAGAGGTGACCCTGTTGCCATAAAACAATTCGACCCTCGAGATGAACAGAGCTGGACCCAAGAAGTCAAAATGTATGAGACATCATGGCTCCGACACGAGAACATATTAGGTTAGCAATACTGTTCCATGGGACATCCTGGCTATAAACTTACAAACCGTTATTAAGTTGAATGTATTTGATGAGTTGATTACCCTCAGACCCTGTCTCCAATGCAAACTTTATCCATTTTGCTGCTCAGGTTACATGGGCAGTGATTGTAAGTCCACTGCCTCCTCCACACGATGGCTCATCATGATGGAGTTCTGCCAACATGGCTCACTTTACGAATACCTTTCTCACGCCAGATACACACCTCTCCAGCTCTTAGAGGTAGAACTTGCAATGACCCTCGTTTTACTGGAAATTGGAACTATATGATCTGTTTGGACATCTATGATTCACAAATTCATTGTTACGTGATTAATTGGGTCATCTTATTCTTAAATTCACAATTCGTCTCATTGTTCATTACTCGAAATTCAGCCCTTGGACTGTGTTTAAATATAAATGTACTGAAATCTGCAGTTTATTAATGTTGAATAAAATTTAAGCTACAGTAAATTATTATGTCCATAATGAATAAATTAAATTCATAAATAATAATGATATTTCATTTTATAGCGCATTGAAAATATTCCCTTCCGCACTAAACAAAGGACATTCCCAGAACCCCAGAGTTACCTACTGGGCAGTGGGCATTGCCAGTAGAGAAATAGCCGTTCCACACACAAATCACACACATAAACACACATCACACAGACTTACAAACACACATCACACACACTGACCGTCACATGAAAATCCTGGAGAATGTTAAGAACGTATCGCATATCAGATAATGTGCTCACTAATTCACCACACTACACACACAGAGTATTCCCCCGCTTATCATTCCCATGTACTTGTTATATCTCACTGCGTTAGGTCACGTGACATCCCTCACGTGTTCCCCCGTTCACTGAACTCTGCTCTATTTGTATTAGAGCTTTGTTTTGGGCTGTCCTTCCCAACGCATTTCCCTCCGAAGGAGGGAGCTAATTGGTGGTGAAGTGTACTTATCCGGCGTATCCGGGCACATGGAGTACGGAACCCGGCGTGATCCCTGGCCTCTGGTCACTAGTCACTCCCTGCCCTGCTCACTAGTCACTCCCGAGGGTTCAAGAGGCACATGGCCACTCCAATTTTACGTCACTGTCAGGAGATACAGTGTAGAAGTGGTGAGGGTGGGGGCGTCTACTGTTCACACAGGACCTGTATTTGAGGTTTCCCACCACTTTATAGCCCTGGAGTTACCCTGGCTGCGTGCCAGGCAGAGATACCTGGTCCTGAGTAAAGGGGTAACATGCAGGCATCAGTTTACTAGTCTCCCCTCGCCTGATTGATTGCTTGTCAGGTAAACGTGAAAACTCCTCGCCCAATCAATCTGCTCAATCAAGAGGGTTATTAGTCAGGGAATTGGTGGCGCTGTCTTTCTTTGTGTGGGGAGGAAAAGGACTGAAAGACAGGGAGATCTCCCAGGGCCTGAGAAGCAAGGTTCATAACGCAGAATATTTTGAGAGAGTCGCGAGATTTTCAAAAAGTTCCATAATTTAAGCTCAGAATTTTAGCAATTTTGTGAACACTGATCTAATTCAAGCCCGTTTGTTCTTGCTACTTGAGATAATGAAGTGCATGTTACTATACATGCACACGAATTTTAAACGCAGTTTTAAACGCACACTCAAACCACACGACACAGCAGATATACTAGAGGTCAAATATTGCTTTTGAGAACAATATCGTTTGAGCTCCGTTCTCATGACTCTCAAAACCACAAGTGTGCATTTTAATTGAAATGTTTTAAAGTTTGGCGCCACTTAGCGCCACTTAAAATTTGTGCCGTTATTAAATACTGCATTACGTGTCCGATGTGTGTGTTACAATTCCTAATATTTCCCTATGACATGGCAGGTGGAGTCGGGTTCATCATGTTACTGACGCTAAATTCCAGGGCACCACTGCCACGTGACCATTCCTCGGAGGGTACCGGAAACTGTAATTCTAGGGGGCAGTGGAGTGTGCAATGGGGATTTAATTCCGGGAATTTCGTCAAAAAGCACTGATTATCATTGCACTTTGTCGCCAAAACAAAATTAACTCAAACTTCTAGTGTATGGCAGTCGGTCCGTTGTATCATTGTAATTGAAGTTATGGCAAAAAAATTATGGCAACGAGTCACTTAACCATAGTAAAGTTACTTCACCCAGTCACTTTAAACCATGGTAACGTAACTTCACCTTATTCGGTCTTATTATATGTAACCATGTTAACACTTTATGATCTCTTCAGTCCGTGCACGGGATCTACAAGGGATTGGAGCACCTACACAGCGCTATATTCGGTATCAACCCCAACAACTCCAAGCCCGGGATAGCTCACAGGGACCTCAAAACTCACAACATTCTCGTCAAAACACCAAGTGAGTACTTTATAAATTTTCCTTCTTGGGATTTAACGTTAGGCCCCACAATCCCCATTCAATGATTTGTTACGAAAGATAGATAGTCTGTATTGAACACAGGTGAGTGAGAATATCCAATGAGTATTTCAAAAAGCAAATATCATGTCTATGAATGAAGACTTGTGTTTTATGTGCTACTTGTGTTGTGGGGAGGGCTGGTGCGCTTTGTTAGGGTTATAACGCTCTTAATAATTCCTCATAATCATTTGAATGTGTCCACTACTTTTTGGGCTAAATAAGTTACTTAGTCGGGGTTTTCAAACAATGTTATAATCCTTCATGTCTATGTTTTGTTTTTGTTTGTCCTCTTTGTTATGTATATAAAATGTTAATTACGACGGCTTACTCAAAGACCATATTGTCTTAATGGTCTTTCAATGGTCTATAATAAGGAGTTGTAATTGCCAATTATCGTATTAACACTCCAATGTCATTGTTTCAAAGGCATTGCTAGAGTATTTTCACCAAAATATTGGAATGAAGAATTCGATTTGATTTAACCGATGATGCTAGTTTTGTTTAGAGTAGGTTCTGTGTAGGTTCTGTGTATGTTTTTTTGTATGATGTTTTCCTTTGTGTATGTTTTTGTGTGTAATGTCTAAGTTTTTGTATTCGTCACGCACGTTGCCATAGGTATGTCCGTCTGTCTGTTCTAACGTGAAATGAAGCGGCTTCTAACAAAGGTTGCGCGTGAAGAGGAGGCGGTTGACTGTCATTAAAACCCCACTCTAAGCCATGATAATGACGTCACAGTGACCCGGCCGTTTCTCGTACACGTCTCCTACCAGAGCTCGACTAGTGGCTCTTAGGCAGTGCCTCTTGTCTGATTTAATTACCTTATTAAACTGGTTGAGCTCAATGTTCACAGTAATTTCCCCTTCTGACAGCGCCAGCCAATCCCAGAGCTGAGCGGATGTGCGCTAGCCAATCAGAGATCAGAGCCTGTATACGTTAACCAATCACAGAGCTGAGCCTGTGTGCGTTGACCAATGGCAGAGCAGCACATGGGTGGACTTACTGAAGTAGTGGGATATAATGCTGTGCATTAATCCGGCAGAAATAATGTCTGGAGGAAGTTGGTTGGTGGACTTATGACGCATCTCAATGTGCGCGGTACTGCTTTTAATGTAATGGTGTCCAGTGTCCACTGGGCACTGCTATAGTCAGTGTACAATGTACATATCATGCAGTATGTACATACGTATACACTATAAACAGAGAATAGCTATACATCGTCCATAAAGGTTTAGGGATGGGTACAAAGTTCATTCATCCAGGTTTAATACAAAAGTAATGTATGATCCAGAAAAATGTTCGTATAATGCCAAATACTGATTACTGAAGCTGCCAAAACAGGCTTCACCTATTGAATTTTGGAAATAGGCAATAGCCAATGGCACACTGTGTACCACTGAGCTATTTCCAATGAGAGAAGCCGATCTCTCTCTACTCCGTATTCCAGTTCCAATTCCAGATCCGTATACTCCAGGTAGCTGTGAAATAATTAGTAGAAGGTGGAACTGTGAACTCGTATTCAATATCCCCTGAAATCAAGTTTAATGAAATTACCTGGTGTCAGGTATGCCAGCCTAGGGCCTCCCGCAGTCTCTTGAAACGTCGAATACGACCTGTTCACTAGTCGGACCTGATCACCAGTCGGATGGCTTGGTGATAGAACTCTGAACCACACAAGTTGTAAACCTCGAGGCTCCTAATCTTTCATCAGAATCGAGATATCATGGCGTTGTGTTATCCTTGACGGTTTTAAGATATCAAACTGAAAATCAGAGGGAAGATATGCCAGTAACACGTGACTTAGAACGTTGACACGTGACTATCACGTGACGTTGTGTGGTAATAGGAGCTGCTATTAGGACTGGACATGATTTAACATTCCTCGTATTATTAACACACACGGTCTGCTGAATCCTTACAATGACCTGAGCTGCACCGGCCTCATTATCACACAGACGTGCTGTGCTGTACACAAGTACCGTACACAAGTACCGTACACACTACAGAAGTACCGTATACTGTACCCTGTACAGATGTACTGTGAACATTGTATTATATGGGGGTATTGTACACTCTTTCAGACGTGCTGTGTGTACTTCTTATAGTGTGTAGTGTGTACATTGTACTGTGTACGGTAATATGTACACTGTTGAGATGTACTGTACTACGTGTACTATGGGGTGCGGAGTGTGTCTGTTTGTGTCCCCTGTTGCAATGTACTGTGTATCTGATGACTAATTCGCTTCTCTTTTCAGCTCACTGCTGTATTGGTGACTTGGGACTCGCTATAACCTCCACGGACTACAAAGACAAAGTCAACAAGTCCAACTTTCAGGTACATCAAAACCCCAACATGGGGGTAAATGTCATCTCTTCAATGTAACTGCGGTGTCGCGACCTTTCAGTTACGTCCCCTGGTAGTTTTTATGCAAGTTCTCTTAGCGTTTAATAAAGTACCTATATTGCGACACATGGCTTCGTTACACCGTGTAAAACCACACTAAGCTACGTGAATGTTCACTATACCGATGTTTTGAATTTGTGGCACAGTGCTGTATTCGGTATTTGGTATTTGGTAATGTTTCCATGCGTTGTTATTTGTTTGGAATTGTTCCTGTTCTTAACATGTAAACTGTGTCTGATGGCCGGCACCGCACCTTGACCCTGATAAATGAATAGTAAATAGCACCCAATGCTCGCATTTGCACTAAAATCAACCCTATTCTTGGTAAAGGACTTCAAGACTCATGATAAGCTTCATCACAGCTTTTTAAGAGCGTCTTCAAACCATGACAAGATTTCTTTGAGATTAAGACATTGAGAAATGAAATACTCATTTCAAGTGAATTTCTAGGAATCCTTTAGAATTTGTGAAGCTACTTCGTACTACGCTCTCCAAATTAATAATCCTACCAGTATGCTAATCATGTGTGTGTGACCCTCCTGATTTGGGGTTTGTTCGTTATTATGTTCTGGGTATTGTACATGGGCATGTACTCAATACTCGTGTATTTATTGCATAAATGTAAGTCTTCCGCCTATACAACATGGCCTATTTTTAGATCTGATCATTAGGTATGAGCGAAGTGGCGAGTACAACTTACGTCATTACACTTCATTGTACATTGCTATAATTACACCACTTCGCTCTGCTTCAATGGGATGGAACGTGATAAAATGTAAATCTCATTGAAAGAAAGATTTTGTGTGGTTAAAAATCACCGTGTTTCAACAGCCTTATGGTGTGTGCGGTATAGTAATTAAGTGTGTCTTTTTAATGTGTTTAACATGCAGGGATTGTGTTTTAATCTCATTAGAGGCAAGGAATTTTCAGCGGCTCCCGGCCTGGCTGGCTGCTTTTACTCATTTTGTGAAACAAACACAAACAAAATAAACACAGTCCGAAATGAAGGTTTCATAATTAATCGTACATGATATTTGTATATTTCAAATTCTACAATAGTGTTAAGATCTTATGTTTGATCAATGATCATCCACACATCCAATCAAATTGCACACCACACCACTCCATCTTCACACCACTCCATCTCCACACCACTCCATCTCCACACCACTCCATCTCCACACCACTCCATCTCCACACCACTCCATCTCCACACCACTCCATCTCCACCACTCCATCTCCACACCACTCCATCTCCACCACTCCATCTCCACACCACTCCATCTCCACACCACTCCATCTCCACACCACTCCATCTCCACACCACTCCATCTCCACACCACTCCATCTCCACACCACTCCATCTCCACACCACTCCATCTCCACACCACTCCATCTCCACACCACTCCATCCCCACACCACTCCATCTCCACACCACTCCATCTCCACACCCTCCACACACTGCAAAATCCCCTCCACTCCTTATTCCTTAACATGGGGACAGTTAGGTGTGTAATGTGGTAAAGTTCTAAATGCCGATCCCACACGTGGTGTAACATGTTGCGTCCTACATGTTAATAAATCCTAGCTGTATCTATTTTGGAGGATTATTCCGTAATTTAATTCTGTATTAACATGCACTACTTTATGAGGTGAATTGCAGCCCCACGTCCTTGCATTTGCTACAAACCACTCATGAATCATGGGGTATCTCTGATACCTCTTCCATTCTGATACCTCTTTTGCGAAATTCTTACTATATATAGGTAACACCTTATAAGGTTTGATTTTGGAACGTATCCCAAGTAGGCTTTCCAGTCCGATAATCGAAACCGATAATTATCTCCGATAATTCGTCAAAATAAATTATCGGTTTATCTAGATAAAAATTATTTTTATCTAGATAAAATAAACTGGCGTTGAAAAGTCTTGTAAAATTGGACTGGTTTCAACTTTCACCAGTCTGAAGGATCACTGCCACCATTCTAGCATGTCACTGGTACCTTTCTGACCAATCACCAACACCAGTCTGACATACCACAGACACCTATTTGATGTATAGTTGAAACTATCCTGATGTATCACTGACACTTGTTTAATGGATAACTGATACCGACACAAATCTGGCACCAGTGACACTATTCTGTCGTGTCACAGACACACATCAGATATTTAACATTGGCCAGACGTATTACAGACACTAACAATCTGCTATAGATGACTGAAACCAGTCTGCAGTATCACTGACACCAGTCTGCCGTTTCACTGACACCAGTCTGCCGTATCACTGACACCAGTCTGCCGTATCACTGACATCAGTCTGCCGTATCACTGACACCAGTCTGCCGTATCACTGACATCAGTCTGCCGTATCACTGACACCAGTGTGCCGTATCACTGACACCAGTCTGCCTTATCACTGACACCAGTCTGCCGTAATTGCCGTATCACTGACACCAGTCTGACTTATCACTGACACCAGTCTGCCGTATCACTGACACCAGTCTGCCTTATCACTGACACCAGTCTGCCGTATCACTGACACCAGTCTGACTTATCACTGACACCAGTCTGCCGTATCAATGACACCAGTCTGGCAGTGTGACTTATCACTGACACCAGTCTGCCGTATCACTGTCACCAGTCTGACTTATCACTGACAGCTGACACCAGTCTGCAGTATAACTGACACCAGTCTGCCGTATCACTGACACCAGTCTGCTGTATCACTGTCACCAGTCCGCCGTATCACTGACACCTGTCTGCCGTATCACAGACACCAATCTGACTTATCACTGACACCAGTCTGCCGTATCAATGACACCAGTCTGGCAGTGTGACTTATCACTGACACCAGCCTGCCGTATCACGGACATCAGTCTGCCGTATCACTGACACCTGTCTGCCGTATCACTGACACCAGTCTGCCGTATCACTGACACCAGTCTGCGTATCACTGACACCTGTCTGCCGTATCACAGACACCAATCTGACTTATCACTGACACCAGTCTGCCGTATCAATGACACCAGTCTGGCAGTGTGACTTATCACTGACACCAGCCTGCCGTATCACGGACACCAGTCTGCCGTATCACTGACACCTGTCTGCCGTATCACAGACACCAGTCTGTCTTATCACTGACACCAGTCTGCCGTAATCGCCGTATCACTGACACCAGTCTGACTTATCACTGACACCAGTCTGCCGTATCACTGACACCAATCTGATGCATGATTGATACCTTTCGGGCGCATATCTGACCTAGTCTGCTGTATAGTATACCTAATACCGTTCTGACGGCTAAATTGCATCAGTCTAACACTGACAAATCAATGATATCAACCTGAATGAACTGTGATACCAATCGGAATCACCACTATTACGTATCATTGACAATTTTGGGACATAGGTCATAGTGTTATCAATAACAACAGTCTCACTTTTCACTAAAGCCAGTAGGGTGTATCAACAATCACCATGATATCAGACTGACGTATATTTAGCGAAAGTAACCAGATTGACAGTGGCAAAAGAGTTTTTAAAAACTGATAGATTTTATCTAGATAAAAATTTTATCTAGATAAAACCGAAATAATTATCGGTTTATCTAGATAAAAAATTTGTTACCGATAATGGAAAGCCTAATCCCAAGATAACACCTTGTTACTCCCATAGGTTGGAACGCGGCGGTACATGCCTCCCGAGATACTGGACGGAACGGCAAATGTTGAAAACTTCGCCACCTTCAAACAGGCGGACATGTTCTCCTCGGCCTACATCATTTGGGAAATGATGCACATCTGCGTTATTGACAGTGAGTGATTTACACAGCATTTGAGAAATGATGCGTGTCTGACGTCATTATTAAAGTTAACGGATCCAAAACGCCTTTTTGTCATTTGCGTGACCAGTATTTAATAAGTAGTGTCACAGACGTCAGACATTGATGATTGTACATTCAGCAATACGCGCAGTCCACCCAAAATATACACACACAATTTTAAAGAGGAGTCAGCATTAAGAGGTGCTAGGAATGGTCAAACAATGGGTTTTAAAACGACGCGTTGTCCAGTGTCGACAGATAATATTCAGATTGTGGACTGTTCTATTGAGGTCTGGAGTATATTAAACACCCTGGACAGTCCTGAACACAGATAACAGCTGTTAGACAAAGTTCTGATAATCCAGAGGACAAATTACATTCAGTTCATAGGTGAGAAAGTGAGATTGTGAGAAGCTTCAACTGTGAGCGTGCAATGTCCTCGTATTATCTTACTATTAAATAGCTACCATTAAGTCTTAATCTTTATCTTAATGTAACAAGGTGACGATTTGTTGACAATTGCCAGCTTTTAATGGGATTTCATTGTCGGCAATTATGAAGGAGAGTTGCGCATATCCAAAACACGGTGTAAATGGATACATAATTCCCAAGTTCATATTAATATCCCAGTTTCACACTGTAACTTGATGACAGATATCAACTTTATTAGGGCGAAAAATTTAAGTCTAAAACTGGAAACTCTCCGATAACAAGTTAAGGGTGTCCTTTTGCTTTTTACCGGTGAAAGTTTGAGAGGCATTTCAATATTCTAGACACTAGACACATTTCTCTCCGGGATTTTCTTACCATTCTGTCTGTAATGTTGCTGTAACCCATGACTCATGATTGACTGGTATGCTGGTATGCTGTATCCGTGTCCCTCAGCCCTCTGCAACAAGGGACACCCGTTAAAACACCGCATTTCATTAGTGGCTGGGTCCCCTGGGAGTATTTGTGTGGGATAATGTTAATTAAAAGCTATCTAGCACCACGCACTGGACCTGCTGTGTATTGTACACCAAGGAGCCGGATACGATAACCTTCAGATAAAGAAGGAAGCCGCGCCGGACAATTCTAGTCGTATTCCAGAACAAGTTTGGGAGGGCTTCCTGGTGGCTTTCCAATGTTTCACAGCAGCTGGAATGGCTCTCTTGAGGGATTGTAAAGGTGTAACGGCGTCAGTGCTATTGACGCCGCTTCTCACACTTGCCAAGTGAAACTTGAGCCCTCCCGGTCCTTTCAAGGGAAGTTTGCAGGGTGTGCAGGAGTCGGGTGAACTCGCCACTAATTGAGACGTGTGTTAGTCCCAGTGTCGGTGTTATTTATGAAGTGTTCCGTTGCAGGATGAGTTACACACCGGTGCTGGGCATTTTAAACACCCAGGGAGTCACACAGAGACTGCTAATTAACCATGATAAATCAATTTGTGTTTTTCTCAATTCTTATAATAATTTGGCAGAACGATGGCATTCTGGATAATCAATTCCCTGTGTATTGCGGAAGAAGTCGTGCAAGTGTGCACTTCATCCGTCACGTACCTTGAATTGAAACCCTCCAGTTTTTCCCATGTTATCAAAGTTTCAGTGTAAATAAAACTGAGTATAAGCATTACCGCAATAAAACAGCTGGATAAAAAGTGTAGAAACTTGGAAAACAATCACTGATATTATCGTGTGCATACGATAGAAGTAATTATATGACATAATTGACTTATATCAAAAGTTAAATTAATGGGGTGTTAGGTATCATATTGAGTTCTCTTTTAAGATACAAAGTTCAGATGGAAGTGTTGTTGAATTCTTCTTAAAATACAAAGTTCAGATGGAAGTGTTGTTGAACTCCCTCCTCAGGAGTTGTTTCCAGTCAGCAATAGCAACCCCTCTCCTCCTGCGTGTCTTGATCTTGACATGGTCCCCCACCTCGTAGCTGACACTGGAGAGTGTCCCTGGTTGCAGATACCCTGCCCCATACTTCCTCCAGGCAGTGAGGAAGCTGATCCGATAGTAGTGCAGTGAGAACTTCCTCACTGCCTTGTTGCTGGCAGTGTACACCACGCAGTTCAGCACTGTCATGAGGGGTAGCAGCCACTGCTCAGCCACATCTCCAGTGTAGTACGCTGCTTCTAGTGCCACCTCACTGCTTCCCCCTCGCATCCCACACACGATCTTCACTGCGTTATTCAGACACGGACCACTGTTACTGATCAGGAACACCAGAGATATCCCTAGTGACACCTTCACAGACTTGAAGTTCTTGGAGTTGCCGCCGTGAGGCAGCTGCAACAGCTTCTCTGCTTCCTTCTTCTTCTGCAGGGCGAACTGCCAAGTCTTGAGTATCATCAGGAGAATGATGGTACAGATGAGGAGGGAGAAGACTGCCATGAGGACATTTAGTGCTGAGCAGGACACTGGGTCAGATGTCTCACAGACCAGTAATCCGTAGCAATCCGAGATCTTGTCTCCTGTGTAGATGTTCTTGTTGAGGAGTAGAGCTAAAGGGATGACAGTTAGACACAGGAAGAGGTAGGCAGACTGGGTCGTCACTTTGCACACCTGTCTCATGCTTTGGAGAGGGGACAGAGTCAAGCACATGCGAGCTAGTGTTATCAGGAAGACTAGCGTCACGTTAGCCTTCACTGTAGACTGTCGAATCATTCCTGCCACGTTGGTGTAGGACCTGAGGACATTGTCTGGTCCGAGGAGGAAGTCTTCGAGAGTGACATTACCAACAGTAGAGTTGGTGAAGGAGTAGGAGGAGTAAGGAAGTGGGAAGTGAAGTAACTCTTGGCTTCGTAGTACATGATAACTTGTGTCGTAATGCACAGTCCGTATAGTAAGTCTGTGCTAGCCAAGAAACACAGCAGGGGTCTCATTATCTTGTAATAACCCGACTTATCTGAAAGAAGATCGGGTTTTTAATGAACCCTTCTACGTAAGCACGAAGGTTAATGTTACTTTAATCGCTTATTAATGAGTTTAAAATGATTCATATGATGATGAACCATTCATGAACTGACGAATGGTTCAGGCTCAATACTGAATATGTATGATGTACGTAAGATTGAAAGGTGGGTATTGGATATTTTTAATTAATGGAAAACAGCAAGTTAATGTGCAATGATCTAACGTTTACAAAGGATCTTTTTAAACAAGCAAAGAATTTACCTTTCACGGGGAAGATACGTAGGATGTGAATGAAGAAGACGTTGAGGATAATGGCTAGAAGTCCCATCAGAACTCTGTACATCATCAGGAAGAGAATGTAGTGTTTCCACATGACGGGAGCTGATTTATTCGAGACTACGGAGGATTTGATATCCAATACTCTTGGTGAGATGTTAGGGAGTGCAAGGGACACAGAACGAGAAACTGAAATACTGAACAAATGAGACTGTTAGCGGACCTTTAAAATACTCCTCATCTGCCTTGAAATCTGGAATTGAGCAGCACGTCCGATGATCTAGAAATGCCCATTACCGATGCAAAGACAAAGAATATAGATCTTTCCCGGTCCGCTATTGCTTATCATGACCAGTCATAGTGTAACACAATATGATTTTATGTGAGCAATCTTGTAATTCGCAGTTTTTTGAATGATTTCAGTGGCTCTGTCGACTTCTGATAATCTTAGAAAGTACTCAAAAACTAAAATTTCAGTATACAATTTCATTCTGGTATTATTATTGCTTCCTATTCTATCACTACGCTACCCCACCTTCCCGTGCACCATAACCCTCAGTACTGCTACTTGTCATCCTTTACCTCCCCCTCCAAATGAGACCTCAGAACGCACTCTCCCCACCCCCCACTCCCCCCTCACTATAACCCCTCACCCCCCTCCAGATGAGACGTCAGAACGCACCCTCCCCCAAGACTACCCTCCCACCCCCTAACTATAACCCGGTCTCTCCCCCTGTCAGATGAGACCTCAGAACGCACCCTCCCTCCCCCACCCCCCTCACCATCACCCTCCCCTGTCAGATGAGACGTCAGAACGCACCCCCCTCACTCACTATAACCCCCTCACTCCCCCTGTCAGATGAGACCTCAGAACGGACCCTCCCCTACCTAGACGAGGTGCCTGGTAACCCTGCTGTGGAGGACATGTTGACTGTGGTAGTGGAGCAGGACATGAGACCTCCCCTGCACCCTCGCTGGAGCACCAACCCGGTACGTGCTGTCTATACGCAGCGCACGAGAAATAGGCGGTTCAACGTCATCAACTCATTACATCATGATATGATAATGACATCATCCTACCCGCCTATTTCTCGTGCGCGGTGTTTTGTTACCCCCGTGCTATCTGTGTTATTACTCATTTGTTGATATTTTAATCAGTGATTCGAATAGTTTAATCAATCAACCAACTAATCTATTTGTGATTTGCCAGTGAGGTCAATTCACTGTACTATCTGTTTCTGATCTCCAATTGTCTTCAAAATGGCCCCCAAAAATCCAAAATGGTATCATTCTCACGGAATGAACGATCGGCATTCGTCAAACAACATTACAACAGACAACATAAGACATACAAAGCTTACTCCATGTAGATGTAACTCATAAATTCCTCATTCAATCTATCAATCAATCAATCAATCAATCAAGCAACCAATCAATCAATCAATCAATCAATCAACCCCGTTCATAAATCTGATTTCGTTCATCAAACTCCTCTGGAGATTAGTCATTTGTAACTGAAAATGCTGTACATGGTTCTGCGAATTATCTGTTTTCATTGTCTCCACTAACTAAAGATACCAGACTTATTGTTACTTCACGTAAATGTTAGTACTAAAGTACTTGTGTATACACTTGAGCATTGTTACAAGAGTCTAAATAAAGAGAGAGCTAAATAGCTCAATAACACAGTGCTCACTATTGAGACTATTGATGGACTGCCAAACGTAGTAGCCCAGCACTCACTACTCACAATTGATAGGCTGCCAAAAGATTTGAAGTGTTTTAACCTCATGTGTGCCCAAACCATTATTATTTAGTTATTTGCTGTGAGTGTACTCATTAAATTACTAAAATCTTAAAAGGATGAATGTATCTTGACTTTCATAAGTAAAGAAGATAATATCTAAGACATGTGTTCAGAAAATCAAAGGCTTGCTCCAAACCTGTGTTCATAATAATTCCCTGAGGTCAGTTTCATAGTTTCAGAAATGCTGAGATTGAAAAGGAATTTATTTTTTTGAATAATCCTGTGGTTTCCTGCTGTTTTGATGAAATAAGGAAGGCTATTGAGCTGTTGTTGACCTGGAACAAGCACTAGAGTGCTAGTACTACTAATAATAATAACTGTAGTTGTACTAGTAGTATATCCACCAGTATCTAAGACAGCCCTCAAATGAGTGGTAGTACTCGGTATCGGGGAATAAAATGCCGTGTTTTCATGTAACATCAGACTACGTAGAGTAAATCCTTACCATCCAATAGACCGTTAATTGCACGTCTACTGAGCTACATCATGGGGAAGACATTGGTTTGAAGTACTTAGGAGAAGGATGACTGAAGCTTCATGTTTTATATATCCTTACATACCATATAATGTACTGGTATTTTAGACGGTGCTTGGAAACGTTCCAGAATCCATGGTATCCTAACTTTCTAGGTATTTGGAGAGGGGAAGTGGAACTTCTTATCTTAGTGGAAACAACGAACTTCTGAATTCTAATCTTGGATTGTTCCTTCAAAGATGACTTAACTAAGTTAGAATAGTTATATCGTAACTCGGTGCACTGCTACTGTTGTACTAATTGCACTCGGCTCCGCCTCGTGAAATTAGTGCACTTAAAACAGTAATCAAACCCGGCTACATCACGTTTTATAAGTTCCATTTTATTTCGATCTACAAAACACAGTACAAAAGTTGCAGTGATTCGATCAAGTCATGTTTCTGTTTTTGATTTTAGAAATACAGGTATGATTATAACTTCCACTTAACGACGACGCCTCACGGTACAACCAATATCACTGCGCGTTAGACAAGTGCACTTTAATTACGTATTAATTGCATAGTATCAATCTATAATTAGTTCGATCTCTTGCAGTTTGCACTGTAGGTATACTTTTGTCTTGTTTTCCATCCAGGATTTTTTGAATATCAAAACGAATTTTAAAAGGGCACTCCCTGTTTATTTTTATCCGTGTATGAAACACTCACTATCTTAGTATCTAAATTCCTTTTGATCACAGAGAGCATTCTTCTCACTTATTGTGTGTCGGAGCGCACTATTAGCGCTATTATTATCGCTATTATTTGAGATAAGCTACCTACCGATCCGTCTTATGACACCTGCACACAATATCAGACGAAGATTCAGCTGAGATAATCAGTGAATAGTGAGATAATTACGGAGATAATTACTGGTAATTAGTGATATAATTACTGGTAATTAGTGATATAATTACAGGTATCATTACTGGTGATTACTGATCCTACATGAGATTTACACACCAGTGTGTACGTGTGAGTGTGTTATTATTATTTAGACATTATTACAGGTCGGGTATTATATTTAGTATATACACCGTGTACACATGCATCGCTTACTATAATATAATACAGACTGAAAGAGAGTGCATGCAAAGTACAGATCTATCTTTGAATCTAGATCTCCTGTACTCCATGCTGATATACTCAGTGCTGTGTTCTCCTTGATACTCGGTGTGTGGTGCAGGTCATTCACATGCGAGGAAATCTTCTGTGTGTGTGTGTGTGTGCAGATCTTCTGATTTACGCCCTATCTTGCTACCAGAACGAGCAGCGTGTTTAGGAGTGCGTGTGTCCGTATTACGTCTGTATCTGTGTCCGTCTGTATCTGTGTCCGTCTGTATCTGTGTCCATTTGTACAATGGCCAATGCTCACAGAGCTCACAGACATATTTGCTCAGAGTTCGTTGGTCACCGCAAACTCTGCACCCGGAACCTAAGTGTACAGTTCTCACCCACTTCTTTTCATGTGCCTCTCAACTTGGAAACCATTGTGTAAATACAGCCATTACATCACATACAAGCGTTATAAAGAGATGTGTCTGGAGCGATCGCTGTGCGGTCCACATACTTTACATTCCACAAGGATGGAGTTTAAATGGCCTCTCCGAATTTAATGACACTCTGCATGATGTAAAATATGTGGATAATAAATGTTTGAATTGACCTCTCTTCTAAAATTTTAAATACATTCCAAATTGTGTTCAGTCTTTCTTGATCTGTAGATGGAATAGGAACCGAGATTTAAAAGTAATATTGGGAGTTATTCTTAATGGGAATTTCTATCCTCCTATCAGCGTATGATAAACATGTCCTCATCAGACTATCTGGTAACTTTGACTGATCCATTTGCTTCTCAGATTACGAGAGAGCTGTGTAAGATGATGGGGGAGCTGTGGAGCACTGACCCGCCTGCCCGACTTACAGCTCTCAGAGTGAAGAAAACCCTTGCAGAGATGACACTACACAAACAAGACTCATTCCCGCCTGTGTGAGACAATTGAGATCAATTCCCTTCTGTTTTTGAGATCAATTAGTCCTTCCTGTTTGTGAGATAAATTTCACCCTGTTTGAGATCAATTATTCCCTCCTGTATGTGAGATCAATTCCCTCCTGTGTGATCAATTGAGATCATTTCCCCTGCGCGTGAGATTAATTCGCTCCTCTGTGAGATCAATTGAGATCAATTATTCTCTCCTGTTTTATGACATGAATTTCGTCCCATTTGTGTGATCAATTCCCCCGTGTGTGAGATCATTCCCTCCCGTGTGTGAGATCAATTCCCCCGGTGTGTGAGATCAATTGCCCCTGTGTGTGAGATCATTCCCTTCCGTGTGTGAGATCAATTCCCCCGGTGTGTGAGATCAATTGAGATAAATTCCATCCTGTGTGCCATACAAACCACAAGACATTAATGAGTAGTGATGCAGTAATGCATGCCTTCGTTGTGACACTGTGTCACGCTGTTTTCAAGTTATCAAGTTATATCCTCTGCCGGCATCTGCCGGTATGATGTTGTTACGTTACACAGCCCTATTCTGTTTTGAAGTTATTGTATATCAGCCGTGTTAAGTTATTGAAGAAAGCAGAGGTTTAATATATGCGATTAGAATGATAAAAAAGTTAAAAGGTATTGGAATAGTTTCACCTAGATTTCAACAAAATTTAGCCTTTTTTGAAGGTTGTATATCGTCCTTCAGCACTCTTTGGACACACCTAACTACCCTCCGAAAACTATGTGAAACTGAAAGTTTAAAAAGTTAATGATAAATAATTCATCGACAGGGTTAATTCTTAGCAAAGAGAATGAATGGCTGATAAGCAGCTCTGGTTGTTCGTTGCAGTCATTAGTATTGAAAACTACTGATTACAAACTGAATTTAATTTACATTCGTATCAATCAAGAGGAATGTAAATATCACCGATATACGAGATTGCAGTGCGCCCTTATTTTTAGTACTTACACGTAAAGAAGTATTAGAAAGAATACTATAAGAAGTCGTATTTCGAAGCTTTATATTTGGAATTTGATGTTTTATAAGCGTTTTATATGTAATTGCTTTTTATTGCACACTCATTCTATACGAACAGAACTGAAGTATGTTCATTTCACTTAGATATATTCCTATATATATATATATATATATAGATAATAAGTAATGTATTACGAGATCGAAATCAAATATTCAACTACAATATCAACAGACGTCAGACACTTTCACAGTTTTTACATGCTCCAAGTTCGTTGCTATGTAGGCAAAATATGCTAGATATTTTGCAGGGAATCATATAGGAGCACGTTTCTATTGCTGAGTTATCCAATTTTTGCAAGTTCCAATGCTCTCTGCTCGTTTCTTACAGATAATCAGTGAGGATGAAGTTATGCTGATAGCCGCTCAGTATTACTTCGCAGAATAGGCCTTTGGTGTTCCTGGCTTTGAGCTGATGCATTCTTTCTTACTTTCATTAACATGAAAATTCCTGTGAAAGTGAAATTTCCTATTAATTCAACGGATGAACTGAGAGCATTAATTTCTGTTGTCATATGTACATCATTTTCTATATTATCAAGGTTTCATTACTTACTGTTATTCGATCTTGAGGGATCAATGAACGTTTTAAAAGTTTGATTGGCAATTTAATTAATTGTTTTCCTCCTTTATTTTCGATCTTAAGGAGGCGAAGAAAATTTATTTAAATGATGTGTAAAAGAAACGCATAAAAGTGTACTAAAACTATTCTTAGTCACTCATCAAAATATTCGTGAACATGTGTGCTCATCAGTCAAAAGTAACTCCTAGTTCCTAGAAAATGTACTGTTTTCTTCGGCGAATACTGTTTCCCATCTCTCTCGAGTAGATATTTAGACAACAATAGATGAATTTAAAAGAGTTACATGTCTCTTAACTTCGCTCTTTTGATTGGCCTGGTTTCGATGTGTTGCCTTAGACTGACGAGCACGCATAGCAATAATAGAGCTTTTTACACGGTCAGTTTCACAGCTTCTCTACTATTTAGAATGTAATGATTGCTGTTGTCAATTTTTAGTAAATGGAATGTTAAGTCGGTAGATTAAAGATATCAAACGGATTTTTTCTCAAAAAAATCTTATGAAGACGCGATCTTGGCTCTCAAATTATAAATTATTTATTTTTATTTCTATCAAATTACATGTGTGAAACTACTGAAAACAAATTGGAGTCATGACTTGTTCTGTTGATGTTATATGATTTTCCGTCCATGCATATTTTGCACAGATTTCTACTTATTTTAGCAAGAATGGGTATGTTGAGACATTATTTGGTCTTTTCTGGACGACGCGAAATGATTTTTGGACGCAACTAGTACTGTGTTTAGCATGGCTTAGCGCGCGCGCGTCGATCGCGTCGGCTGCGCACTCGACGGGCGCGGCCCAGCCCCCACAGTTGATATGTGATAGTTGTGCACGCACCGCTCGCTTCTGAGGAAGCGCGCGAGGGGTCATCCATAAAGGACGTCCGCAAAACTTCAGCCATTTAAGACCCCTCCCTCCCCCTTGTCCGCATTTCAGAAACCCCTCCCTGGTCAAAGAGAAGTTCGACTTGCCCCTATCTCTGCAAATGAGTCCTGTTTTTTCACACCATATCACTATAAATTCAATGTTACAGGGTCACTAGTGTACTGAAACATACGGAATTAAACCAATATGTAGTTTATTACTTGATGGATGGTCTATGGTCAGTGTGGTGATATGAAACCCTCTGTTACAGGTGGAACAGCTCACTCCAGATAGTGCATTAGAATCACCTGTAACACTTACGATATTTAATTTTATGTTATAAATTATGGTTTTGAGTCTTGTAAAGTCATTGGATTGAATAATTAGGATGAGATAATTGATTTTAGTCACACTCCTGTAACTTGGGTGCAGCAATTTATGTAAAATTCCTTAATTTGGCAATAAATTTCGTAATTTACCAATAAATTGACTTAAATTTAATATAGTAAACATACATGAAGACTTTCTCACTCAAAAACATTTGATTTACTGTCATATATATAGTATTTGTTACTTAAAGTAAAAAGGCGATGCCCAAAACCCTTGTTACAGGTGCCTGATAACCCCTTAAATTCCCTACCATTTAAGATAGCTTGACAGGTTATTTTGATGAAACCACTTGGTAGATGTGCACTCTGTACAGCTATGAAGTGAGTAACAGTATCAAGAACCATTCCCAACCCCTGTTACAGGTGCTGTGTGAAATTTCTTTTAACATATTTAGAGTAAGTAAAACACCTCTTTAAAGTGGCTGAAACAATGTCAAAAGCTGATAATTAACTTAGTTTTGACAACTCATTATTGCAAAAACATTCTGAGTAAAAAAACCTTGTTACAGGTGCGAAATTTGGCAAAAAATCATTAGACATTCATTTTGACCAGTGATGTTAAGACATTGTTTCTACATATCTATGTTTTTATAATTAAAACCCATCCTTATCATTAGATATCGTGTTAATCATGCTGTATATTGTTGAAACCCCATGTTACAGGTGTTCTACTGACCTAACAAACATATTACTCAAGGTCATGGGAAGAATAGAACACCCTAGTATTTGTAATAAAAATCATCAACGTCACCTGCGATGGAAACTTTGCCATTTGCACCTGTAACAGAGGTTAGGGTGGCTAAAATTGTGGTTAAATTGACCTAGATAGATAATGACTCAATCAGCCTAGTTAGCTCTTAGATATTTGAACAGTGTTACAGGTGACACCCAAATTCCTCATATTAGCGATGTTTTTGGCACCTGTAACACGGTTTTTGGATTCATTAACCATCTGTAACATCAGAACGACATAATAGGCATGTGAATTGCATGATAGTTTTGTTATAATTGACCCCTTGATTGCCAATTTCCAATTAAGAAAGCAAAATCTTAAATGGATTATTTGCACGAACTTTAAACAAATGATTTACACCTGTAACGAAGTTTATAATCGAAAATATTGCTTAAGACAATTAGACAAAGCCTTCTGCACAGTGTGTGATAATTTTGGCTTTGTTCACATTTGTTACAGGGGCAGAAATAAAGGCATTCTAAGAGGAACTATGAAGAAGCCTCAACACCTGTAACAAGGTTATTAACCTGCAACAGTCGGTTTTTCATGCAATTACATGTTTTTGGTTGGAAATCTGCTATAAATGGATGACACTGGGCAATTTACAAGCTTACTAGCCAATATTTAAGGATTGAAATAATTGGCATTTTTGAAAGGTTTCTGCACCTGTAACAGTGGTGTTAGGAACAAAGTTTTCGAATTGACACTTCAAACGTAACAAAAATCAACAATTTGGCAAATTTCAACCTTCTAGCTCAATTAGTTATATGTTGGGTGCGGCAAAATATCATATTTTTTAGCATCTGATTTTCAACATGGCCTTTTAATCCACCTGTAACAGAGTGATAATAATTTGCCACATGTATCACAAATCAGCTTTTTAAAAGATAATTCCTATACTACCCAGTCTAAAAAGTTGCATAATCCTAACGACCTCAGGAAAAGAGATATGGGCTGCTGAAATCGAACCTGTAACTCGTGCACCTGTAACATTGAATGCTTTTTCAAACTTGAATATCTCAGCACATGTTACAGGGTTTGACTCCGTTATTTTGACAATATGTTACCAAACTTTATACTACCCAGTCTTGATATGTATGAAATGTGTGAGTTGTTACAGGGGCAAGCAGTAGCTTGTTTAGTTAACCCTATAAAATTCTCAAAAAAGGGCAAGTCGAACTTCTCTTTGACCCCCTCCCCCCAGGACGTCCGCATTTTTCTTGAAAATCTTTTGGGTCATCATTTTCATGCCCGTTTTCTCAAATATGGTGACAAAATAAACTTTATTCTTTGACTTAATGTCGAAAATATTAGTCAAGATTCTAAAAAATCAAATATTTTCTAGTGAAAAACCGGTATCTCTCCCATATAAACGGCCCTGAGTGACGTCACAGATCTAAACGTCAATTTTTCTGTATCCTAAACCTAACCATTGCCCTAACCAAAAACCCTAACTATAATCCTAACCCTGAACCTAACAAATCCTGACCCTAATCAGAACCCTAACCCTAATGCTTAAAGCGCTAGGTGCGCTTAATTATATTTTTCTGAGTGACGTCATTGTCATAGATAATGAAGGCTCCCGTTTACATGGGAGACGTACCGAAAAACCAGTCAAATCGACCAAAATTTTCATAAATGCGGACGTCCGCATTTGGCCAAACACCCCCCTCCCCACTACGTCCGCAAACGTCCGCATTGGCCAGACTCCCCCCTCCCCCTGGCCCTCTTTGCGGACGTCCTTTATGGATGGCCCCCAACGCAAACAGAGATATTCGTGCTTAGCAAGTGTCGCGTGATCTACGTCCCAGAAATCACAAAATCTCGCTCAAAATAAAATTGATTAGCGTGATTTGCTTGGTTGTCTTACGTTGTATTGCTAAAGAACACGTATTTCCTTGTTTGCGGCGCGCTTCCTCAGAAGCGCGCGTACACACACCTATGCGGGCCTAGGAATACGTTGTAGGACCTATTTGAAGGACCTATTTCGAAGAAAAGGCGCGCGCGAACAAACATATTGCTAAACACGTATATCCCTGTGTGGCTCGCGCGTTGCTAAACACGTATATCCCTGTCTGCGTTGCGCGGCGCGCTTCCTCAGAACAGCGCCGTAGGGAAGCGTTACCACATGTTACGTGTCCCTGTAACATGGAGTAAAGGGAAGCGCCGCGCGCGTACACACACCTATGCGGGCTTAGGAAGCTCGCGCGGCACGTACACACACCTATGCGGGCTTAGGAAACAAACATAGCATATGGCAATGATTCGGGTTATTTTTGGCAAGAGTCACGTTTGCTAAACACGTATATCCCTGTCTGCGTTGCGCGGCGCGCTTCCTCAGGGAAGCGCCGCGCGCGTACACACACCTATGCGTTGCTAAACACGTATATCCCTGTCTGCGTTGCGCGGCGCGCTTCCCCAGAACGCGAACGTAGGGAAGCGCCGCGCGCGTACACACACCTATGCGGGCTTAGGAAACCTATGCGGGCTTAGGAAGCTCGCGCGGCACGTACACACACCTATGCGGGCTTAGGAAACAAACATAGCATATGGCAATGATTCGGGTTATTTTTGGCAAGAGTCACGTGACCATCTGCATTTTCGTCCTCTTTAGTTGCCCTAACCAGCGCCCTTGCTAAACACGTATATCCCTGTCTGCGTTGCGCGGCGCGCTTCCCAGGGAAGCGCCGCGCGCGTACACACACCTATGCGGGCTTAGGAACCAGCGCCCAGGTACGGTGTACCAGAAGGATAAGTTATTGTACCTTTTTTTAAAAATAGAAATAACTTATCCTTCTGGGACACGTGTGT
Organism: Beroe forskalii; assembly: GCA_011033025.1. Classification (NCBI taxonomy): domain Eukaryota; kingdom Metazoa; phylum Ctenophora; class Nuda; order Beroida; family Beroidae; genus Beroe; species Beroe forskalii. The sequence continues at coordinate 107,276 of WFMF01000066.1, read as the reverse complement.
GTCCCAAAAGGATAAGTTATTTTTTATTTTTGAAAAAGAAAAAATAACTTATCCTTCTGGTACACGAGTGTGTCCCAAAAGGATAAGTTATTTTTTATTTTTGAGAAGAAAAATAGCTTATCCTTCTGGTACACGAGTGTGTCCCAGAAGGATAAGTTATTTTTTTATTTTTGAAAGAAATAACTTATCCTTCTGGGACACAAGTGTGTCCCAGAAGGATAAGTTATTCTTAATTTTGAAAAAGGAAAATAACTTATCCTTCTGGGACACGAGTGTGTCCCAGAAGGATAAGTTATTTTTATTTTACAATGTACTTGTAGGCGTGTGTACTGTGTATGCGCACATCTTTCCTTGGGGAAGCATGAAGCTGCACTGCGCAGGCGAGTCTGGCAGAAGTGTCATACACGGTGGCACACTTGTCAGGCGTTGCCTGACCTCCTTGCTAAACACGTATATCCCTGTCTGGCTCGTGCGCCGCACTTCTGTAGGGAAGTGCCGCGCGCGGGGCGTACACACACCTATGCGGGCTCAGGAACACAACTCTGCAAGTAGGGGGTCAGTTCCTTAGCCCGTATAGGTGTGTGTACGCGCCACGCGCTTCCCTACGGAAGCGCGGCGTGCGAGCCAGACAGGGATATACATGTTTAGCAAGGTGAAGGAGGTCAGGCAACGCCTGACAAGTGTGTCACCGTGTATGACACTTCTGCCAGACTCGCCTGCGCAGTGCAGCTTCATGCTTCCCCAAGGAAAGATGTGCGCATACACAGTACACACGCCTTGTCAGACGTTGTCTGACCCCTACGCCTTCGGCGGGCGCATCCGCCGAAGGCAACGTCCGCCGAAAACAACGTCTGACAACACACGCCTACATTGTAAAATAAAAATAACTTATCCTTCTGGGACACACTCGTGTCCCAGAAGGATAAGTTATTTTTCTTTTTCAAAATTAAAAATAACTTATCCTTCTGGGACACACTCGTGTCCCAGAAGGATAAGTTATTTTTTTTTTTCAAAAATAAAAATAACTTATCCTTCTGGGACACACTCGTGTACCAGAAGGATAAGTTATTTTTTCTTTTTCAAAAATAAAAAATAACTTATCCTTTTGGGACACACTCGTGTACCAGAAGGATAAGTTATTTTTTCTTTTTCAAAAATAAAAAATAACTTATCCTTCTGGGACACACTCGTGTACCAGAAGGATAAGTTATTTCTATTTTAAAAAAAAGGTACAATAACTTATCCTTCTGGTACACCGTACACACGTGTCCCAGAAGGATAAGTTATTTCTATTTTTAAAAAAAGGTACAATAACTTATCCTTCTGGTACACCGTAGCCCGGCAACGCGCGAGCCAAACAGGGATAAACGTGTTTAGAAAGTCAGACAATACTGGAGGTGGCCTTTTCGGGCTTTTATTAGCCTTTTTCCTGAATTATGTTATCACGTGACATGTTTGCCCTAACCAGCGCCCCGGTTTCGCGCACGGAGTGCGCGGCGCGGCAAGCCGCTAAACCGCGACGCCCCTGGTTAGGGGAAGTGACATGTCATTGTCACGTGACCAAAATCTGAAATTTGAATTTTACGCCCCTGAATTGAGTCCAAACAAAAAATTGGTCCCCATTACGGTTTTCTGGGCCGTAGAACACGCTGGTGTGAAGGAAAAGACGCTATTACTTGAAATGTTGTGGCGGTATAGCTTCAACTCGAATTTCACAGGCAAAAACGTGTGTTAAAACGCCTTGTGGCTGGTGCGACCGTGAAATTTCAATTTTATCCTCTAAAATTTATACCAGTCATTTTTAAGACCAGATGAGGCAAAAACATACCACCATGTTAATATCTCGGAAAATCCTGAAATCGGCCAAATCTGAAGCACCCTACGTTACATGTTATTGTAACAAATACAACTACTGTAAAATTGATTACGAGGATCGGCCAAAATTGAATGCGTAAGCCAAATTTTTGGAAAAACATACCACCATCATGTTAATATCTCGGAAAATCCTGAAATCGGCCAAATCTGAAGCACCCTACGTTACATGTTACTGTAACAAATACAACTACTGTTAAATTGATTACGAGGATCGGCCAAAATTGATTGCCATATTTTTTTGGAAACACGCTTTTTGGAAATGCAAAATATCAATCGTAGCCGAAACATGTTTTCCAAAATTTGCTTGAACTTCCCCCCCAGACTTGATTGCAGAGGGGGGGTTAAAATATCGACATTTAAATTTTCAGCAAGTTTGGGCGCAAAATGAGCGGAAACATCATGTTTATATACGACTCGTGATTTGATCTTAAAACGCTCATGAACAAATCCATAAACCAAAAACTAGCCATATCGAATTCCAAGAAAATCATAGACTCTGATTTCGGCCCAAACTGTTCGTGGCTCAGGCTGCCATATTCGGGTCGGTCTCTCATATAAACGGAAGCCTTCATTATCTATGGCATTGACAATGACGTCACTAAGAAAAATATAATTAAGCGCACCTAGCGCTTTAAGGACTAGGGTCAGGATTAGGGGCAAGATTTGTTAGGGTTACCGTTAAGATTAAGGTTAGGGTTTTGGTTAGGGCTCTGGTTAGGTCTAGGATACAGAAAAATTGATGTTTAGATCTGTGACGTCACTCAGAGCCGTTTATATGGGAGACACCTCAAAGTGACGTCCAAATGTGGTTGCCAGACGTTGCCTGCCCCATATTTTTTTTCAAAATGTCCGACTCTGCGAGTCGGGGCGCGCGCGCGAGGGGGCCAGGCCACGCCTGGCAAAAATGTGGAACGTTGCGCCGCGCGCGAGGGTAGGGTGACATCCTACGAGGGAGATTTGTCGGCCGTTAACAGACCCTTGTGATAATCTAAATCAGTTGCTAAACTGCACGTATACCCCTCGTAGAATGTTACCCTACACACGCGCGCGGTGCAACGTTCCACATTTGGACGTCACTGTGCGCTCTCGCCATCCGTTTAGAATTAGACAGGCAACGTCCGTCGAGTATACCCCTGTTTGCGTCGCGCGCTTCCTCATAATTGCTAATCCCGCATAGGTGTGTGTATAGTTGTACGCGCAAACAGGGGTATACGTGTTTGTCGTACGATCCCGCTGACGCCAGCGGCGAAGCGGCTGGCGTCAGCTAGAGAATCGGCGATGAGAATCAGCGCCGCGCGCGGCCCTGATTCTCGAGAGGGTCTGTCAACGTCTTCTATCCTGTATCCACAAAATAAGAAAAATTATTTATCTGAGCCGGCTGAGAACGGTTGAACTTATCATAAAATGATATGCTGGACGACCCTCAGCCGGCCTGAATGATCAATTCTTTTTATTTTGGCCATGGAAGATCCACATTTTTCCAGTCAAGTGTATTTTCATTTGCCGCCGACATTAATAGCAACGCTGACGCAGCCGCTTTGTGGCTGCATCAGCGGGTCTGGTATCACCAGGCAAACCCTCGTGAGAATTCAGGGCGCTGACACCAGCCGCGAAGCTGGTGTCACTTGTCAGCGGTCAGACAACGTCCGACAACAATAATGATTATATTTTTCCGAGTGACGTCATTCAAATTGTCATAGTTGTCAGGCGTTGCCTGACCCTCTCGTGCTTTCTAAGCCCGCATAGGTGTGTGCACTGAAAAACATTCTTTGAACATTCCATTATAAATTAGGCTGTGAATAAATTTACATTTGAACTTGAATAAATATTATTTACTGTAAAATATGATAATGAAGAGTAATTGTTAAGATAAACTTGAAGTATGAACACACATCATACTTTTTACTTGAAGTAAAAAGTTTCTGAAAATTTTGAAATAGTCTATGTAAATATAATCATATCAAATACAAGTGTTAAGAATATGATACATTTATAATAAATATAAATAAAAATCAATAAATAGTGCATTTCCTTCATTATGTTGACAAATGACAATAGAAATGGAAAATTTCATTTTTGTTGTGAACATCACATTAATTCACGTGAAATCATGGCGAAGTAGAGGTAAACCTAATCGTAAAGCTCTTCTGGTCTCAGGCTGGATTACTAAAAGAGAGAAAGGGCGGATAAGCCACGTTCTAGAGAAAAGAGATAGGACACTTGGGGCATGCAAAACAAAGCTGCTTTAAAGCTAGCTTCAAGAACATGTTAAAGCTGCTTTGAAGCTAGCTTCAAGTACAAATACTACAGTAGCCAGGGTTTACAAAGCTTATAAAAACCAGACACAAAGCTTCGTGATATATTACAATAGCCTAACTCGAAATACTGCAATAAATATTGTAAAAAAGTTTTAATACACTTAATAAATATTTATGTAAAAAACGTAGCCTTAAAGATGTGAAGACATATGCACATGTAAATGGCTTGTACAGTGTCATGTACCTATGCCCCATAATAATTGAACATTGTTGCTCATATTAATAGTTTATGTTTCAAACAAAAAACTGCAACTGCAATCATACAACTGAAACGCTGTGAAATGTTCAGACTGGTATCAGTTGGTCTACAGAGTTTCTTTTAATGGCACTTGAATGTCTGTAGTGTGGTAGCAGGGAGTTACTATTATATGGCACCAGCCAATAAGTGACTATGGGAAGAGGAAGGTTTAGAAGCTAAAATGAAGGGCCACAAAACTGTTCAATATGACTCAAGAATCTGTCACTAAGGCACCGGGGATGGCTAAAGGCATGGCACCAGGAGGATGAAGGCACCCATGGCCAAGGGAGCTGGTTGCTAAGGGAGCTGGTTGCTAGAGGAGCTGGTTGTTAAGGGAGCTGGTTGCTAAGGGAGCTGGTTGCTAGGGGAGCAGGTTGCTAAGGGAGATGGTTGCTAAGGGAGTAGGTTGCTAAGGGAGTTGGTTGCTAAGGGAGCTGGTTGCTAAGGGAGCTGGTTGCTAAGGGAGCTGGTTGCTAAGGGAGCTGGTTGCTAGGGAAGCTCGTTGCTAAGGGATCTGGTTGCTAAGAGAGCTGGTTGCTAAGAGAGCTGGTTGCTAAGGGAGATGGTTGCTAAGGGAGTAGGTTGCTAAGGGAGTTGGTTTCTAAGGGAGATGGTTGCTAAGGGAGCTGGTTGCTAGGGGAGCTGGTTGCTAGGGAAGCTCGTTGCTAAGGGATCTGGTTGCTAAGAGAGCTGGTTGCTAGGGGAGCAGGTTGCTAAGGGAGATGGTTGCTAAGGGAGCAGGTTGCTAAGGGAGTTGGTTGCTAAGGGAGCTGGTTGCTAAGGGAGCTGGTTGCTAAGGGAGCTGGTTGCTAAGGGAGCTGGTTGCTAGGGGAGCTGGTTGCTAGGGGAGCTGGTTGCTAAGGGAGCTGGTTGCTAAGGGAGCTGGTTGCTAAGGGAGCTGGTTGCTAAGGGAGCTGGTTGCTAAGGGAGCTGGTTGCTAAAGGAGCTGGTTGCTAAGGACGCTGGTTGCTAAGGGAGCTGGTTGCTAAAGGAGCTGGTTGCTAAGGGAGATGGTTGCTAAGGGAGCAGGTTGCTAAGGGAGTTGGTTGCTAAGGGAGCTGGTCGCCAAGGGAATGGTTGCTAAGGGAGCGTCTTGCTAAGGGAGCTGGTTGCTAAGGGAGCAGGTTGCTAAGGGAGCTGGTTGCTAAGGGAGCTGGTTGCTAAGGGAGCTGGTTGCTAAGGGAGTTGGTTGCTAAGGGAGCTGGTTGCTAAGGGAGCTGGTTGCTAAGGGAGCTGGTTGCTAAGGACGCTGGTTGCTTAGGGAGATGGTTGCTAAGGGGCTGGTTGCTGCTGGTTGCTAGGGTTGCTGAGCTGGTTGCTAAGGAGCTGGTTGCTAAGGGAGCTGGTTGCTAAGGGAGCTGGTTGCTAAGGGAGCTGGTTGCTAAGGGAGATGGTTGCTAAGGGAGCTGGTTGCTAAGGGAGTTGGTTGCTAAGGGAGCTGGTTGCTAAGGGAGCTGGTTGCTAAGGGAGCTGGTTGCTAAGGGAGTTGGTTGCTAAGGGAGCTGGTTGCTAGAGGAGCTGGTTGCTAAGGACGCTGGTTGCTAAGGGAGCTGGTTGCTAAGGACGCTGGTTGCTAAGGGAGCTGGTTGCTAAAGGAGCTGGTTGCTAAGGGAGATGGTTGCTGAGGGAGCTGGTTGCTAAGGGAGTTGGTTGCTAAGGGAGCTGGTCGCCAAGGGAATGGTTGCTAAGGGAGCGTCTTGCTAAGGGAGCTGGTTGCTAAGTGAGCAGGTTGCTAAGGGAGTTGGTTGCTAAGGGAGCTGGTCGCTAAGGGAGCTGGTTGCTAAGGGAGCTGGTTGCTAAGGGAGTTGGTTGCTAAGGGAGCTGGTTGCTAAGGGAGCTGGTTGCTAGAGGAGCTGGTTGCTAAGGACGCTGGTTGCTAAGGGAGCTGGTTGCTAAGGGTGCTGGTTGCTAAGGGATCTGGTTGCTAAGGGAGCTGGTTGCTAAGTGAGCAGGTTGCTAAGGGAGCTGGTTGCTAGGGGAGCTGGTTGCTAGGGGATCTGGTTGCTAAGGGAAATGGTTGCTAAGGGACTAAGGGAGATGGTTGCTAAGGGAGATGGTTGCTAAGGGAGCTGGTTGCTAAGGGAGTTGCTTGCTAAGGGATTGGTGCCTCTGCTGGTGCTCAGATGTTTGCGCAGTCGGTGTCCTCTGCGCTACAGGGAGGTGGTTGCTAAAGGGGAGCTGCTTTGCTATGCGGCGTCTCCGTGGGCGCCACGCGAAGGTCGTGCTGAACTCCGGGCGCTCCACCGTGGGGAGGCGCTGCCAGCAGGTTGCGAACGTAATTGCTCTGCAGAACATAGAGATATGGGTGAGAACAAGGTGCTGACAAAGCATTGTTAAGGGGTTAAGGACTTCAGAGTAGTTATAGGTGATATAAATCATAGGTTGGAACTCACCTGTTCAGATTCAGACGATCTCTCCGAGTTGGTTCTAAGGGCTCTCTCTGTGGTTGCTAAGGGACAGGTTGCAAAACACCCTATTTTAGATGAGGAAAGCTAAACCATGGTGCCTCTGCTGCCCTGACGCGGAAAGCCACCCTACCCTTCCCCTGACTTGGTAAATTGGGAAAATGACCTGCGTGGCGTTGCAAGGTTGTTCTAACTCCGCCGTGGCTGACAAGGTTCTTTATTGAAGGGTGTTCAAAGGCAAAACGTTGGAGTTAAGGAGAACAAAGTAGTGATATAAACTCTCCAACCACCTGAGGGGAATCTTGCCGCAGATCTGTCAGATGCTCCATGAACGCGTTGTTGCTGGGCGGCTAACCGCACGTCAATGGACTGGGGGTTGTTCTTTTGAGGAATTGATAGCCAGGTTGTGGTTTAAACTAACCAGGCGAAAAACTGGGGGTTAACCTGGTTGCAAAATTACCACAGTAATCTAACCTGGTTGCTGAGGAATCTAACCTGGTTGCTGAGGAATCTAACCTGGTTGCTGGGAATCTAACCTGGTTGCTGAGGAATCTAATAACCTGGTTGCTGAGGAATCTAACCTGGTTGCTGAGGAATGTAACCTGGTTGCTGAGGAATCTAACCTGGTTGCTGGGAATCTAACCTGGTTGCTGAGGAATCTAACCTGGTTATGAGAATCTAACCTGGTTGCTGAGGAATCTAACCTGGTTGCTGGGAATCTAACCTGGTTGCTGGGGAATCTAACCTGGTTGCTGAGGAATCTAACCGCGTTGCTGAGGAATCTAACCTGGTTGCTGAGGAAACTAACCTGGTTGCTGGGGAATCTAACCTGGTTGCTGAGGAATCTAACCTGGTTGCTGGGGAATCTAACCTGGTTGCTGAGGAATCTAACCTGGTTGCTGAGGAATCTAACCTGGTTGCTGAGGAATCTAACCGGGTTGCTGGGGAATCTAACCTGGTTGCTGAGGAAACTAACCTGGTTGCTGAGGAAACTGACCTGGTTGCTGAGGAATCTATCTGCCGAGGAAACTAACCTGGTTGCTGAGGAATCTAACCTGGTTGCTGAGGAATCTAACCTGGTTGCTGGGGAATCTAACCTGGTTACTGAGGAAACTAACCTGGTTGCTGAGGAATCTAACCGCGTTGCTGAGGAATCTAACCTGGTTGCTGAGGAAACTAACCTGGTTGCTGAGGAATCTAACCTGGTTGCTGAGGAATCTAACCTGGTTGCTGGGGAATCTAACCTGGTTGCTGGGGAATCTAACCTGGTTGCTGAGGAATCTAACCTGGTTGCTGAGGAAACTGACCTGGTTGCTGAGGAATCTAAACTGGTTGCTGAGGGATATTAAGATCTTGGAGACATTAGCGCGAGGAAGGGGAAAGTCGTCACTGTCAGCACTGTCGCTGTCGTCATTGCACGCGAATAACTCCTCCAATTCGTCGTCCACGTCGTCAAAATCCGGAGACACGAGGTACGCTGCACCTGCAGAATCACAACATTGCAAAATCCTCACTGCCACCGAGGTGAATGTGAAATAGTAAACTATTGGTGAATCAGGGGGCTGGTAAGCCCCCCGCGGCGGTTTGCGAGCCCGAGGGCGAGCTTTGAACAACGAACCTTGCGAGGTGCGCGGGCCGAAGGCTGAGAATAACCGAGGACCCGAAGGGTCCGAGGTGAGCGTGGACAACGGACTTAACAGTGCGAGGGCCGAAGGCCCGAGCCGCGAGCATTAGACGGCGAACCTAACTGAGCGAGGGCCGAAGGCCCGAGCGCGAGCCCGAGGACCCGAAGGGTCCGAGGGCGAGCATTGGACGGCGATCCTAACAGTAGACGAGCTTCCGAGCATCGGAAGTGTGTTTTGTAACTTTGCTTGCCAGCCCCCAACTATATGTTTTCATGGATTGGCCATATTTCACGTTGAAATTTGAGTAAGTTCCCGTTGGCGAAATCGCACCTAAATTTGAACATCGCATTTTTAGAGGTCAAAGGTGCAACTGTCAAAATTTCAGATCGATTGGATTAAAAATGGCCGAGATATTACAACTTGAATATTGCCAAAATCGAGGGTGTTCTTGTTAAATTGGGTTACGACCATATCAGGGGGCTGGCAAGCCCCCCGCGGCGGTTTGCGAGCCCGAGGGCCCGAGGGCGAGCATTGGACGGCGAACCTAACAGTGCGAGGGCCGAAGGTCCGAGCTGCCGAGGACCCAAAGGGTCCGAGGCGAGCGATGGACAACGATTCTAACGAGAGAGAAATCTCATGTATTTCCCCATTTCACGGCGAAATTTTGGCAATTTCCCGTTATTGGATTTCCAACAAAATCGATACGTCGCATGTTTGAGGGTCAAAGGTGCAACTGTCAAAATTTCAGATCGATTGGATAAAAGATGCCCAATTGCCCAAGTTATGACAACTTATTCGCACTGAAATCGTACACGCGATGCGTATGCATCGCTGCGCTTGCCAGCCCCCAACTATATGTTTTCATGGATTCGCCGAATTTCAAAAATTTTAACGGTACGTTCCCGACGATCAAATCAATTGAAAATTGAGTTTCCGCGCCTTCGCTGTGCGCGCGCTCGGAGTTTAAAATTTGAGATCAATTCGTTCAGAAATGGCTGAGTTATAACTACCTTAGGAGGTCTATTTATATGGGTCGAAATTGCGGTGTTTGAAATTTTGGTAGGTTGAAAATATGGAGATTTTTTTCAAAAATCCCCAAATTTCACCCACCAAATAAAATTGGGTGATTTTTCTAACTTTTGCTGACAAATGAAAGATTTTTTGCGGAAAACAATGGAAAAATAGATTAATTCTAATATTACAAATCGAATTCTTGATCGTCTTCTTGAGCCTCTGCTTCATTAATTACTGTTCTAAATTTTTGAATTTCAATTGTTTAAACCATTTGACTTTGACTAAATTATCTGTAACTATCTGAAAACTCATCTCTGAAACGAAATTGTACTGTTTTAGTACAGATAGTTCAAGAAATTTCGAAAGCGGGTTGAATTAAATCGGGGAGTAAAATTGTGGCGGGCAAAATTTTGGTAGGTTGAAAATATGGGGATTTTTTCGAAAAATCCCCAAATTACAACCTTTATAAATAGACCTCCTAAGGTACTTGAAATCGCCAAAATTGAGGGTGTTCTTGTTAAAAAGGGTTACGACGCTGATACATATACGAGAGATGACGCTTTTAGTGCAAGAAGTATACCCTATTTAAAAGGCGATATCTCGGGAACCATAAAAGATACAGAGCTCATCGACCCAGCGTTGGAAAGTAGAAGGATAGAACTTGCGAAAAATGCCCTTAAAAACTATTTTACGTCACGATAATGACGTCACAAAACTGAGAATTTCAAATGTCGATTTTCCCAAAAATAGGCGTTTTTCAACGCAATTTTTCGGTATGAAGCTTTCGAGATAGGAACAAATGCTCCTCCTAGCGTGGAAAGGAAATTTAATGTACTTTTCAAAAATGTGGTTGCAAAGTTCTAAGCTCCCCAGTCTCATTGAGATATATGCGATTGTTTGAAACACTTTGACACGAAAAAAATCCCAAAAAATGGCAAAACTTGTGAAGCTAGTGGAGAGAGAACGGGACAACCCCAGAACCTCATCTTTGGATATGTTGTCGGTCATAGTCCCAATTGTGTTAATGAATGGGTCTCAGATAGGTTATCTAATTTTATGACGTAATTGTGACGTCATCAGTAATGCTAGGTAACGCGAATTTTTACGCGCGATTTGACGCCAAATTTCAATATCTGGGCACAGAAAAGGGTGATATTTTTCCCAAAACCAAAAGGATTTGGTTGTGATGGTCCGCGGCGGTTTTAAAGGCGTTCTTACTGTAAAACCCATGATATGAGAAAGAACGACAGTTAAAACTGCCGCGGCACTTTTTCGATGCATCAAAGTTACGTGAATGCTGTATATTGTGACGTTGCAGCAGTTTTAACCGTCGCGTTCTTTCTCATATCATGGGTTTTACAGTAAAGAACGCCTTAAAACCGCCGCGGACCATCACAACCAAATCCTTTTTGGTTTTGGGAAAAAATATATACATAGGTATATACATACCAATAGAGAACATTTTTAGGCGAAAAGTATACCATCTTTAAACGGCTGTATCTCGGGAACCATAAAAGATACAGAGCTCATCGACCCAGCGTTGGAAAGTAGAAAGATAGAACTTGCAATAAGTGACCTTAAAAACTATTTTACGTCATTTTAATGACGTCATAATGACGTCACAAAACTAAGAATTTCAAATGTCGATTTTTCCAAAATAGGCGTTTTTCAACGCAATTTTTCGGTATGAAGCTTTCGAGAAAGGAAAAAATGCTCCTCCTAGCGTAGAAAGGAAATTTAATGTACTTTTTAAAAATGTGGTCGAAAAGTTCTGGGCTCCCATGCATCATTGAGATATATACGATTGTTTGAAACACTTTGACTTTGAAAAAGTCCCGAAAAATGGCAAAAACGGTGAAGCTTGCGGAGAGAGAACGGGACCACCCCAGAACTTCATCTTTAGATATGTTGTCGGCCATAGTCCTAATTGTGTTAATGAATGGGTCTCAGATAGCTTATCTAATTTTACGACGTAATTGTGACGTCATCAGTAATGCTAGGTAACGCGAATTTTGTACGCGCGATTAGACGCCAAATTTCAATATCTGAGCACAGAAAAAGGGTGATATTTTTCCCAAAACCAAAAAGGATTTGGTTGTGATGGTCCGCGGCGGTTTTAAGGCGTTCTTACTTTAAAACCCATGATATGGAAAAGAACGCGACGGTTAAACTTAAAACTGCCGCAACGGCACTTTTTCGAAGCACTATAGTTTCGTGAATGCTGTACAATTTGAAGTGACGTTGCAGCAGTTTTAAGTTTAACCGTCGCGTTCTTTTCCATATCATGGGTTTTAAAGTAAAGAACGCCTTAAAACCGCCGCGGACCATCACAACCAAATCCTTTTTGGTTTTTGGAAAAAATGTGAAATAGTTAACTATTGGTGAATGTGAAATAGTGAACTGTTGGAGAATGTGAAATAGTGAACTATTGGTGAATGTGAAATAGTAAACTATTGGTGAATGTGAAATAGTGAACTGTTGGAGAATGTGAAATAGTGAACTATTGGTGAATGTGAAATAGTGCACTATTGGTGAATGTGAAATAGTGAACTATTGGTGAATGTGAAATAGTAAACTATTGGAGAATGTGAAACAGTGAACTATTGGCGAATGTGAAATAGTGAACTATTGGTGAATGTGAAATAGTAAACTATTGGTGAATGTGAAATAGTAAACTATTGGTGAATGTGAAATAGTGAACTGTTGGAGAATGTGAAATAGTGAACTATTGGAGAATGTGAAATAGTAAACTATTGGAAAATGTGAAATAGTGAACTATTGGCGAATGTGAAATAGTGAACTATTGGTGAATGTGAAATAGTAAACTATTGGTGAATGTGAAATAGTAAACTATTGGTGAATGTGAAATAGTGAACTGTTGGAGAATGTGAAATAGTGAACTATTGGAGAATGTGAAATAGTAAACTATTGGAAAATGTGAAATAGTGAACTATTGGTATATGTGAAATAGTGAACTATTGGTGAATGTGAAATAGTAAACTATTGGAGAATGTGAAATAGTGATCTATTAGTGAATGTGAAATAGTGAACTGTTGGAGAATGTGAAATAGTGAATTATTGGAGAATGTGAAATAGTGAACTATTGGCGAATGTGAAATAGTGAACTATTGGTGAATGTGAAATAGTAAACTATTGGTGAATGTGAAATAGTGAACTATTGGCGAATGTGAAATAGTGAACTATTGGTGAATGTGAAATAGTGAACTATTGGAGAATGTGAAATAGTGAACTATTGGTGAATGTGAAATAGTAAACTATTGGTGAATGTGAAATAGTGAACTGTTGGAGAATGTGAAATAGTGAATTATTGGAGAATGTGAAATAGTAAACTATTGGTGAATGTGAAATAGTGAACTATTGGTGAATGTGAAATAGTGAACTGTTGGAGAATGTGAAATAGTGAATTATTGGAGAATGTGAAATAGTAAACTGTTGGAGAATGTGAAATAGTGAAATATTGGTGAACGTGAAATAGTGAAATATTGGAGAATGTGAAATAGTGAATTATTGGAGAATGTGAAATAGTGAACTATTGGCGAATGTGAAACAGTGAACTGTTGGAGAATGTGAAATAGTGAACTATTGGTGAATGTGAAATAGTGAACTATTGGTGAATGTGAAATAGTGAACTATTGGTGAATGTGAAATAGTAAACTATTGGAGAATGTGAAATAGTAAACTATTGGTGAATGTGAAATAGTGAATTATTGGAGAATGTGAAATAGTGAACTATTGGCGAATGTGAAACAGTGAACTGTTGGAGAATGTGAAATAGTGAACTGTTGGAGAATGTGAAATAGTGAATTATTGGAGAATGTGAAATAGTAAACTATTGGTGAAAGTGAAATAGTGAAATATTGGTGAATGTGAAATAGTGAACTATTGGTGAATGTGAAATAGTGAACTATTGGAGAATGTGAAATAGTGAAATATTGGTGAATGTGAAATAGTGAACTATTGGAGAATGTGAAATAGTGAAATATTGGTGAATGTGAAATAGTGAACTATTGGAGAATGTGAAATAGTGAACTATTGGTGAATGTGAAATAGTGAACTATTGGTGAATGTGAAATAGTGAACTATTGGAGAATGTGAAATAGTGAACTATTGGTGAATGTGAAATAGTAAACTATTGGAGAATGTGAAATAGTGAACTATTGGAAAATGTGAAATAGTGAACTATTGGAGAATGTGAAATAGTGAACTCATGGTGAATGTGAAATAGTGAACTATTGGTGAATGTGAAATAGTGAAATATTGGTGAATGTGAAATAGTGAACTATTGGGGAATGTGAAAAGGTGAACTATTGGTGAATGTGAAATAGTGAACTATTGGGGAATGTGAAATATTGAACTCATGGTGAATGTGAAATAGTGAACTTTTGGAGAATGTGAAATAGTGAACTATTGGTGAACGTGAAATAGTGAAATATTGGTGAATGTGAAATAGTGAACTATTGGGGAATGTGAAATAATGAACTGTTGGAGAATGTGAAATAGTGAACTATTGGCGAATGTGAAATAGTAAACTATTGGTGAATGTGAAATAGTGAACTATTGGTGAATGTGAAATAGTGAACTATTGGAGAATGTGAAATAGTAAAGTATAAGTGAATGTGAAATGTTACCTGACGCGAAGGAGGGAATGGGGGTGGTGAGGGTCTGAACCTCGGGAACTTCCATTTTACTGGACCGTGCGTAGTCCATGGCGCACAAGCAGTCCGCCACTGAGTACTCCTGAACAAGACTTAAATCATAGTGTACACAGCACAAAATGTAGCGTATCAATGAACATGAATTTACCTAATAGGGCATATCACGTACAACTCTCAGCAGACAGACCACTATTTGTGGGATGTTAGATAGAGCACGGGGGGGGAGTCCGGCCAATGCGGATGTTTGCGGACATTGGGAGAGGGGGCGGACGGAAATTTTGGTGGGAAAGAGCACCTTGTCGCTGTAGGGCTGGTCGTAGAGCTCCACACAGGGCTTCTCATGTCTCTCTCCCACCACCACACACCTGAGGGGGTACCACTGCCCGCACTGAGTCAGAGCGTCGAACTTTGCAGTCGCTTCCGGGGTCCACTGTCTCGTCGCTAGGAGACATTAGTTAACCGGATTCAGGAAGGTCAGCTCTCGAATAACTGATCAAGTCTCAAGGAAGGGAACTCTAACATATATTTGAAGATGTTTAATAACAGATTAATTATCGAATGGTAGCACCAATGGAGCTTATAATCCATCAAGAAAACAAAGACTCACTGATGGGGATGGTGTTGGCGAGGAAGCACTCGATGGCTTGGTAGGGCACTTCTTTAAACTCCGTCCTGAGAAAAGTTACTGTTAAGTCACTGTTAAGTCATGTGTTAAGTCATGTGTTAAGTCATGTGTTAAGTCATGTGTTAAGTCATGTGTTAAGTCATGTGTTAAGTCATGTGTTAAGTCATGTGTTAGAGTCATGTGTTGTCATGTGTTGTCATGTGTTAAGTCATGTGTTAAGTCATGTGTTGTCGTGTGTTAAGTCATGTGTTAAGTCATGTGTTAAGTCATGTGTTGTCATGTCACACGTTAAGTCATGTGTTGTCATGTGTTAAGTCATGTGTTGCTTCGCGGTTAAGTCATGTGTTGTCACACGTTGTCATGTGTTGTCATGTGTTAAGTCATGTGTTAAGTGTTAAGTCATGTGTTGTCATGTGTTACGTCATGTGTTAAGTCATGTGTTGTCATGTGTTGTGTTGTCATGTGTTAAGTCATGTGTTAAGTCATGTTAAGTCATGTGTTAAGTCATGTGTTAAGTCGCGTGTGTGTTAAGTCATGTGTTAAGTCATGTGTTAAGTCATGTGTTGTCATGTGTTGTCATGTTGTCATGTGTTGTCATGTGTTAAGTCACGCATTAAGTCATGTGTTAAGTCATGTGTTGTCATGTGTTAAGTCGCGTTGTCATGTGTTGTCATGTGTGTTGTCATGTGTTGTTTCATGTGTTGTCATGTGTTGTCATGTGTTGTCAAGTTGTCATGTGTTAAGTCATGTGTTAAGTCATGTGTTAAGTCACACGTTAAGTAATGTGTCATGTTGTCATGTTAAGTCATGTGTTAAGTCATGTGTTAAGTCATGTGTTAAGTCACACGTTAAGTCATGTGTTAAGTCACACGTTAAGTCATGTGTTAAGTCATGTGTTAAGTCATGTGGTAGGTAGGTAGGTAGGTAAAATGCGCTTCCGCGGAGGCGCTATACATACGAGACATGGCCCTCATAGTCTGAGAGCAACGGTCGCGGTTTGGCTGATATGTTGGCATAACTAATAATCTATATAGTAGAGGACAGATATCTATACAGAGTATTGTTCGCTTATCTATATTCTCCAATTGGGTAATAGACCCCAATGGCCCCAGCTCAAGCAGTTATCTGTCTGTTCAACTTGAGCCGAATACATAAGGTTTGCTTCTCCAAATCTTCTCCTCCCATTCTTCTTTATTTATAGGACAAGTAACGGGAAAGAATGTCTTGTGTCATGTTCCTCATTATTGGGCGAACAGAGTGAATAACCCTTTTTTGGTTTGTTTCTATTTCTTGGTTTGTTATTTGTGTATTCCTGCAGGTAAAGCTCCTGTCTTTAAGGTGCTTTTTGCAATCGAAAAAGTGTGTTTTGTTCAGGCTCAAGAATGAGGCAGTTTACTCTCTGAGCAGTGTTCTCTGGTCGACTATCATTAGCATCCACGTGCTTAGATTATTTTTGCCTACTTTTCACATAACTTTGATGGTTTAACAATTTAGTTATTTCTTGTTTTATTTCCGTCAGTACTTCCATATTTTATGGCTGATGTTTAGTATACTGTATTATGAGTTACCTTGTTTTTTCTCTATTAATTTATGATTTGTGCAGTTCACAGATTACCTTTGACGGTAGGTGTGGTAAATTGCATTTAGATTCAAGGAATTCTGTCATAGTTATCCATGGTGTTACTACTGCATGTGATGAGGTATCCACCATCGTCCAAATTTTATATTTTGGGAGATGGTTGCTGGGGGGCTGGCTGCTAGGGGCTGGCTGCTAAGGGAGCAGGTTGCTAAGGGAGCTGGTTGCTAAGGGAGCTGGTTGCTAAGGGAGCTGGTTGCTAAGGGAGCTGGTTGCTAAGGGAGCTGGTTGCTAAGGGAGCTGGTTGCTAAGGGAGCAGGTTGCTAAGGGAGCTGGTTGCTAAGGGAGCTGGTTGCTAAGGGAGCTGGTTGCTAAGGGATTGGTGCCTCTGCTGCGACGCCTCAGCCGCAGTCGGTGTCCTCTGCGCTGCTGAGGTGGAGCGGCGTGACGCTGCTTTGATGCGGCGTCTCCGTGGGCGCCACGAAGGTCGTGCTGAACTCCGGCGCTCCACCGTAGGGGGAGGCGCTGCCAGCAGGCGTGGTGTAGTAATTGCTCTGCAGAAGATAGAGATATGGGTGAGAACAAGCAGTAGACAAGGCATTAAGTTGGAGTTAAGGACTTCAGAGTAGTTAAAGATGATATAAATTATAAGTTGGAACTCACCTGTTCAGATTCAGACGATCTCTCTGAGAGGGAGTCAGAGGCGCTCTCTGTGTCCGCTGCTTTGCTTTCAACTTCCAAACTTGCCTGCGCGGGAAACACCCTATTTTTAGATGAAGAAAGCTAAACCATGAATAAGAAGAAGCCTACCCTTCCCTGAGGAATTGCAATGACGACCCCTCAGAGGCAAGTAAACGCTGACTAAATAGTAAATTAGGTAAACTCTCCAACCTGTTGAGTGGAGTTGGCAGATCTCTTATGCTCCATGAACGCGTTGTTCTTAGCGGCGCCGCACGTCAATGGACGGGGGTTGTTCTTTTTATTGCGCCGCTGTGTTCCGTCGCCAGGCGAAAACTGGGGGAGTTCCGAGTGAGAACAAAATTACCACAGTAATCTAACCTGGTTGCTGAGGAATCTTACCTGGTTGCTGAGGAATCTAACCTGGTTGCTGAGGAATCTAACCTGGTTGCTGAGGAATCTAACCTGGTTGCTGAGGAATCTAACCTGGTTGCTGAGGAATGTAACCTGGTTGCTGAGGAATCTAACCTGGTTGCTGGGGAATCTAACCTGGTCGCTGAGGAATCTAACCTGGTTGCTGAGGAATCTAACCTGGTTGCTGAGGAATCTAACTTGGTTGCTAAGGAATTTAACCTGGTTGCTGGGAATCTAACCTGGTTGCTGAGGAATCTAACCTGGTTGCTGAGGAAACTGACCTGGTTGCTGAGAAAACTAACCTGGTTGCTGAGGAATCTAACCTGGTTGCTGAAGAATCTAACCTGGTTGCTGAGAAAACTAACCTGGTTGCTGAGGAATCTAACCTGGTTGCTGAAGAATCTAACCTGGTTGCTGAGAAAACTAACCTGGTTGCTGAGGAATCTAACCTGGTTGCTGAGGAATCTAACCTGGTTGCTGAGGAATCTAACCTGGTTGCTGAGGAATCTATCCTGGTTGCTGAGGAATCTAACCTGGTTGCTGAGGAATCTATCCTGGTTGCTGAGCAAACTGACCTGGTTGCTGAGGAATCTAACCTGGTTGCTGAGAAAACTAACCTGGTTGCTGAGGAATCTAACCTGGTTGCTGAGGAATCTAACCTGATTGCTGAGGAATCTAACCGGGTTGCTTAGGAATCTAACCTGGTTGCTGAGGAATCTATCTGCCGAGGAATCTAACCTGGTTGCTGAAGAATCTAACCTGGTTGCTGAGAAAACTAACCTGGTTGCTGAAGAATCTAACCTGGATGCTGAGGAAACTGACCTGGTTGCTGAGGAATCTAACCTGGTAGCTGAGGAAACTAACCTTGTTGCTGAGGAATCTAACCTGGTTGCTGAGGAACTAACCTGGTTGCTGGGGAATCTAACCTGGTTGCTGGGGGCTATGGCTCACCTCCTAGTCGGTTGCCCTGGAGACTGTCCTTAACTGCTTTATCCCTGACAGTTAGGTCTGAGCTGACGAGTCGCTAGCATTGCACTATGCTAGCAAATTCCACTACTGAACTCACCAGTAGTGGAACGCATCCCAACGCGTTCTATTGGTTTTTGTAACTTGTGTGAGTATTTTGATGTGTCAAGAGCCTCTCTATGATATGTCATACCAAGTTACATCATCACTAGTGCAACAAAACCAGTAAGGATCAATATGAATATAGTACTACCTTTCTATATACCAACTAACCACCACTATTGCAGGAACCACATTATCTTGAATGTATCCCAACAGCTACATTCCGGCCACAATATGTGTCTGCATGTGAGCTCAACAACAAGTAGGTATCTCCATGTACCCAATAACTCAAAAGCTCCTTGTGAGCTAAACATCCCCAATAGCTCCAGGGGAGCCCAACCCAATAGCTCCAGGGGGGCCCAACAACCCAATAGCTCCAGGGGGCCCAACAGCCAACCTCCAGGGGGCCCAGCAACTAACAGCTCAGGGCCCAACAACCCAATAGCTCAGGGGGCCCAACAGCCCAATAGCTCAGGGGGCCCAACAACTAATAGCTCCAGGTGAGCCCAACAACCCAATAGCTCAGGGGCCCAACAGCCCAATAGCTCAGGGGGCCCAACAACCCAATAGCTCCAGGGGCCCAACAGCCCAATAGCTCCAGGAGGCCCAACAACCCAATAAGCTCCAGGGGGCCCAGCAACAATAACTTCATGAGCCCATCAACCCCAATAGCTCCAGGGGAGCCCAACCTTAATAGCTCCATGTGAGCCCATCAACTAAGCAAATCACCATGGTCATTGGCTATTGGCAACACCCACTCTCTTTTGGGTGGGTGGGTGCTTTGATGTTATCCTCCTCCCAGAACCATGGCATGGGGCCAACAACCCAATAGCTCAGGGGGCCCAACAACCCAATAGCTTGGGGGCCCAACAACCCAATAGCTCAGGGCCCAACAATCCAATTGCTCCAAGGGAGCCCCAACGTAATAGCTCCAAGGGCCCAACAACCCAATAGCTCCAAAGGGCCCAACAACAATAGCTCCCAAGGGCCCAACCCAATAGCTCCAGGTGGCCCAACAACCCAATAGCTACAGAATTCCAACAACCCAATAGCTCCAGGAGAGCCCAACAACCCAATAGCTCCAGGGGGCCCAACAACCCAAAAGCTCCATGAGCCCATCAGCAAATAGCTCCAGGGGGCCCAGCTTAACCCAATAGCTCCATGTGAGCCCATCAGCCCAAGCAAATCACCATGGTCATTGGCTATTGGCAACACACTCTTTTGTAGTGTAGGGGTGGGTGGAGAAATCTTTGATGTTATCCTCCTCCCCAAGAACCATGGCATGAGGCCCGACAACCCAATAGCTCCATGAGCCCCAAAACATTATAGCTCCATCAAACCAAATGGCTCATATCTACATTTAGCCTAACAACAACAGCTCTATGTAGGCCAAATAGTTCCATATGAGCTCAACAACCAAAGCAACTCCCAAGCAATTTAATAACTCCTCACTATTACAAAACTGCTGCCAGTTATAATCTACCTATATCAGGTCACAGTTTTTGGCAACACTCTACTTTCCTTTCAAAGTGGGGTGGGTGGAGAATAACAGTGTTGTTCTCTGCCCCAAGAACCAAGACCTGGAAGCCGTTTGCTCAAACACAGCTGTTTCCAGTGGGCACATGAACAATATGTACTGAATGCAACACTGTTACACCATATGAAATTTCGTGGTAACTTCATGCATTTAACAAAAATGCTTGCACCAAAATTTGCTTCCAACCTAGTAGTAGTACAAAAATTAAAAAATACATTACAAATTTACCAAATAAACCCAATTTACCCTAATCAACATGAATACTATAACCACTTTGTCAATGGAAAAGACCACAAACTTTATTGATATAACAAAAATCATTGCATTTCCAACTTCGTTAAACTGGGAAGTTTTAGACTAATTATTCCCTTGTATCCAGTGGATAATGAAAATGCAGTTTTTAGAAACGAATAACACGCCATCACTTATAGAAAAACACACAATTTTAAGCTGTCCCGGCATTAAAAGTCAACCAAAAAGCCATTCTGATAGATATCAGACATAAATGTTGCGATGAAACCTACTTGAGGTACATCAATGAAACACAAAAAGCTTTTCATACACGCCAAAAGATATGAAAAAGGACTTTGATAGTGGATACCTCATCACATGCAGTAGTAACACATGCAGGATAACTATGACAAGAATTCCTTGAATCTAATGCAACTAACCACCCCTACCGTCAAGGTAATCTGTGAACTGCACAAATCATAAATTAACAGAGAAAAAGCAAGGTAACTCATAATACAAGTATTATATACTAAACATCAGCTATAAAATATGGAAGTACTGACAGAAAATCCATCCTTTATTAGGTAAACAATGGATAAAACGAAAATAAAACAAGAAATAACTAAATTGTTAAACCATCAAAGTTATGTGAAAAGTAGGCAAAAATAATCTAAGCACGTGGATGCTAATGATAGTCGACCAGAGAACACTGCTCAGAGACACTTTAGTAATAACATAGTAAACTGCCTCATTCTTGAGCCTGAACAAAACACACTTTTCGATTGCAAAAGGACCTTAAGGACAGGGAGCTTTACCTGCAGGAATATACAAAAACATACCAAGAAATAGAAACAAACCAAAAAGGGTTATTCACTCTGTTCGCCCAATAATGAGGAACATGACACAGGACATTCTTTCCCATTACTTGTCCTAGAAATAAAGAAGAATGGGAGGAGAAGATTTGGTTGCTTCATCGCCTCAAAAAGAAGCAAACTGTATGTATTCGGCTCAAGTTGAACAGACAGATAACTGCTTGAGCTGGGGCCATTGGGGGTCTATTACCCAATTGGAGAATATAGATAAGCGAACAATACTCTGTATAGATATCTGTCCTCTACTATATAGATTATTAGTTATGCCAACATATTATCAGCCAAACCGCGACCGTTGCCTCTCAGACTATGAGGGGCCATGTCGTATGGCACAGCGCCTCCGCGGAAGCGCATTTTACCTACCTTACCTACCTAACCTGGTTGCTGAGGAATCTATCCTGGTTGCTGAGGAATCTAACCTGGTTGCTGAGGGATATTAAGATCTTGGAGACATTAGCGCGAGGAAGGGGAAAGTCATCACTGTCAGCACTGTCGCTGTCGTCATTGCACGCGAATAACTCCTCCAGTTCGTCGTCCACGTCGTCAAAATCCGGAGACACGAGGTACGCTGCACCTGCAGAATCACAACATTGCACTCACTACCACCGACCATCTTCTGTCGGCGAGAAGCGATATAATATAGCGAGCAGCGATAGAATATAGCGAGCAGCGATATAATATAGCGAGCAGCGATAGAATGTAGCGGAATCTGGGCCGCTCTGTCATCCATCGGCGCAGATAAATAAATATCTATAAGGATAGCTGTCTGGTACAGTTCTTCCATATTGACGTATGTGAAATACTGAACGTTTGAGGAACGTGAAATAGTGAACTGTTGGAGAATGTGAAATAGTAAACTATTGGTGAATGTGAAATAGTGAACTATTGACGAATGTGAAATAGTGAAATATTGGTGAATGTGAAATAGTGAAATATTGGTGAATGTGAAATAGTGAACTATTGGTGAATGTGAAATAGTAAACTATTGGTGAATGTGAAATAGTGAACTATTGACGAATGTGAAATAGTGAAATATTGGTGAATGTGAAATAGTGAAATATTGGTGAATGTGAAATAGTGAACTATTGGTGAATGTGAAATAGTAAACTATTGGTGAATGTGAAATAGTGAACTATTGGTGAATGTGAAATAGTAAACTATTGGTGAATGTGAAATAGTGAACTATTGGTGAATGTGAAATAGTGAACTATTGGTGAATGTGTAATGTGAACTATTGGTGAATGTGAAATAGTGAAATATTGACGAATGTGAAATAGTGAACTATTGGTGAATGTGAAATAGTAAACTATTGGTGAATGTGAAATAGTGAACTATTGGCGTATGTGAAATAGTGAACTATTGGTGAATGTGAAATAGTAAACTATTGGTGAATGTGAAATAGTGAACTATTGGTGAATGTGAAATAGTGAACTATTGGTGAATGTGTAATGTGAACTATTGGTGAATGTGAAATAGTGAAATATTGACGAATGTGAAATAGTGAACTATTGGTGAATGTGAAATAGTGAACTATTGGCGAATGTGAAATAGTGAACTATTGGTGAATGTGAAATAGTGAACTATTGGTGAATGTGAAATGTTACCTGACGCGAAGGAGGGAATGGGGGTGGTGAGGGTCTGAACTTCGGGAACTTCCATTTTACTGGACCGGGCGTAGTCCATGGCACACAAACAGTCCGCTACTGAGTACTCCTGAACAAGACATACTTAAATCATAGTGTACACTGCACAAAATGTAGGCTTTTACAGCGTATCAAGGAACATGAATTTACCTAATAGGGCATATCAACCACGTACAAATCTCAGCAGACTGGAAGACCACTATTTGTGGGATATTAGAACGTACAACTCTCAGTAGACAGAACACTATTTGTGGGATATAAGATCACCTTGTCGCTGTAGGGCTGGTCGTAGAGCTCCACACAAGGCTTCTCATGTCTCTCTCCCACCACCACACATCTCAGAGGGTACCACTGCCCGCACTGAGTCAGAGCGTCGAACTTTGCAGTCGCTTCCGGGGTCCACTGTCTCGTCGCTAGCAGGAGTCACAACTTAGTTAACCGGATTCAGGAGGGTGAGCTCTCGAATAACTAATCAAGTCTCAAGGAAGGGAACTGTAACGTAATATTTGCAGATGTTTAATAACAGATTCATTATCGAATGTTAGCACCAATGGAGCTTATAATCCATCAAGAAAACAAAAGACTCACTGATGGGGATGGTGTTGGCGAGAAAGCACTCGATGGCTTGGTAGGGGACTTCTTTAAACTCCGTCCTGAGAAAAGTCACTGTTAAGTTATACGTTAAGTCATGTGTTAAGTCATGTGTTAAGTCACACGTTAAGTCATGTGTTAAGTCATGTGTTAAGTCATGTGTTAAGTCACACGTTAAGTCATGTGTTAAGTCATGTGTTAAGTCATGTGTTAAGTCATGTGTTAAGTCATGTGTTAAGTCATGTGTTAAGTCATGTGTTAAGTCACACGTTAAGTCATGTGTTAAGTCATGTGTTAAGTCATGTGTTAAGTCATGTGTTAAGTCATGTGTTAAGTCATGTGTTAAGTCATGTGTTAAGTCATGTGTTAAGTCATGTGTTACGTCATGTGTTAAGTCATGTGTTAAGTCATGTGTTAAGTCATGTGTTAAGTCATGTGTTAAGTCATGTGTTAAGTCATGTGTTAAGTCATGTGTTAAGTCATGTGTTAAGTCATGTGTTAAGTCATGTGTTAAGTCATGTGTTAAGTCATGTGTTAAGTTACTGTTAAGTCATGTGTTAAGTCATGTGTTAAGTCATGTGTTAAGTCATGTGTTAAGTCATGTGTTAAGTCATGTGTTAAGTCATGTGTTAAGTCATGTGTTAAGTCATGCATGAGTTAAGTCATGTGTTAGTCATCATGTGTTAAGTCATGTGTTAAGTCATGTGTTAAGTCATGTGTTAATTCATGTGTTAAGTCATGTGTTAAGTCATGTGTTAAGTCATGTGTTAAGTCATGTGTTAAGTCATGTGTTAATTCATGTGTTAAGTCATGTGTTAAGTCATGTGTTAAGTCATGTGTTAAGTCAGTCATGTGTTAGTCATGTGTTGTCATGTGTTAAGTCATGTGTTGTCATGTGTTAAGTCATGTGTTACTGTTAGTCATGTGTTAAGTCATGTTTAAGTCATGTGTTAAGTCATTGCGTTAAGTCATGTGTTAAGTCATGTGTTAAGTCATGTTGTGTTAAGTCATGTGTTAAGTCATGTGTTAAGTCATGTGTTAAGTCATGTGTTAAGTCATGTGTTAAGTCATGTGTTAAGTCATGTGTGTGTTAAGTCATGTGTTAAGTCATGTGTTAAGTCACGTTAAGTCATGTGTTAAGTCATGTGTTAAGTCATGTTAAGTCATGTGTTAAGTCATGTGTTAAGTCATGTGTTAAGTCATGTGTTGTCATGTGTTAAGTCATGTGTTAAGTCATGTGTTAAGTCATGTGTTAAGTCATGTGTTAAGTCATGTGTTGTCATGTGTTAATGTTAAGTCATGTGTTAAGTCATGTGTTAAGTCATGTGTTAAGTCATGTGTTGTCACACGTTAAGTCAGTCATGTGTTAAGTCATGTGTTAAGTCAGTGTTGTGTTAAGTCATGTGTTAAGTCATGTGTTAAGTCATGTGTTAAGTCATGTGTTAAGTCATGTGTTAAGTCATGTGTTAAGTCATGTGTTAGTGTTGTGTGTCAGTCATGTGTTAAGTCATGTGTTAAGTCATGTGTTAAGTCATGTGTTAAGTCATGTGTTAAGTCATGTGTTAAGTCATGTGTTAAGTCATGTGTTAAGTCATGTGTTAAGTCATGTGTTAAGTCATGTGTTAAGTCATGTGTTAAGTCATGTGTTAAGTCATGTGTTAGTCATGTTAAGTCATGTGTTAAGTCATGTGTTAAGTCATGTGTTAGAGTCATGTGTTAAGTCATGTGTTAAGTCATGTGTTAAGTCATGTGTTAAGTCATGTGTTAAGTCACGTTAAGTCATGTGTTGTCATGTGTTGGTCATGTGTAAGTCATGTGTGTTAAGTCATGTGTTAAGTCATGTGTTAAGTCATGTGTTGTCATGTGTTAAGTCATGTTAAGTCATGTGTTAAGTCATGTGTTAAGTCATGTGTTAAGTCATGTGTGTTATGTTAAGTCATGTGTAAGTCATGTGTTAAGTCATGTGTTTAAGTCATGTGTTAAGTCATGTGTTAAGTCATGTGTTAAGTCATGTGTTGTCATCATGTTTAAGTGTTAAGTCATGTGTTAAGTCATGTGTTATGTTAAGTCATGTGTTGTCATGTGTTAAGTCATGTGTTAAGTCATGTGTTAAGTCATGTGTTAAGTCATGTGTTAGTCATGTGTTAAGTCATGTGTTTAAGTCATGTGTTAAGTCATGTGTTAAGTCATGTGTTAAGTCATGTGTTAAGTCATGTGTTTAGTCATGTGTTAAGTCATGTGTTAAGTCATGTGTTAAGTCATGTGTTAAGTCATGTGTTAAGTCATGTGTTAAGTCACACGTTAAGTCATGTGTTAAGTCATGTGTTAAGTCATGTGTTAAGTCATGTGTTAAGTCATGTGTTAAGTCATGTGTCAAGTCATGTGTTAAGTCATGTGTTGTCATGTGTTAAGTCATGTGTTAAGTCATGTGTTAAGTCATGTGTTAAGTCATGAGTTAGTCATGTGTTAAGTCATGTGTTAAGTCATGTGTTAAGTCATGTGTTAAGTCATGTGTTAAGTCATGTGTTAAGTCATGTGTTAAGTCATGTGTTAAGTCATGTGTTAAGTCATGTGTTAAGTCATGTGTTAAGTCATGTGTTAAGTCATGTGTTAAGTCATGTGTTAAGTCATGTGTTAAGTCATGTGTTAAGTCATGTGTTAAGTCATGTGTTAAGTCATGTGTTAAGTCATGTGTTAAGTCAAGTCATGTGTTATGTCATGTGTTAAGTCATGCGTTGTCATGTGTT
Organism: Beroe forskalii; assembly: GCA_011033025.1. Taxonomy (NCBI): domain Eukaryota; kingdom Metazoa; phylum Ctenophora; class Nuda; order Beroida; family Beroidae; genus Beroe; species Beroe forskalii. Next base: position 81,143 of record WFMF01000066.1, on the reverse strand, counting down.
GTCATGCGTTGTCATGAGTTGTCATGTGTTTTCATGTGTTGTCATGTGTTGTCATGTGTTGTGTTAAGTCATGTGTTAAGTCATGTGTTAAGTCATGTGTTAAGTCATGTGTTAAGTCATGTGTTAAGTCATGTGTTAAGTCATGTGTTGTCATGTGTTGTCATGTGTTAAGTCATGTGTTGTCATGTGTTAAGTCATGTGTTAAGTCATGTGTTAAGTCATGTGTTAAGTCATGTGTTGTCATGTGTTAAGTCATGTGTTAAGTCATGTGTTGTCATGTGTTAAGTCATGTGTTAAGTCATGTTGTCATGTTAAGTCATGTGTTAAGTCATGTGTTAAGTCATGTGTTAAGTCATGTGTTAAGTCATGTGTTAAGTCATGTGTCAAGTCATGTGTTAAGTCATGTGTTAAGTCATGTGTTGTCATGTGTTGTCATGTGTTAAGTCATGTTAAGTCATGTGTTAAGTCATGTGTTAAGTCATGTGTTGTTGTTAAGTCATGTGTTAAGTCATGTGTTAAGTCATGTGTTGTCACACGTTAAGTCATGTGTTAAGTCATGTGTTGTCATGTGTTAAGTCATGTGTTAAGTCATGTGTTGTCATGTGTTGTCGTGTGTTAAGTCATGTGTTAAGTCATGTGTTAAGTCATGTGTTAAGTCATGTGTTGTTAAGTCAAGTCATGTGTTGTCATGTGTTAAGTCATGTGTTAAGTCATGTGTTAAGTCATGTGTTGTCATGTGTTAAGTCATGTGTTAAGTCATGTGTTAAGTCATGTGTTAAGTCATGTGTTGTCATGTGTTAAGTCATGTGTTAAGTCATGTGTTGTCATGTGTTAAGTCATGTGTTAAGTCATGTGTTGTCATGTTGTTAAGTCATGTGTTGTCATGTGTTAAGTCATGTGTTAAGTCATGTGTTAAGTCATGTGTTAAGTCATGTGTTGTCATGTGTTAAGTCATGTGTTAAGTCATGTGTTAAGTCATGTGTTAAGTCATGTGTTAAGTCATGTGTTAAGTCATGTGTTGTCATGTGTTAAGTCATGTGTTGTCATGTGTTAAGTCATGTGTTAAGTCATGTGTTAAGTCATGTGTTGTCATGTGTTAAGTCATGTGTTGTCATGTGTTAAGTCATGTGTTAAGTCATGTGTTAAGTCATGTGTTGTCATGTGTTGTCGTGTTAAGTCATGTGTTGTCATGTGTTAAGTCATGTGTTAAGTCATGTGTTAAGTCATGTGTTAAGTCATGTGTTAAGTCATGTGTTAAGTCATGTGTTGTCATGTGTTAAGTCATGTGTTAAGTCATGTGTTAAGTCATGTGTTAAGTCATGTGTTGTCATGTGTTAAGTCATGTGTTAAGTCATGTGTTAAGTCATGTGTTCGTGTTGTCATGTGTTAAGTCATGGTGTTAAGTCATGTGTTGTCATGTGTTGTCATGTGTTGTCATGTGTTAAGTCATGTGTTAAGTCATGTGTTGTCATGTGTTGTCATGTGTTAAGTCATGTGTTGTCATGTTCAAGTCATGTGTTGTCATGTGTTAAGTCATGTGTTAAGTCATGTTAAGTCATGTGTTAAGTCATGTGTTAAGTCATGTGTTAAGTCATGTGTTAAGTCATGTGTTAAGTCATGTGTTAAGTCATGTGTTGTCATGTGTTGTCATGTGTTGTCATGTGTTAAGTCATGTGTTAAGTCATGTGTTAAGTCATGTGTTAAGTCATGTGTTGTCATGTGTTGTCATGTGTTGTCATGTGTTAAGTCATGTGTTGTCATGTGTTAAGTCATGTGTTAAGTCATGTGTTAAGTCATGTGTTAAGTCATGTGTTGTCATGTGTTAAGTCATGTGTTGTCATGTGTTGTCATGTGTTAAGTCATGTGTTAAGTCATGTGTTGTCATGTCATGTGTTGTTGTCATGTGTTAAGTCATGTGTTAAGTCATGTGTTAAGTCATGTGTTAAGTCATGTGTTGTCATGTGTTGTCATGTGTTAAGTCATGTGTTGTGTTAAGTCATGTGTTAAGTCATGTGTTAAGTCATGTGTTGTCATGTGTTAAGTCATGTGTTAAGTCATGTGTTAAGTCATGTGTTAAGTCATGTGTTAAGTCATGTGTTAAGTCATGTGTTAAGTCATGTGTTAAGTCATGTGTTAAGTCATGTGTTAAGTCATGTGTTAAGTCATGTGTTAAGTCGTGTGTTAAGTCATGTGTTAAGTCATGTGTTAAGTCATGTGTTAAGTCATGTGTTAAGTCATGTGTTAAGTCATGTGTTAAGTCATGTGTTAAGTCATGTAAGTCATGTGTTGTCATGTTGTCATGTGTTAAGTCATGTGTTAAGTCATGTGTTAAGTCATGTGTCAAGTCATGAGTTAAGTCATGTGTTAAGTCATGTGTTAAGTCATGTGTCAAGTCATGTGTTAAGTCATGTGTTAAGTCATGTGTTAAGTCATGTGTTAAGTCATGTGTTAAGTCATGTGTTAAGTCATGTGTTAAGTCACACGTTAAGTCATGTGTTAAGTCATGTGTTAAGTCATGTGTTAAGTCATGTGTTAAGTCATGTGTTAAGTCATGTGTTGTCATGTGTTGTCATGTGTTAAGTCATGTGTTGTCATGTGTTAAGTCATGTGTTAAGTCATGTGTTAAGTCATGCGTTAAGTCATGTGTTAAGTCACACGTTAAGTCATGTGTTAAGTCATGTGTTAAGTCATGTGTTAAGTCATGTGTTAAGTCATGTGTTAAGTCATGTGTCAAGTCATGTGTTAAGTCATGTGTTAAGTCATGTGTTAAGTCATGTGTTAAGTCATGTGTTAAGTCATGTGTTAAGTCATGTGTTATGTTGTCATGTGTTAAGTCATGTGTTAAGTCATGTGTTGTCATGTGTTAAGTCATGTGTTAAGTCATGTGTTAAGTCATGTTAAGTCATGTGTTAAGTCATGTGTTGTCATGTGTTGTCATGTGTTAAGTCATGTGTTAAGTCATGTGTTGTCATGTGTTAAGTCATGTGTTAAGTCATGTGTTAAGTCATGTGTTAAGTCATGTGTTAAGTCATGTGTTAAGTCATGTGTTAAGTCATGTGTTAAGTCATGTGTTAAGTCATGTGTTAAGTCATGTGTTAAGTCATGTGTTAAGTCATGTGTTAAGTCATGTGTTAAGTCATGTCATGTGTTGTCATGTGTTGTCATGTGTTGTCATGTGTTAAGTCATGTGTTAAGTCATGTGTTAAGTCATGTGTTAAGTCATGTGTTAAGTCATGTGTTAAGTCATGTGTTAAGTCATGTGTTAAGTCATGTGTTAAGTCATGTGTTAAGTCATGTGTTAAGTCATGTGTTAAGTCATGTGTTAAGTCATGTGTTAAGTCACACGTTAAGTCATGTGTTAAGTCATGTGTTAAGTCATGTGTCAAGTCATGTGTTAAGTCATGTGTTAAGTCATGTGTTAAGTCATGTGTTAAGTCATGTGTTAAGTCATGTGTTAAGTCATGTGTTAAGTCATGTGTTAAGTCATGTGTTAAGTCATGTGTTGTCATGTGTTGTCATGTGTTGCGCGTTAAGTCATGTGTTAAGTCATGTGTTAAGTCATGTGTTAAGTCATGTGTTAAGTCATGTGTTAAGTCATGTGTTAAGTCATGTAAGTCATGTGTTAAGTCATGTGTTAAGTCATGTGTTAAGTCATGTGTTAAGTCATGTGTTAAGTCGTCATGTTGTCATGTGTTAAGTCACACGTTAAGTCATGTGTTGTCATGTGTTAAGTCATGTGTTAAGTCATGTGTTAAGTCATGTGTTGTGTAAGTCATGTGTTAAGTCATGTGTTAAGTCATGTGTTGTTAAGTCATGTGTTAAGTCATGTTGTCATGTGTTAAGTCATGTGTTAAGTCATGTGTTAAGTCATGTGTTAAGTCATGTGTTAAGTCATGTGTTAAGTCATGTGTTGTCATGTGTTAAGTCATGTGTTGTCATGTGTTAAGTCATGTGTTAAGTCATGTGTTGTCATGTTAAGTGTCATGTTAAGTCATGTGTTAAGTCATGTGTTAAGTCATGTGTTAAGTCATGTGTTGTCATGTGTTGTCATGTGTTGTCATGTGTTAAGTCATGTGTTAAGTCATGTGTTAAGTCATGTGTTAAGTCATGTGTTGTCATGTGTTAAGTCATGTGTGTTGTCATGTGTTAAGTCATGTGTTAAGTCATGTGTTAAGTCATGTGTTGTCATGTGTTGTCATGTGTTGTCATGTTAAGTCATGTGTTGGGTCATGTGTTAAGTCATGTGTTAAGTCGTTATGTGTTAAGTCATGTGTTAAGTCATGTGTTAAGTCATGTGTTAAGTCATGTGTGTTAAGTCATGTGTTGTCATGTGTTGTCATGTGTTAAGTCATGTGTTAAAGTCATGTGTTAAGTCATGTGTTGTCATGTGTTGTCATGTTAAGTCATGTGTTGTCATGTGTTGTCATGTGTTAAGTCATGTGTTAAGTCATGTGTTAAGTCATGTTGTCATGTGTTAAGTCATGTGTTAAGTCATGTGTTGTCATGTGTTAAGTCATGTGTTAAGTCATGTGTTAAGTCATGTGTTAAGTCATGTGTTAAGTCATGTGTTAAGTCATGTGTTGTCATGTGTTAAAGTCATGTTAAGTCATGTGTTAAGTCATGTGTTGTCATGTGTTAAGTCATGTGTTAAGTCACACGTTAAGTCATGTGTTTAAGTCATGTGTTAAGTCATGTTGTCATGTGTTGTCATGTGTTAAGTCATGTGTTAAGTCATGTGTTGTCATGTGTTAAGTCATGTGTTAAGTCATGTGTTGTCATGTGTTGTCATGTGTTAAGTCATGTGTTAAGTCATGTGTTAAGTCATGTGTTAAGTCATGTGTTAAGTCATGTGTTAAGTCATGTTGTTAAGTCATGTGTTAAGTCATGTGTTGTCATGTGTTAAGTCATGTGTTAAGTCATGTGTTGTCATGTGTTAAGTCATGTTGTCATGTGTTGTCATGTGTTAAGTCATGTGTTAAGTCATGTGTTAAGTCATGTGGGTTAAGTCATGTGTTAAGTCACGTGTTAAGTCATGTGTTGTCATGTGTTGTCATGCGTGTCATGTGTTGTCATATGTTGTCATGTGTTGTCATGTGTTAAGTCATGTGTTGGGTCATACGTGTTGTCATGTGTTGTCATGTGTTGTCATGTGTTAAGTCATGTGTTTAAGTCATGTGTGTTAAGTCATGTTAAGTCATGTGTTCAAAGTCATGTGTTAAGTCATGTGTTAAGTCATGTGTTAAGTCATGTCAGGTTAAGTCATGTGTTGTCATGTTGTCATGTGTTGTCATGTGTTAAGTCATGTGTTGTCATGTTGTGTTAAGTCATGTGTTGTGTTGTCATGTGTTGTCATGTGTTAAGTCATGTGTTAAGTCATGTGTTGTCATGTGTTGTCATGTGTTGTCATGTGTTAAGTCATGTGTTGTTAAGTCATGTGTTTAAGTCATGTGTTAAGTCATGTGTTAAGTTGTCATGTGTTAAGTCATGTGTTATGTTCACACGTTAGATCATGTTGTTATGTTGTCATGTGTTAGAAGTCATGTGTTGTCATGTGTTAAGTCATGTGTGTTAAGTCATGTGTTGTCATGTGTTAAGTCATGTGTTAAGTCATGTGTTAAGTCATGTGTTAAGTCATGTGTTAAGTCATGTTATGTGTTAAGTCACGTTAAGTCATGTGTTAAGTCATGTATAAGTCATGTGTTAAGTCATGTGTTGTCATGTGTTTAAGTCATGTGTTGTCAGAAGTCATGTGTTAAGTCATGTGTTAAGTCATGTGTTAAGTCATGTGTTAAGTCATGTGTTAAGTCATGTGTTAAGTCATGTGTTAAGTCATGTGTTGTCATGTGTTAAGTCATGTGTTGTCATGTTGTGTTAAGTCATGTGTTTCATGTCACACACGTTAAGTCATGTGTTAAGTCATGTGTTAAGTCATGTGTTAAGTCATGTGTTAAGTCATGTGTTAAGTCAAGCAGATAAGTCATGTGTTAAGTCATGTGTTAAGCAGGACTGCTGCCACTTTCACCACTTCGTCTTGCTCTTCTTGGACTGAGCACAGAACACATCTCGAATGTCGTTGCAGTTAGACTGAATGGGTACCGGCGTTTGAAGAGGTTTAGCTGTCTGTTTTCTGTCGAGGTACAGGAGGAAAAGAACTTAAACTTCATCTCAGAACAATTTTGCAAAGAATGATGAAAACTAAAATGAAAAGGTATAATTTCTTCTTTGCGGTGTTTCATATATCAACAAATGTTTCTCCATTCGTTGAGCGTCTTCCAACGATCAATCCAATGGCACACTAATAGCAAGTAATCAGTTATTACTGGATCATATCATGGCATTCAGGTAACGTAACTCCTTCACATCACCCTGATTGTGCTTGTCCCAAGCCCTTTTGCCTTACAATTCATAAGCTCACAGCTTCATGCGAGTCCACTGTCCAATGATTTGGATGAGCAATATACATGAGCATTCTGATTGGATTATGTCCATTGATATGAGTTTGATTGAATGCTGATACAATTGTTTACGTTGTTCATCCTTTCATGAATACGGATACCTTGTTGTATAGCCGTATTTTCAATGAAGTGAAATGTAGAGGCTCTTGGCTGTCGTCGGGTTTTCATCCCAGAGGAAAATCAAAGTGTACAGCAGGTGTCTTGTGTACAATGATTGCTGATATTCTGATTATGAGGGGCACCACCTCATGGAGATACATGGCATCGGACAGGTATCAGATAAATGGTATGTCATTAGAATATGACATGATGCAGTGACATGCGACATGGAATAATGGACTAGGTGACGCATGACATGGTAGTGGGCTCTCCTAAAAACCGCATATAATATTAAGAATTCACCAAGTCACGCTGAGTAAAATAACATCTCTTTTGCCTCTGAGCATCGTAGAACAGAAAAATTGTGAATGTCTAAATGGTACATTTTATAATTAAGGACCTGCCTTTCATTCTTTCATTGCATCATTGCATACTGTCTTATAAGGTTTGACCGCTCATTCTACAAAAGATCTGCAAGCCTCCTTGCCATAGAGGTATCTTGAGCTGATATAGCCATGATGATTTCCTCAGTCAAATATGGATACAGTATACTCAATTGGGCCACCCGATCGTTCGTCTAAAATTAACAACCCGCAGGCTGGGTTAGTACTTGGATGGTACTTTAGAGGCTACTGGTATATCTTTTTCATTTGTTTTTCCATTTCAAACAAATCCCAGCTTATATAATTTTGGACAAAAACAAAAGTTAAAATTTTACACTGCTGACTGCTGTTTTTTAACTGGCGTCACGTGATCAAAACAGTGCGTAGGCAACTTTCAAAGTTTCATAACTTGCAATTGCGAAATGACACTGTTTCAGTTTGATGTTGCAGCACAAATAAAGTTTCATAGGTTATCAATTATGGTAAATAATCATTTTATTTGTACCCTTCTTGCTCGCTCAATATACATTATGACACTGGATGGGATGATATTTAATAATACATTACACAGACTACTACCTTGAGGGCATATTTATGCAATCTGATGATCGAAAATTTGGAGGATCACCGATATGATTTTTTGAATAACCCGTGTCATCATGATGATGACGTCTACGTGAGGCACATGGAGTTCGAAAATATGGGAATTTTCGTAAATCCCAAATTTGTTTCACAAAAATATTTCTCATAGGTAATATTTATTAAGTCCGACAGTCCGTATTTACAATCAGAAAGTTCACCCAAGGTGTCCAGACTTTATTTGCAGGTATGAGACGCTTTTGACTGATGCTTGCTCTCCACAATGGTTTAATAAGTGCTCCTGTACCCTTCTTTCTTGTTCCAAAGAGTTGCATCACGGTTTCAGGCAGCAATGTTATTTTCTCTTGGGTCTGACAAATCCAGGCAGGTTGCTAGACTGGTCTTATATTGCTAACACTCCTTTTTCACTGAATTTCACTTAACTCCGATGTTTAACAAATATTAAATTCTAAGATGTTCCCGAGTAGTTTATGGTTCTTACCCGTATAACAAAGTAATCTTATGAAACTAAATGTGGTTTCCTCCTGTAGAATCACATTTGAGAAATCACCCCCGACGATCACCATACTTCTCCATTTCCTTTCCCATTTACCTATAATCGTTCTGAAATTTTGAGTCTCAATGGCCCCAGCAGGACCTCCTCCCTATGGCACCCTCAGCTGACGGACTGCCAAATGTTGACGCCGTCAGCGGCTTCTCTTGAGATTTCAGTTGGCTCATCTGCTGCCAGCACCTGGGCAGTGAGGTACCAAGTCCGCAACGTGGTGGAGGTTGGTGTTTAGTGTACCCAGCCTTGTGGAGCAGAGGGGGCTTTGTTCTGAGGATAACTATCTCCTCAGGAAGGAGCTTTTCCCACCCCTCAGGAGATTTGCTTCCTATTTAAATAGAGTAGCTCAGTGATAAAGTAAACACCATCACGCCATTCTCCATTAGCCCTGGGGTTCTCACTGGCAGCCCCACAACCTTCCCACTCCCTCGTCCATCACAGACTTCATAGCTATTTGCTCCTCAGGACCTCAATGTGACTCGCATACTTCCTGACATCTTCCTCCGGGCCTCCAGAGGTATGTAGAGAGGGTGCGGTGTATGCAAATACAGAGATAATGAGCCAGGTGTCTGGTTCTGGATTACCTTTCACCGCTTGGGGTACATGAAGCAGGCGTGTGTTCTCTACCAGATCTCTCTGTATACCACAGGATTTTCCCGTTCTCATTGATGTGAAGTATCCCTGGTCAGTTGCCATTGTTCGTGTGTGAGTACTTCTGCTTACTCCCGTGAACCTCAAATGAAGAGAATCAGGCCCCCCTCCTGGCTTTAGTGTATGCCCCCACAGTACATGCCCAAGTGCTGCCCACCCGTGGGTTTTGTAGCCGTTCCGCTTCCAGCATTTCCGGAAGCTTGGTCTCGTTGAGATCAGGCCGTACTCCTCTCCCGGCCGTATGATGTACACCCCCAAAGCTGCGGTAAAACCAGATCACACCCCAGGCTGTCAACCAAGTGTCAGAAGCACTACGAGAATTCTGGTATGAATAATTTTCTTTATTCTCTTCTTAGCTCAGCGAAGTGAAACGAACTTTTTCTGAAATTCTGGTAGGGGGCTGATATAGGATGGAGAGTTCGTTATTCCGATTCGAGATTGGGGAAGGAAAATGTTGTTGTGATACTATCTTACGCAATCATTACGCGATATTATGATGATACAAGTAGTTAAGAAGTTGGAACCGTAGAATAAAAACTGGTCTAATTAATCTAAGTTCCTTGATCGAAGCACTACAACAGGTTAGTAATTTTAGCATAATATTTTAAATCGTTTATTGATACAAAGCATGCTATTCTGGAATCATTAAGATAGTGGAATGTAGAGTTGAGAAAACGTACTCCTTCTTGGATTACATCATGGGTGGACTCCAGCTAAACTGCACTATAGGTGGTTCCCTTTTCTAGCTTTATTTCAAGAATATGATATAAGGCGACTTCATAATTATTCCAAAAACATGTCTTGGTATTTGAATTAATTCAAAACACTGATAAACTCCTCATCTCCACCCTCTCAAACCTCATTGTTATTGTGTTTCCCCATCCCCAGATAGCGATTGACTTCACGGGCAGTAACGGGGACCCCCAAACTCCGAGATCTCTCCACTACATCAGTGCTGCGGACGGAAACCACTACCAACAAGCCTGGCTGTCCATCGGGCAGATCATTCAGGACTACGACTCGTATGTACTTACTTCATTGTATCAGCTTTTATAGGAAATTTCTGGGAATTGTCACTGTCCTAGTGTCCTACGCTAAGTTTCTTTGACACAGTTTTATTTTAAGACTTTTCAAGAAAAAATCGATGGGGTCAACATCATAAGCGTGAATGGTAAGTTGGTGATGTTGAACTGTTGAATTAACTAATTAAGTACGTGTTTCTTAAAGTTCTAAAAACTGAGGCACGATAATCAAGCTGACGTTTCCATTTACTTCAACAGCTCATTTAAAATGATATTTCAATGTCAACTGCTATGAGTCCATGAAATTATCCTGAAAAAAGCAGATGGACGATTTTTTCCCTCCCCATTAGCCTTTTTGTGAATACAAAAGGCAAATGAGAAGGTTGGCAGAGATCGTGGTCTGGGAGGGTGAGAAATAGAATATGTGTATATCAGGTCCAGTTTTGCAATACAACTACTGTAATTTCTGGAAAGTGCCCGGATTGCTCCTTTATAATATCAGTCGCGAAAATGTCCCTCCGTCCCTCCGGTGTCCCCTTTTCACACAAATCTTATTAAAAATCAAGAATTTCTTAATTCATGGAGCTTTCGGTTGTCAAAAATTTTAATCTTATACGTTGACCAGGCCCATCCGTGCCACATCCTCGAACTACTCAATTATGATAACTTCTAAAATTAAAGGCTGTTGAAGAATTCGTGTCTTAAAAAGTTAAAATCTTAGGAATGAGTTGGGTGATGGATTGGAGGAAAAGGCTTCGGTTCTGTACTTAGTTTAGTACCAAACTGCATAACTATTAGACTTTCTACTGAATTCGACTTAGTTTGAAAAATTCTATGGTCGATGTGAAAGACGAATATTGCTTTTCGGAACAAGAGACAGCATTGAAACAGAAAACAAAAGCACGAAATTTGAAAATCAGATAAAAAGTTATATCAACTAATAGTATAAACATTCAAGAAAATACATCGCGTGAATGAACGGTGACACAATTTGATGCGAAACGTAAACCAATTCAACAAAATGGCGCGAGATCTACAACGAACTGAGTACAACAACGAACGCGCGCGCAATAATTTTAGAAGAAATGGCACGTGCCAATTTGTGTTCTCGGTGGTCGCGCGCAGCACGCGCATCGGAACAATATTTATACTCTTATTAATTTATAACGACTGCGTTTTGTATTATCTTATTATGATGCTAAGGTTACATCAAGCACCGCGGGGGAGGGAAATTAAGCGCCTGCATACGGCCTACGGGAACAAGAATAATTGTGTCGGTGCAGGCGCAATTCTTGTTAAAATTCTGTTCATTGAGAGTTTGATCAGACACACTGCCTCTTTCCAGTAAGTTTGGCTTCCATCTTATGTCACTCCGCCACTCCTAGACCCCTTCATCCCTGCTCTTCGATTGATTCTCAAATCTGAACTTTTTCAATTTCTAAAGCTTCATATGAAAATTACTTACCAAACTCATCCGATTAACTTTAAGTTAGTTCTGAAGCACCAAAATCCAATTTATTTTTAGAATAAATATTGTGTTGCTGGTAAATTATTACTTTATCATTAGAAATCTTAAGTTCTGCAGTATTTGGACAATTCAATAACTCATCATTATTGTTATTCTGTTATGGTATGTTTCGATGTGACGCTTGTATACACTTCTTAAACACAAAGAGATTTTTATGTGTCACATCTCGTCATTAAAGCTTAATCCCATTCTCCGTTGTGTACAAACAAGTTGGAGAGACCTCATGGAATCCCCGTATGGTGTCTATACATCGAGTTTTATAAATAGTATGGTCGAGTAACATGTCGTATTGTACACAGTCACAATTGTAAAATCTTAAATTGGTTCCAAATCCAGACTGGAACTACAGTATTAGAGTATATATTGGAATACCCTATTAGCTTATTGGCCCTAATTTAGCCGGACATTTTAAGGACCAAATGCACTTTGGTCCAAAGGCCGAGTTGGACAAGTGACATCTTTATAATTTTTCAATTGTGGCATATAATACTACAATAGTTGAGGTGATAGTCTTGACAAATTATCATAATTCCTGTATTCTTGTGCCCACAATAAAAGTTTATACAATCGATTAAGCGTTTAAATTGCTCGTTACTGATGAGACATTCGCTTTCAGAGACAAGCTGTTTCCAGCCTTTGGGTTCGGAGGCGCACTCCCGCCCCACGGTCAGGTCTCATTCGAGTTCGCCCTCAACGGAGACCCCAGTAACCCGCTTTGCGCAGGTATTGTCGATATTGTAGTTTCAGTTGCTACAAAAAGCAATTTACGTTTCCGTATTGGTATACCGGTAAACTGGGTTTCACAAACAAGTTGACAAAGTTTGAGCTTTATAGCTTACGTTGTGTTTGGCAATAACACCGTTCTTTCGTTCATAACTCGGACATTTTTTGAGCTAGAGATTTTAAAAATTGGTGCAAAATTGTATCGTATGGCGTCTCATCTAGGAAGTCCAGATACAACGTATCCAACGTGAATTATAAAACTCAAACTTTGTCAACTTTTTTGGGACACCCGGTATTATAAATTTGAACGTCTCAACAATGTTCTTTGATACCACTCAAACGACTACGCTAGTCGCTATGCAAGGATTACACGCAGCAGTTATGTCACCACATACGATTAACTGCGTTCATGACATTTTTCTTCGTCACCCAATTTCTGTCACAACTGCCGGTGGCCATAAGACTTATCCATATTTCATTGTTGAAATTTTGACAAATTCCAATGATTTTTTGGTGACAATAAGTATTCCTGTTGGGTTTGAAACGAAATCATGGCCAAATTTTCATTATAAAATGGTGATATACCTGCTTAACCTGTTGAATCCTTGTATTCGACTATTCGTATTTCGGGTACAGAATTTATTAATAGCAATTTCTGGTACAGACATTCTTTAATGGCAATTTTGAACAAAATTGTGCGTTCGTGCTCGCAGCATGTTCTGTCGAGGACTCATCGGTAAACTGCTCATAACAATCATAACAATATCATAACAATTTTGGGCTAGAACATCCTAAATCCTAACCTGATATCCACTTCATTTAATTTTTGCCGCAACTTGTGTGTACGTAAGCGCCGCATGAAAATGTAAAAGTTTCCTGACAATTTTTAGCTAGAACATCACTGCATGGTGAACCTCGAAAACTCTTACCCGAATGGAACGCGCCGTTTTGAATGCAAATTTTCTTATTCCAATTGCGCTAAATATCGATTAACCACGCGCGCGCTCGCGCCGTTACGTTCGCTGACACTCCTACATGACACTCCTACCTGCAAAGACATCCTGCACCCCTCCCCCTCTGAACCTTCTCTCTCTCCTTCTCCCCTGCTGGGGATCATCTGGACCGATTGAGAACAGAGATCAGGTAAACAAGTGTGCACGGACGTGCAATAGATGAATGGAATAAGTTTTGTTCGTGTAAAACCACACGGTATTGAAATTTTAGGTTTTACCGAAGAAGTGGAAAGCAATGACTCAATAACGCATATGTTTGGTATTTCTAAAATTAGAAAATTGCAATTATTCACTCAAAATTCAGTTATATAACTATATAATAATACAAAATGAATAATAAATATATGATATTACAAAACTATAATAATAATTAAAAAATGAATTTTCAATTATTCAATTTCTTTGAGAAAACGTAAGATAAGCTCATAAAACTGAGTTCAAGCACCGTACAAACACCGTACAAGCACCATAATATCGCCCAACATTCAGTTGGAAAACTCCTCGATGCTGTCAGCAATCCAGACATGCTGTCTCATGAGTGAGAACCTCATCCTCTGAGACTCGTTGACTTTGAGACAGGTCTTCACGAAGTCTAGAGCGTGTTGGTGGCAGTGTGCCAGCATGTTCCAGTCCGGTCCAGTGTGGAGTATCTGGTGCAGGGAAGTGAAGGGAGTGTTGGAGGTGAGGCAGGAGAAAGAGAGGCACCCAATGGCCCACACAGCGCCAGGTCGGGGGTAGTACTTGTGAGAGAGGTAGTGTTCTGGGGGCAGGTAGATGTCTGTTCCTCGCACCTCACTGTACGGCTTGTTGGAGAGCAGTGAGGCGGAGCCGAAGTCAATGAGTTTCATGTGCTCTGTTCCCCCGTTGTACATGATGTTCTCCTCCTTTATGTCACGGTGGTCTATTCCCATCTTGAAACAGAAGCCAATGACATCCACCAACTGTCGGATTATGTTCCGTGTGCGGGATTCACTCAGTCTGCCGTTCACCTCGATGTAGTCGAAGAGATCGATGTAGCCTCGTAGGTACTCCGTCACTATCACGTGTTTGTCACTGATCAGCTCGTGTTCCACAAATCTCACTATGTTCGGGTGTCCAGACAGTCGTTTCAGTGCCCAAACCTCCATCGGGATGACCTTGCCGTCCAGTAGGACCATGTCCTGAGCAGGGACCTTCTTCACCACTTTCACTGCACACTTCGTCTTGCTCTTCTTGGACTGAGCACAGAACACATCTCCGAATGTCCCGTTACCGAGTTTAGACTGGATGGAGTACCGGCGTTTGAAGAGGTTCAGCTGTCTGTTTTCTGTCGAGGTACACGAGGAAAAGAACTTAAACTTCATCTCGGAACGACTAAGCAAAGAATGGTGAAAACTAAAATGACAAAGGATAATTTTTTACTTTGCGGTGTTTCCTTATATATGTCTCTCATTAATGCATTCCAGATTGAGCGTCTTCCAATGGTCAATCAATGGCACGCTTCGAAAGCAAGTACAAACAATCGGGTCCAATTACACTAGATCACAATATCATGACAGGGCATTCAGGTAACGTATCTCTCATCACCTCCTGATTATTGCTTGTCAGCCATACAATTCATAGCTCACATGCCATGCGACTCCATCACTGTCCCGTGATTGGATAGTGTCTCGAATGCCTCATTCTGATTGGATAATGTCGCGAATGCTGGGATTTGATTGGATGCTGATATGAATGTTTGTTATTCCATCCTTTCAGCCGAATACGGACCACCTTGTTACGTATAATTCGTATTTTCAATGATGAAATCGCAGGAGAAGGTCATACAGCTGTCGTCAGGTTTCAGCTGCGCAGGAAAATCTTTAAAGTGTGAAACAGGTGGGTATTGTCTGTGTATACTGTGTAATTCCGCTGATATTCCAGTGATTATGAGAGACACCACCTCATGGCAGATGTGGCATCTGACATGTGACATCAGGTCATCAGGTATGTCACATCTTACATGTGATGCCCTATGAATGACGTGCGACATGGAATAACGGACTAGGTGACGCATGATATGGTAGTGGTCTCTCCAAAAAAACCCACATAATATGAAGAATTCACCACGTCACGCTGAATAAAATGATAATATCTCTTTTGAGCATCGTAGAACCAGAAAATTCTGTGAATGTCACGGTACTATAATGAAAAAAGGACCTACCTACTACCTTTCATTCTTTCATTGCATCATTGCATGCTGTCATACTTATAAAGTTTTGACAGCTCGATTGTACTTAAAAGATTCACCACCGCAGACCGCTGATATATAGCCATGATAAATTCCTCAGTCAATGGATACGGCCATACTCGGTTGAATGCACCCGATCTCGTTCGATCTCGGAAGTTAAACAACCGCAGGCTGGGTTAGTACTTGGATGGGTGACCGCTTGGGAATACCCAGTGCTGTATCCTTTTTCATTTGTTTTTCATTTCAAACAAATCCCAGCTTATTATTTTGGACAAAAAGCAAAAGCCAAAAGTTAAGTACACTGCTGACTGCTGGTTTTTGGTAGCGATCATAATTATTGTGATCAGCTGGGTCACGTGACACCAAACTTCAAAGTTTCATAACTTTTGAGCGGATTGAGATAGAGCAATGATCTTGACGGGAAAATGTGGCATTTCAATTTGATGTTTCACCACAAATAAAGATATTAATAGATTATCAATTATGGTAAATTATCATTTTATTTTACAACATGGTAACTAGCTCAATATACATTATACATTACTGGATGGATGAAATATTTAACCAATACATATCGTACACAAACCACCCCTATACTACCAGCTTACGAGTCATATTTATCTGGGACAATCCTGAGGATCGAAATTTTGGAGGGATCACAAATATGATTTTTGAATAACCCGTGTCAACGTATTATGATGACGTAACATTTAGATTTTATGAAGTGCGAAAATATGTATTTTTTCGTAAAATCCCCAAATTTTGTTCCACAAATATTTCTCGTAAGTTAATTTTTATTAAGTCCGGCAGTCCGTATTTACAATCAAAGTTCCACCCAAGGTGTCCAGACTTTATATGCGGAATGCGACGCTTTTGACTGATGCTTGCTCTCCACAATAGGTTTAATGGTCCTCCTGTACCCTTCTTTCTTGTTCAAGAGTTGCATCACGGTTTCGGGATGCGAGCTAGCAATGTTATTTACTTCTCTTGGGTCTGCTGACAAATCAAAGAGCAGGTTACCCACAGCTAGACTGGTCTTATATTGCTTCTTCCCTCCCTTGTCACTGAATTTCTTAAACTCCGATGTTCCATTTTCCGATGTCCAGCCTTGTAATTCTAACGATGTTCCCGAGAGTAGTTTATAGTTTTTCCACCGTATTATAAAGTAATCTTGAGCTAATCGTGAGTTTCCTCCTGTGAGGATCACATTTGAGAAATCACCCCGACGATCACCATACTTCTCCGCATTTTCCCTTCCCCATTTACCTCGGAGATCGTCCCTGAGGTACGGATCTCGTAGCCCCAGCAGGACCTCCTCCCTACACGGCACACCCTCGCTGACGGACTGCCAAATGTTGACGCCGTCTAGCGGCAGCTGCGTCTTGGGGTGCTGGTGCGGCTCATCTGCTGCCAGCGCCTGGAACGTGGGGTACCAGTCCGCAACGTGGTGGAGGTTGGTGTTAGTGTACCCAGCCTTGCGGAGCAGGGGGCTGTTCACGAAGGATAGCACCCTCACTCCTCCCTCCAGGAAGGAGCTTTTCCCGCCCCTCAGGGGGAAGTTGCTCCCCTGGCTGCCGTGGTAAGCTCCATTGTCCGAAGTAAACACCATCACGCCATTCTCCATCAGCCCTGAGGTTCTCATTGCCCTCACAACCTTCCCCACTCCCTCGTCCATCACAGACACCATAGCTGCGTATTTGCTCCTCGGACCCTCAATGTGACTCGCATACTTCCTGACATCTTCCTCCGGAGCCTCCAGAGGTATGTGGGGTGCGGTGTATGCCAAATACAGGAATAATGGTGACCTGGTGTCATGGTTCTGGATTACCTTCACCGCTTGGTCTGTAAACAGGCGTGTGTTGTACTGCCCTGCCAGATCTCTCCGTAGCTCGTCTACAAGTTCCCCGTTCTCATTGATGTAAGTATCTCTGAAGTCCAGTTTGCCATTGTTTGTGTGTGTGAAGTACTTCTGCTCCCCCGTGAACAAGCCGAAGAAGGTATCGAACCCCCTCCTGGCCGGTGTATGCCCCCATGAGAACATGCCCAAGTGCCACTTGCCCACCCCGTGGGTTTTGTAGCCGTTCCGCTTCAGCATTTCCGGTAGCAGTGTCTCGTTGAGGTCCAGACCGAACTCCTCTCCCGGCCGTATAATGCCCTTCCACAGCCCCGTCCTGATGGCGTATCTGCCGGTGAGGAGGCTGCCCCGGGAGGGGCTGCACACCTCCATGCCGTAGTGGTTCTCCAGGATAACCCCCTCCTCCGCTAGCTGGTCCAGGTTCGGAGTCAGGATGTCAGAGCCTCTAAACCCTGCGTCTTGGTAACCCAGGTCATCCACCACTACCATCAGGATGTGGGGTGGGGCGGCACATGATGGTAGGATGGGAGATAGAAACGATATCAGGAAAATGGGGACGGTTGATGAAGAAACGAGCATCACTCAAAGTTACTCGCTTCATCTAAAAGACTCTTCTGACATTGCACAGTGACACTATAAACGAAATGAAGATTATCATGACGTCTTGAATGTACTATAGGAGCTACATGGGACAATGTGTACAACTACAAACTTCCATGTTGTTTGAGTAATGATAATTATTTGCTAAACGAGTTCTCCCCGTACTACACTCATGGAATTATTGGTAAAGATAAAGAAAGTTTTGATGTTGATTATAGGCATTAGTGATTAGCACTGAGGTATGATTATTAGCACTGAGTGCTCTCAATAAGTCAATAGTAATTGTGAATATGTCGAAAACATCCAAAATTTGAGGGCAAGAAAGTTTGTTGAATTTTTGAGGCTTTAAGGAAACCGAAGTTAGGTGTGATGATCTTCTAGATGCGATGAGGGTCCATATCCGAGGTACTATTCTGGTCATATAACATAAAGGGGCTATCCTAGGTCAAAGTAGGAGGAGTGAGTGAAGGGATAACAATATCCACAATCTGCAGTGCTTCGTACCAACTTCACATTCCAGGCACTTCATAAATTGTGACTTATCAAGTTATCAAGGTTTAAAAGCCTGAAAAATTACTTATTGAATTTCTATCATGCTTAAGGAATATAAATTGCTTTTTGGGCTAATCTGCCATCCATGCCTTACTTTAAGATATGTCATGACAACCCTTCATAAAGCTAATCTCATCTTCTTCTATACGGCAAACCTTGACAAGATGCCATCCAGCAGTGAGCCAAGCCGAGCCCTGTACACACTACACAGCTCCATTAAGTGTAATGAGCAGTCTAATGCACGTATTGAAATTAGCATAATCCAGTAATCCACAATGCTGATTGCTGCAAATATGCTGCAAACTGCAGTTCAGGGTGGAGCAGAGTGCAGGTTCCTGGACTATAATCTGCAAAGAGACGGCCTCTTGTCTCGGGAAATGCTCACTCTAAGTCCCTCCTCACAACCGCACAGACGGGTTGTCACGTGACACGGTCACGTGACATGGTCACGTGACTCCAGACAGGCCAAGCACCTCCTGGGTTTAAGGTTATAATGTGGAGCACTGAAGTGCAGGGACACGCTAAACCACTCCCGAGCACCCCTGATTTGCCGTAATAATGTATTTGTATCTTGGCACAAGGCAAGGTCACTGCTTCCAGACGAAGGCTGAGCGGTAAACCGTATTTGTTATCTTGGCAGCAGTTCAGCACCGTCCAATGGTGGACTGAAACTCGAGATATTATCCAATCACAGACATTCTCCTGGTGTCACGTGACGTTCCGCGAGGAATCAGCTGACAAGCAATCACCGCTGATGAGACTTGGCATTCTGTCTTATTATCCTGTTAATATTCTCTTTTGATTAGACCCGGTTGTTATGCGTTCCAAAACGTGCGACAATTTGATCACTTGATAACGTTTCACCTTTCACCTGTCCTTGTTGGAATGTCAGGACGAGCTTAGTATAAATTAATTCATTGACGAGTGTTAGCCATCACTTGCTGCTATTTTCCCAAGTTTCTCAGTTCTACTTTCCCCTGATAATGAAGTTGAAGCTGTTTCCATTTTGCCAATCCTCCAAGAACAGTGAACTAGACCTCTTCAAACGCCGGTACTCCATCCAGTCTAAACTCGGTAACGGGACATTCGGAGATGTGTTCTGTGCTCAGTCCAAGAAGAGCAAGACGAAGTGTGCAGTGAAAGTGGTGAAGAAGGTCCCTGCTCAGGACATGGTCCTACTGGACGGCGTGGTCATCCCGATGGAGGTTTGGGCACTGAAACGACTGTCTGGACACCCGAACATAGTGAGATTTGTGGAACACGAGCTGATCAGTGACAAACACGTGATAGTTACGGAATACCTACGAGGCTACATCGATCTCTTCGACTACATCGAGGTGAACGGCAGACTGAGTGAATCCCGGACACGGAACATCATCCGACAGTTGGTGGATGTCATTGGCTTCTGTTTCAAGATGGGAATAGACCACCGTGACATAAAGGAGGAGAACATCATGTACAACGGGGCAACAGAGCACATGAAACTCATTGACTTCGGCTCCGCCTCACTGCTCTCCAACAAGCCGTACAGTGAGGTGAGAGGAACAGACATCTACCTGCCCCCAGAACACTACCTGTCTCACAAGTACTACCCCCGACCTGGCGCTGTGTGGGCCATTGGGTGCCTCTCTTTCTCCTGCCTCACCTCCAACACTCCCTTCACTTCCCTGCACCAGATACTCCACACTGGACCGGACTGGAACATGCTGGCACACTGCCAACAACACGCTCTAGACTTCGTCAAGACCTGTCTCAAAGTCAACGAGTCTCAGAGGATGAGGTTCTCACTCATGAGACAGCATGTCTGGATTTCGGACAGCATCGAGGAGTTTTCTAATCTGGAATGTTCTGCTTGAACTTTTTATGTACCCTTATTGCAACCTTTAATCTATTTAGCTCAGTTTTATGGGCTTTTGTCAAAGGCACGCATAAGAGCCAAGTGAGCCGCATATTTTAAACGCAATGTTTGTATTTTCATGCTGTTATTAATAATCAATTAATAATCAATTCTGCTTGTATACTTATGATGGTACTAGAAAATTCGGAATTGTTGTTTTTTCTTGTAAAAATTGGCAAATCCAAAATTCGGGGGAAGATGCAATCCTAGGGCTGTGGGAAAATTGCAGCGTTTCCGGCGTTTTCAACAAAATCAAGATGAATGATCTCTAGAATTACCACTTCGAAAACCGACTATTAAAGTATTAAACACCCTTTCGATGAAGTATGAATGAATAAATGACAAATCACTTTGAATCTCACACCCTTTCCCTTTTTGTTAAATAACTTCCTCTTCATCGCATCAGTTCTTTCAGTTTCCTCACAGCTGTTTCCACACATCTCTCCCCCACCTCTCTTCATCACATACCTCCCCGGTCCCCCACGTCTCGTCCTCATATATATCTCTTTTTCACATCTCTTCCCCACCCTTCTTCTTCACCCTCTTCTTCATCCTCTTCTTCACATCTCCTCTTCAGTTCCTCACCTCTCCTCCTTCTCACTTCTCTTCCTCCTCATCTCTCTTCCTCTCCTCCTCCTCCTCCTCCTCCTCACCTTTCCTCCTCACCTCAGGAGTAACGGGTGTGATGGACGCGTACAAATCAGCCCTCCTGACCGTTGGTTTGTCTGGGCCCACGAACTGTGCCCCCATGATACGTCACGTGTCCAAACTAGCTGTTACAGCCGCCCAGTCCCGGACAGCTCAGGTGAGAGTTAGTGATGATTTGCCTATAGTAACGTGTTGGGTTTGATGTCCGGTCGATCACTGGTCCAGGAATATCTGTTGAGACTTTCCAGATTTGTTCCCATAAACTTTGCTAAGTTTAACAATATCTTTAAACTTAAAACTTTTAAAGCCTACATTTGACATTTCGTTAGGTACGTTGTTACCCGTCATTAGAGTTATGAAAGGTTCAACGAGGAGCATTGCGATAACCAATTAAATCAATTAAAACAGTATTCAGTATTGAAGTATTCCTTTTATCTTTTAATTGCTCGCAGTTTTGCGATTAAGAAAATGGCATTTAGTTTCAAAACACCACCCTGTGAGTGGTACTGGAACTGCAATTGGAACTCAACAGAACGTCACGTAGTTATAATTGAATTGAGAAAGTAAGAACTCTCTACAGAATAATAGAATAAATCGAATGGAAATTTCTAAACTCCGCAATTTGCACATTATAAAGAAATTTGGTTTTCGTCATTCTAAAATTATTAAATCTCCCCCACAGCATTCCCAATAATCAATATTCACCAATCATCCACATTTGTGGCTCTTGTGACGTGTACCTTACTCCACATATCCACAGAACTACTACGTGTCCCAGGACACTTTATCTCGCAATATGTCAGCTCTACGCAAAGGTTAGGGACTAGGGTCTGGGTTAGGGTTTGGGTTAGGTTCTGCAGGGTTAGGGTTATGGTTATGGTTAGGGTCAGGACACGGACATGAAGTGTCCTGAGATGAAATGTCGTGAGATGAGATGTCGCCCACCCTCTTACTCTACACTTTACACATCCACAGAACTACTACGTGCTTCTGATTCTCACGGACGGGCAGTTTACCGATATCTACGACTGTATCGGAGCTATTGTAGAAGCTGCTGACTACCCCATGAGTATCATCATCATAGGCGTGGGGCACGCTGACTTCTCCGACATGGAGCGCCTGGATGCAGACAAGAAGGCGTAAGAACATCTTAGCTAAATCAAAGTTTTCATAATATTAGTAAGATAATAATAGTAAGATAGTACTCTGTAATGCTGCAGGCTGCTTTGGTATTATGTTGCTGTCATATGATTTTGCTCAGGAAGTAAAGGCATCCTATTGCTATCGCTAAAAATCCTATTATTGCAGACTGCAATTCAATGGTAGAAAGTCAACTCGGGACATAGTTCAGTTCGTGCCCTTCAACTCTTACATAGCGGTATGTATGTAACTATATTTTGACATATTATTGATGGTAGTCTACCAGTGCAAAGTAGCAGTCCACTGATCGCTCCTCAGCGATTCTTCCTGTTCATAAACATGAGAAATTTAATTTTAGCATTTAAAACCGCTAGATCCGATGAAAGTTTAAATAAACTTCGTAGAACCTAATCTTTCCCACAGTCTAAGTAAACAAAATTTTAAGTAAACAAAGTTTTTTTTATTGATCTCCACAACTTGCAATCAAAAACACACACAAAAGAATGATGAATGCATAACGCTACCCAATTCTACTATTCATATTAATATTTGAGGGAGAGAGTATCTTTCGCATTAGGCACGCTGTCCACACACCAAAACAATACCTCCGCAATAACAATAACCACCACCTCTAAAATTTAAATTCCCAGAGTCCGTCTGCGCTGCCGGCAGCAGTGCTCGCTGAACTGCCCAGGCAGGTGGAGGAATACTACAGGAAGAGGAGAATCACTCCGTATCTGAAAGCTACGGAGAAGGAGGAACAGGGACCCATCCCCATCCCCGAGTATGAGGATTAGAGTAGGAGGATTGAGGATTAAAGTAGGAGGATTGAGGATCACAATATGAGGACTGGATTAGAGCAACATATCTCACTCAGCAATGTGTATGTCTGGCTAAATCCCATTTCCATACAAGTGTTGTCACCGGGTTGTGAACTAATCGAAGTGTTCTACTAAACAGTATCGGTAGAAGATCAGTGCATGGGTTTAGAATCTGTGAATGGTAGCTGAATCAGGTTGCATGAGGTTATTGCAGAAATTCAGGAAAAAATATTTATCAGTGACATCTAAGAAAATTTGCCGATGCATGGATCAGGATGCTTGGGAGCCTCCCAAATCCTGTGATAAGAACTCTCGGAATGAAATCAAACATGGAAGAAATATAGTTCGAAAATGGAAGTTGATCTTCCAGCTTGCTCAGTTGGGTTCACAGCACAAAGTATTCAGATTGAATCAATATCGAAATTAAGTTTATTTTTGTTTCTTTCAGTTTTACATGCTCTTATTAAAGTATTGACGATGACGTATCTAATGCAATTATTTACTTGTTTGACGTAATGATATCTATTTCATTCACATGTTTATGCAGAATTTAAATTATATTAGTGATGTTAATTCAAGTTTGTTTCGTACTTTTATTGTAGTTTATATTTCGCTAAATTATTGATCATAAATTTTGCGTCCTGCATGTTAAAAATAATATTGTACGATAATTTTAGCTCAGATTTAAGATAAAATTTTAATAAACAAGTTTTATTTTTTGCATTCCTCGGTGATAATTTCATTATTTATTTATTTGATAATAGATTTGTTGCCTTATTCAGTCAGACAACTCTAGAAGCAACTATTTCAAATATGTTTTGTTATTTTATTTATTCCAGATTCAACTCAATGAAATAAATTTAAAGTTGTCATTTTTTCAATTATTTCAATTGACAATTATTTAAGTTTTGCGATGTTCTTGGGTATGATGATGGTCTTCGAACATCAGTTTGATGAGAAATCTGATGTTTTATTTTGCTTTTAACTTTTAAGTGCATGTATTTAACTGAACACTTTAAAAATTTTTAAATTGTGCTTTTAGTTGCATGCGTATCAACTACTTAGTACTTTCTACTTATTGGCATTCAAGTCAGAAAAGAAGAATGAGTTTCACTAAAATATTCTGTAAATCTGTACTTCATAATGAAAATAAAATTTTAGAATCAATTCAATCACAGGTACAAAATAGATATGTTTCAGCTGAAGTGTTTATTTCTTCGAATAATAATATTTGAATATCGTTACTACTTGATCATTTAACTCTTTGAACTGCTCCACCTTTAAATTTTAATGATTTAATTCTGATATTCGGAAACTCAATCAAATGTGATTTTAAATTTCAATGTCAATTGCCACAATGGGGCGCATCTATAGTTAAACTTAAACTCAATCACATTTATAATCTTCATTCATTTATAATCTTCATTCATTAATGATCTTCATTCATTAATGATCTTCATTCAAATCAATGATCTCGATCTGAATTTAACCTCAAGAACTGTTCATGTAGGCATGATGTCCAGATATTGCAGAGTAGAGCTGCAGCAGATTATAGACGTGCAGCTGACACCCGAAGTCATGTTGCGTGCTACTGCTTCAAATGTTACCTGAGCAGACAGAGTGTCAAGTATGTTTAGGCTGGTTGAACACACACCGGCTTTGAATTTGATTGTTTTTAAATATAGCTTCAGAATTAAGAGATCATGGTTCTAATCTGGGCTGTTCCGTCAACGGTTCTAATCAGATTGATTTCCTCGAATAACAGGATAAGTAGCTTTTAGATTGTAACGTGTTTTCTAATTCTATTCTCAGGACTGAGTTATCAAAAGTCGCCCCGCCGGATCAGCAAAGATGCAAGTTCAAGGTAAGTAATGAGGGATTTTTCACATGATATTACGTAATCAGCCGAGGGGAGGGGGTTTTCAAATGATAACGTTTGATTGCGGGGGAGGGGGTTTGGCGAATGATTACAAAATCAAAATATCTAAATTTTCATGAAAATTTAAAGGATTTTCATGAAAATTTGAAGGACTTCTGAATTTTTATAACCAAAAATTAACTATTTTCAGAAAAAATTGTCAAAATTTCATAATTATTATAGCTACCCCCCTTATAGTCTGGGATATAAAGGTAGGTAGCTATATCTGATCTTAGTAGAATTTGACATATTTTCGATCCTAGCTTGAGAATTTTGGAAACGGTCCTAATAAGCCCTGAAGTACAGTAAGGATGTTTTTTAGGAATTAATGAGGATTCTTTGATTAATTCGTGCTTTATCTGCGCTTTGATAATCTATTTAATCTAATTTTTCAAAATTTAACTATGTCTTTATAACTTTGAGATTTTAAAACTATCCCATTCAAAAATTAAAATACGGTCTATTTATGGAATTAGATATTGAAACGGGTTAAATATTAGGGATACTATCGGCAATACGTAAAGGAAATACCTTATGCACCTGTCCTGTACCTTTAGTGACCTAAATTTGTATGTCCTGACCATCTATGGACAGACTTTTTTCTACCGTTAAAAATTTATTATGGGAGACGGTCCCTATTCAATGTCCAACATCATTCGTTGTCATATCCAACATTTTATGGACATTGTCCAGGAATTCCATTCCTGCATGCCTTATCCTTCTAACTTCCTGTATTTTTATGGAAGTGTTCGAGTCCGTCGTGATCCTTGATATTTCTTTGTGGATCAGGTCCTTCATTCTTATGCATATTGCATGTAGAGAAAACCCTGCAGCGCGCTTTGCTGATTTTCTCTCGTTGGTTCGCTGCCCTCAGCATTGTCTGTGTTGTTGTGTTCAGGTTGCGTTGGATAAGGTCCACCTCCTCGTTGAACGTTGTTAGCGTTGTTACCATATTCTCAGTCCTGTCTTGGAATATGGCAAACTCCAAGATTCTTCTAACCCGGGTCATAACTGTCCTTATCACCATGACGGCAGCGAAGCTTTCCGGGAAGAGAGGGTGGTTGGAGCACGAATCCTCTTGGATTGTGCGCCATTGGAATCAGTCAAATGGCGGCTGGTGTCGGTGGTATCGCCTGAGTAGGAGGGAGAGGTCCAACTCCTACGGCTACGTGGACCCTCCGTGCTCTTCCTCGTGAGGTCACAGTTGTTGTACTTGGCAGATTCGGTCTCGGAGCTGACATCCCCCTGCCTCGTCCGCGTCCTCGTCCTTTGTTCGTAGCTTGCGATACTGGTTCGCTTGTCCAGTAGTCATCCCACCACGGTCGGGTGGGATCCACTGGCTCTGAGCTCCACCACTGGCTTCTGCTTCTATTGGTTGCAGCCGGAGGGGGCGGTGTTGGTCTCGCAGTCTGGGGGTTTGGCGTAGTTCTTTCAGCTGGAGTGGGTGGCGTAGTTTTCACCTCTGGAGTGGGTGGCGTAGTTCTCATTTCTGGAGGGGTGGCGTTGTAGGTCGGCTGGGAGGAGGGGCTTCTCCTTCTTCGGATTCGTCGCCATCCGAAGTTCCAGATTGGTTTCCTTCCGTCTCAGAGTCTCCGTCAGTGTCAGAGTCCTCCTCGAATGGGTCGAGGAGTTTGAGTACATGCTTCAATGTCATAGTGATCCATAGCAGTATAACTGCTATCTCAATCACGTCTGTTTGTTCCTACTGGGAAAGAGGGTTATGTGGATTAGGTCCGACAATAACAATTTTGAACAGTATAATTGAAAAATTGCGGTTGATCATTAAAAGATTTAATGCAGAACACAAGGAAATGAGTGCAGAAAACAAACTGACTGCAGAATAAAGTTAGTGTAGGTTTTAAATAGAAACAAAAGTTCAAATGTGCTTTGCACTCTAGCAAATTCACTCAGACATTATTCAAATCAGACATAACTCCCTTTTGTGCAGAAATGAGCTTCTCAGAGTTAAACTATGTTGATGCAATTTTATGAGCGAATATCTGCGCAATCGTATGATAGTGAGCTATTGCTTACACATACAATGAAGGATTATGGGTGGATTTGGTAGCTGAATACGTCATCGAGCCAACTTGTATGAATAAATAGCAAATATGGCTGAATAATCCTTATCAACAAACAACAAAAGAAATAGAAACATTATCTTATGCAAGGACGCAAGGTTTGATCCAGTGATCCACCTCCATCAATGTCTACAAAACACAACGGGTTTTTCGTTCAGGCTCCATTATATAGCAACCCCCGCATAGCCTGGTATTTAAAGGTAGGTAATGGTATCTATATTTGATAGTTCTCAAGACTTTCGAAGGAATAATACGACTTTCAGTATTTTGTAGACTAAGATAGAGGCGAATAGTTAGGTGAATAAATAAAGGATAGAATAAGTAATATATACGAAATACGATATAATAAAATCCCCAAACAAAATCCTATCTAGTAAAAATATAAGATGTCAGGGATTAAGTTCCCCGAGAAAAGGTCTCCGTTCTCCCGAAAATCAGGTCCTCCCCTAAACTCGACCACTGATCTTCTGATCTAGAAAACCTACCTCCTCTACTATATACTGATTAGATGCGGTAGACTAATTGCTTACTTCTTAATACTTTTAATAAGCTGTCAATATATTATACTGATTAGATGCAGTCTAATTCCTTACTTAATACTTTTAATAAGCTGTCAATATATACTGATTAGATGCGGTCTAATTCCTTCCTTCTTAATACTTTTAATAAGCTGTCAATAGAACAGGAAATTCTTTCCGGGCGGTTGCGCCATCCCCTTTTGTTCACCTATCATTCCTGATTAACCTCATTACCTTCCCGGCTACCCTCATAACCTTTCCGGCTACCCTTCCTACCTATCACAAAAGGCTTATTAACCTCTATCGTAACTTTTATAGTATCCCTAATAATGAGATACATCGTGATCTTCTCCCTTACTTCACGATCTAGAAAATAACTTGAGAATATCAAATACATCCCTACGGCCTTTCTTTCCCTAGAGCTCTAGACTATGTTTTGTCGGTTAATATAGTTTTTGGTGATGCCAAAAAACTGGAGGTGGCTGGGCCATAATTACATAATATTTCCCCAAAAAGAGAGGGGTTTGGCCTTGATTATGCTTGATTACGGTGGGGGGGGGGGGTAAAGAAATGCCCAAAAATTGAGCAATTCGAACTTCAATAATTCAATCAAGTTACAAAACAAGATATTGTCTCATTTTGAGAGCTATCTCACTTTTAGAGCTGAGCAAATGCCCTCTTACGGGTCGGGTATTATCGGCACAGCTCTCAAAGTTAGATGAAATTGTTTTTTCTAAAGTACCTGGTCATCGGAGTGTGGCAGACATCAATGATGATGGTTCATCATACTGAACTATCGTCTTATCTTGTCGTTATCATCGTGCCAAATAACTCAGCGCTGGTCATCCTTCACGATCATTTTGTGATGTGTCACATGACCACTGATAAAGCCGTTCTGTTCTCCATGTAGACTCCCATGATCTTCTTTAATACCTGTGAGAATGTAGGGGGAGCAAGCTCACTCTTACATTCGGGCCATGCATCTCCACCTACCACGACCCAGGACCTCATGCCATCATGTCATGTGACATGATGACATCATGTCATGTGACATGACATGATGTCATCGACATTATCGGGTCGTTGTTGTCGGCCCGAAATGATCTTCGTGAATATTTGCTCCCTCAACTTTATTGATCAAGTGAGATGAATAGAAACTGCTCAACGCATACAGGATTGTGCCATAGCAACTACTGATCATTCGGACACAGGTGCTTGACACGAAAATTACACAAATAATATGTTGTAAGATACCAGAATTAATGTCGGAGACCACACGAAAAACACGATCACACCGAAAAGTCACACGAATGTGCGGCGTGTCCTCAGAACCACGCGGACAGGATCACGCACCTCACGCGTGATCATAAACCACACCAAGCGTGATCATGAATCACGCGTGATGATGAATCCTGGTGGTGTAGTCGCGTGACTCTGACGACACCCCAACCTAGAGTGGTGAGATGTGCTCACCTAGATTCACCCTTTTCGCTCACAAACAATTGCTTCTCTCATCTCACTTTCACATTCTACACTTTATATTTTGAGAGAACATCACGTAGAAGGTACATAATGATAACGAGGGCTGACCTGACCCAAAGATACGTGTACGACATTTAGGGAGAAATAGGGAGATTTTTAAAAGTTCTACAGAGGACAAAATGTAGCCTTCTCTATCAATGTATCTACGAATTAGTTTGATTTTGAGGTCTTAAATTTCAACTATGCAAGGCAAATGATACTGAGTGAATTCAGCACAAAGCACAACTGTTGTTTGGTTCTTTTTGTTCAATCTAAAGTCAGGATCCCTACTTAATGTTTGGAAATAAGAACACTTGCTTGAAGTTTTAAGATTCAAATAGCTTTACATGAAAGGCTGGAGCCTTTTTAACTGTTAGGTTTCAGGGAAAGTTTTCACATAACGTGTAGAGGCTTTTAGGAGTCCATTTCATGCTTGATCCCACTTTCATTCAGGAACATGAACATCCACCCACGCTTTAATGATGTAGTTCATCCAAGTTTTTATTTGAGAGTTGCAATCTAGTATCGCATGGTTCAATATTCTGTCATTTTCATCACAATTCAGACCACTAACAATGCTTTTAGCAAGTTAAATGCTTACACCCTTTTCAATACAAAATGTACCTACCCGCGAGCAATGAAGGATTGCAGGTTCTCAGACGGATTATTTCCAGAAAATTCGAATCATCGGACTTTGTTGGAAACTCATGAGAGGAGGAAATGAGAAATAGTCCCGCAACGGAAACTTACAACAGAGAAGTGTGGTCACTACTTCAAAATGCTCTGTCCGTCGAAGCAGCCGAAACAACCGCAGGCTGGGTTAGTACTTGGATGGGTGACCGCTTGGGAATACCCAGTGCTGTATCCTTTTTCATTTCCTACGACACAAATCCTATTTTGGACAAAAACCAAATTTAAGAGTGAAAACACACTCATGAGGTTTTTTTGGCACTGATCACATGATCAGCTGGGTCACGTGACAACAAACTTGAAAGTTTCATAACTTTTGAGCGGATTGAGATAGAGCAATGATCTTGACAGGAAAATGTTTCTTTTTCATTGGCGGGGGAGGTAGTTGAAATAAAGGAAAATCATCTACCGTGAAAATTCTGTCCGTGATACTATTGTCCGTGATTTTCAGGTCCGTGAAAATAAAGTCCGGTATTTCCTCCTTAAATTTCTAGGGTAGAGACGCAATTTCTGACTTCATCTCTTTAAATTCAGAGTAATAAAATTTTTCAATTGATGTATTCAAATAGCCGATAATTTCGAAGTTTTTCTTGAAATTTGAAGTGGCTGGATCGAGCGTGAATATTAATGACAGTGAAGTTTTATAAGTCCGTGAAACTAAAGTCCGTGATAATTATGTCCGATAAGGTACTATTGAAATTACACTATAATTTTACAGTGGGAGGAGATTCAGAGTACAAAATGTTATAATGGATATCTCTATGTGCTGTAAAGCCAGGAATGCGTCCGTCAATTGACCTTGATCCTCACATGCTGGTTGACTGAGGGCTTTTTATGGTATCAGTCATTCACATGCAGTCGGCCGATGCCCCCTAAACGCCCTTATGCATTACCCACAAGCAATCAGACTGGAGACAGGAGACTGCAACTTCCTCAATCAGTATTCATAAGAAATTGCAGAAGATTCAGGTACTCAATGAGACAATTCCAGTCACTTCTTTGTCTGAGGCAATTTTGTCAGTGAGATTGGACTCCATTTTGCATATGATTCCATTTTGCATATGACTCCATTTTGCACATGACTCCATTTTGAATATGATTCCATTTTGCATATGACTCCATTTTGCATATGGCTCCATTTTGCATATGGCTCCATTTTGCATATGACTCCATTTCGCATATGACTCTATTTCGCACACAAAGGCATCGGTAGAATATGCAGAATAAACCTTTGTCAGGGGATGGCAGTTCAAAGAAATGCAATCTTGACTCAATCTCAATTACTCACCAGTTCTTCCAATGCCTAGTCTCTAACCACCTTAAGGAGGGAGACTTGATTCTGTGCATGCAATTAAAACTGAACCGGTGCTGATTGAGGGCGCTGAATATGTAGAAGTCGCCTGTACTATATATATTACTCTGATGAACAGTCTAAATAATGGAGCCCTCACGGAGTCTGAGCCTAATCGCTAATTTTACCCTTCACAAATTTCTCTGCTGAGTGCTGCTTTATTCAAATTGTCGACTTCTCAAAGGTACTCACAACTGGGAAACACATGGGCCCGTATGCAATGTAAGTCACTAGCTAGTAGTTACTAGGTACCTTATCGGTCATAATTATCACGGACATTACATTCACCCTGAGCACCTCAGCTTGAATATTAATGTCCGTGAAAATTTTGTCCGTGATACTAATGTTACTCCAGTAGCCCAGACTAAGTCAGTATGCAACATTCGAGTGGACAAAGTTGCTCAACGGTTTTTGGTAGTTCTAACTGTCCTTTATCAGAAAAATTAACTGCAATTCCGTGAATCGACGTCATTGGGGGTGCTAGGGCCACGCCCATTTTTCGCATGGTTAACTGGCTGTAACTCCGGTTCCGTGATTTTCAGGTCCGTGAAAATTAAGTCCGGTATTTCCTTCTAAAATTTTCAACGGTAGAGACTTAAAATTTCTGACTTCATCTCTTTGAATGTACAAAGAATAAAATTTTCAAGGAAATTTAACCTCTTTTTCATGCTTAGTACCTGCAATATGGAAATTTATCATACCAATTTACGGAAGAATATTGAAAAAAATCATTAATTCAAATATTAAAATCGTGGATGAAAATCGATGATGAAAATGGGAAAATCGAGCCGATAATTTCGGAGTTTTCTTGAAATTTGAAGTGGCTGGATCGAGCGTGAATATTAATGTCCGTGAAGTTTTCGGTCCGTGAAACTAAAGTCTGTTATAATTATGTCCGATAAGGTAGTGACTAGGTAGTGACTCACTAGCTAGTAGTTACTAGGTAGTGACTAGATAGTGACTCACTAGGTACTAGGTAGAGGCTCAATTCCAGCTAAAGTGCCATCAATAAAAAGACATGTCTCTTTATCATTGATGTTTATTGATGGCATTCACTTGATCAAACTACCCGAATTCGTTAGATAAATGGATGGTAAATTTTCAATGATTTCTATATAGCTTTTTAGCTGGGTATAATTCGAGTCAAGAAGTGATGTTCATCGTCATATTGTTGGTGTCCTTGAGTCAAACTCAAGACTTTACAGATATACCTCAAGGTTGGTACAATAAACAACTAAGCTTAGAAATTACAAGATATTCTATTACACTAATTTTAACTGTAGTGCTAGGAAAAATAAATTTACTATTTGATTCTATACGATGCTCGGTTGCCGAGTAGAAAATACCTTGAGTTGAAATTAAAATTAAGATGTCTGGAATAATATTCGGCTGTTTTGTTCAATTTAATTGAAATTTACTTGATTCATTTACTTGATTCGCATTGAAAGACTTCGGCTTGTTGTGTAAATTTGCAGTCAAAATACATTGTCAGCATCAGTTAACATCCAGGTACAATTCAAGTTGAGAAGCCAAGGGGAATCAGGGCTGCAGGAATTTGACCCCCTGTCGATGAGAAGTGTCATTCATATATACTTGCGAAGCAGTAAAGAAGATCCGTTCCAATATGTGACTGAACCTGGTACTATTCAAGTATCGGTGCATTTCTACGATTCCTATGATGGCTAAAGCATACGTTAACCTCAATTTTATTATGCTTTCAACGGGCCAGGCTGAATTATACAACGAAGTGTATTTCTATAATTTTGGAATTGGTGCATTTTGTAAGCTGAAGGATTCATTCAAACCCATCACCGAGAAGGGAAGGCTCCCTAAAGTTATTGCCATTGATTTTGCAGCTGACTCAATGATCATCACGGCTGAGAATACCTATAGAACGCATTTCCGTGAAAGTTGTACAAAATTGATGAACGATTGGGATAGCACTACCAAATCGGGTGAAATTCGATTCATTAATGTTGGATTTAGGCATTTTTATGCGGATATCATAGACAAAATGGGAATGCAATGTTATTTCGAAACAACAGTAAAAGGTAAGTGTAGAATGCGATGAATGGTGATACTGATTAAACAGATTCATTTCATATTTCGTGCTTTTTTTCCTATGGAGGCTAACTTCAGCGTCCACTTGGCATTTTCAATCAACCTATTATTTATCAGGCTTGTTTTACACTTCTTAGCTTCACAGATCATGGTACAGTGCAAACTGTAAAGTGCCTCAGTGCAAAATGTCACCGACCGAATGTTTTTGGTATTTCCTCTTGGAATGGTTGAACAATTACAGGATGTTCATAGAAATGGTTTACATTCTGTAATACATGACGGCACTCCTGTTTTCACGGTTGAAAATAAATTTTCAACTGGCACTTGGCAGCACCGTGTATTATATTGAACATTAATCACAGCCACGTGTTGTTCTTTTCTAACCTTAATAACACACTCGCGACGCTCGTTTGGCGTTGAGGTGAAGATCAAATAATTCACTCGCTTCGCTCGTGCATTATTTGCAAATACGCACACGATGCGTGCGTTATTTATAGCAGTAGAGCACGGCGTGACAGTGATTAATGAATACATACAGATGATAATTTCAATGCTGCGACAAAGGTGTGCTTTATCAGGTTATTAATTCAAA
Organism: Beroe forskalii; assembly: GCA_011033025.1. Lineage (NCBI taxonomy): Eukaryota > Metazoa > Ctenophora > Nuda > Beroida > Beroidae > Beroe > Beroe forskalii. The sequence goes on along the minus strand of WFMF01000066.1, from coordinate 47,668 downwards.
TTTAAATAAATTTGATTTTGGAACCCTATTGATTTAACTAAGATATCCATAATATCATGTTTTATTTCAACCAGTGTCTCATGAGTGATAAGTTCGTTTTGTACGCCAAGGAATCACGGTATCAACCTTTACATAATTATTAACAGTGTTTATGATCTTCTTGGTTTCTAAGATGTGGTTTATAAGATGTGGTTTATAAGATGTGGTTTATAAGATGTGGGACCAATAATATGAGAGGGTTTATTATAGGCATCGCTGCGATTTTCATCAGCGTCTATGATACATGTTAACCTAGTCGAGTCTATATTGGTTTAAATATAGACCCTCGGCTTACGCCCCATGAGCTGCACATGTACCCCTTGCCCCACAGGCCCACAGGAAGTATCTCGAAATCTGCGCAGTGCGCCCTTACGCCTCAAGTCCATGTAAACCGTGCATGTGTGGGACGGAATAAGTAAAATTCGTGGTATTTCGAGAATTTTCCATCTCAGGTCCTCCACTATGAAGGATATGGCCTATAGAAACTTTCCAGGGTTGTTAGAACTTTCCAGGTATACTTTGTCCGTTTCTAATAACATTTATCTCCAGGATGATTCCCAGACCTCCTGGGATACGGCCTTCTTCTGCGTAACCGGTCCTAACTCACCTAGCAGTGATCACGATGTTGTTCTATTTAAAGGGGACGGAGAGCGGTCCGCCAGCACGCTGACATTCACTTACACTCTAATAGTAAGTTACCGGGGGGGCAGTTTTTTTGTGTGTTTTGTACGAACATGAACATTGTGGATTTACTCGCTCAACTATTCATTATCCAGGATTTGATACGAACAAGTGCAGTAACACAGTCCTGCTCGGAGAATACTCTTGTGTTGTACAGACTTCAAGTGCTACTGAGATAACACAATCGACCCGACGGAAGCACCACCAACGGCTACCAAACTCAAAGTCACTGTCAACGTTTATGGTTAGTTTGCATGTATTTTCTTGTTGAGAAAAAACTTTTTCTTGATGTAATCTCAGTAAAGATTAGCATATTTTTTCAACGCTATGATCTGTGAATTGGATTGATAATGGATTGGATTGCACTGCAAACCCTCGCAAGGGCTTGTCTCTTTTATAATGGAAGAAACACTAAATATATTCCAATCAATTCGTCAGGTCGAGGAGATGCAGTGTTCGAAGGGAGCGACATTGAGGATGTCTACACTTTTATCAAGCCCCTTATCACTGGCATGGACGCTTTCCAGGGTTCACTCAAGTTTCAAGGTAAAATATTGCAGAAACCCTGCATGGATGAAAAGATTTTTTCCCGTCTACCAACTTGATTCACCTGCAAAAAGCCTCAACATCAGTTGCCCAGTTGCCAGCATTAGTTGCCCAGTTACCATCATTAGTTGCCCAGTTACCATCATTAGTTTTCCTGTTACCACCATCAGTTGCCCAGTTACCACCATCAGTTGCCCAGAAACCATCATTATTTTCCCAGTTACCACCATCAGTTGCCCAGTTACCATCATTAGTTACCCATTTGCCAGTAACCACCATTAGTTAATTCCAGTTACCAACATTAGGGGGGCCGAAGTATCGTCATAAGTGGAGGTGGCTTTGAAGAAGGCGATGTTCATTCCAATGTTGGGTTTTTTGCAGCCAAATATCAAAATAATACCGTTTCCTATCATCCATTCGGATATGAGAAATGTATCTTATTGTATCCAAGCCATCTAAGAATCTAGTTTTTAAACTACTTGCGCCGAGAATTAAATAAATCGTATTCAACTCGAATGATATTTGAATAAAGTCTCGTCTTCTCGATCAGGATTAACAGAATTCGAAGTCCTCTCGAGATCGCGCAGGGAGCAAGTTACTGTTAGAAGTAAGACCAGTGTTCCTATACCTCCTGGCGAGACTGAAGTCACCGAAACAATCACGGTACGTTATTTTTTCATCATACTGTTCGCGCCGACAGTATGCGTCATGAACAATCCCTCATTCAGTCGATCCATGCACACACTTAATCGTTCAAGGAAGAATTTTCACCAAAATAAAAGAAATATGCCCTCAAAATGGATATTAATCATTAGTGATATTAACGACTTAATGAAAGAGAATAAAAACGCGTTTAACATGTGTTCCTCCTTGTAATTTTCTCCTTTGAATTGACATACAATTCTCAGATGGCGCAAGACGGTGTGTTGTTGGACAAAAACCAAATTTAAGAAAACACACTCATGAGTTTTTTTGGCACTGATCACATGATCAGCTGGGTCACGTGACACCAAACTTCAAAGTTTCATAACTTTTGAGCGGATTGAGATAGAGCGATGATCTTGACAGGAAAATGTTTCTTAGAGGGGTGGCATTGTGAATAAAACCCGTACGGGGGAGGTAGTTGAAATAAAGGAAAATCATCTATTTGTGCCAGGACATGGGGAAAACGCTGCGATTTAAGCGTCGGGACTCAAAATGCACAGCAAAAACGTCACTGCTCTACCACAAAAACATCTGCAAACCTCTTGGATCATTTTAATCAAAAGTACCACCAAGCTGATATATAGCCATGATAAATTCCTCAGTCAATGGATACGGCCATACTCGGTTGAATGCACCCGATCTCGTTCGATCTCGGAAGTTAAACAACCGCAGGCTGGGTTAGTACTTGGATGGGTGACCGCTTGGGAATACCCAGTGCTGTATCCTTTTTCATTTCATACGACACAAATCCTATTTTGGACAAAAACCAAATTTAAGAGTGAAAACACACTCATGAGTTTTTTGGCACTGATCACATGATCAGCTGGGTCACGTGACACCAAACTTCAAAGTTTCATAACTTTTGAGCGGATTGAGATAGAGCGATGATCTTGACAGGAAAATGTTTCTTAGAGGGGAGGCATTGTGAATAAAACCCGTACGGGGGAGGTAGTTGAAATAAAGGAAAATCATCTATTTGTGCCAGGACATGGGGAAAACGCTGCGATTTGAGCGTCGGGACTCAAAATGCTCAGCAAAAACGTCACTGCTCTACCTTGAAAAACATCTGCAAACCTCCTCGCCCATTTTAATCAAAAGTACCACCAAGCTGATATATAGCCATGATAAATTCCTCAGTCAATGGATACGGCCATACTCGGTTGAATGCACCCGATCTCGTTCGATCTCGGAAGTTAAACAACCGCAGGCTGGGTTAGTACTTGGATGGGTGACCGCTTGGGAATACCCAGTGCTGTATCCTTTTTCATTTCATACGACACAAATCTTATTTTGGACAAAAACCAAATTTAAGAAAACACACTCATGAGTTTCTTTGGCACTGATCACATGATCAGCTGGGTCACGTGACACCAAACTTCAAAGTTTCATAACTTTTGAGCGGATTGAGATAGAGCGATGATCTTGACAGGAAAATGTTTCTTAGAGGGGAGGCATTGTGAATAAAACCCGTACGGGGGAGGTAGTTGAAATAAAGGAAAATCATCTATTTGTGCCAGGACATGGGGAAAACGCTGCGATTTAAGCGTCGGGACTCAAAATGCACAGCAAAACGTCACTGCTCTACCACAAAACCATCTGCAAACCTCTTGGATCATTTTAATCAAAAGTACCACCGAGCTGATATATAGCCATGATAAATTCCTCAGTCAATGGATACGGCCATACTCGGTTGAATGCACCCGATCTCGTTCGATCTCGGAAGTTAAACAACCGCAGGCTGGGTTAGTACTTGGATGGGTGACCGCTTACCAATACCCCACATGTATCCTTTTTATTTCATACGACACAAATTCTTTTGGACAAAACCAAATTTAAGAGTGAAAACACACTCATGAGTTTTTTGGCACTGATCACATGATCAGCTGGGTCACCAAACTTCAAAGTTTCTATAAACTTTTGAGCGGATTGAGATAGAGCGATGATCTTGACAGGAAAATGTTTCTTAGAGGGGTGGCATTGTGAATAAAACCCCTTTGGGGGAGGTAGTTGAAATAAAGGAAAATCATCTATTTGAACCAGGACATGGGGAAACGCTGCGATTTAAATACGGGACTCAAAATGTTTCTTTGTAAACGTCACTGCTCTACCACAAAACCATCTGCAAACCTCTTGGATCATTTTAATCAAAAGTACCACCGAGCTGATATATAGCCATGATAAATTCCTCAGTCAATGGATACGGCCATACTCAAGCTGAATGCACCCGATCTCGTTCGATCTCGGAAGTTAAACAACCGCAGGCTGGGTTAGTACTTGGATGGGTGACCGCTTGGGAATACCCAGTGCTGTATCCTTTTTCATTTCATACGACACAAATTCTTTTTTGGACAAAAACCAAATTTAAGAGTGAAAACACACTCTTGAGTTTTTTTGGCACTGATCACATGATCAGCTGGGTCACGTGACACCAAACTTCAAAGTTTCATAACTTTTGAGCGGATTGAGATAGAGCGATGATCTTGACAGGAAAATGTTTCTTAGAGGGGTCGATCGAATGGAATTGGGTGGCATTGATCAATAAAACCCGTAAATCGACAAATGTAGTTGAAATAAAGGAAAATCATCTATTTGTGCCAGGACATGGGGAAAACGCTGCGATTTAAGCTTCGGGACTCAAAATGCACAGCAAAAACGTCACTGCTCTACCACAAAAACATCTGCAAACCTCTTGGACCATTTTAATCAAAAGTACCACCGAGCTGATATATAGCCATGATAAATTCCTCAGTCAATGGATACGGCCATACTCGGTTGAATTTAACCGATCTCGTTCGAAAACTCAAGAAGTTAAACAACCGCAGGCTGGGTTAATCAAGATGGGTGACCGCTTGGGAATACCCAGTGCTGTATCCTTTTTCATTTCATACGACAAATCCTGGTTTGGACAAAACCAAATTTAAGAGTGAAAACACACTCATGAGTTTTTTGGCACTGATCACATGATCAACATGGGTCACAGTGACACCAAACTTCAAAGTTTCATAACTTTGAGCGGATTGAGATAAGCAGCAATCTTGACAGGAAAATGTTTCTTAGAGGGGTGGCATTGTGTAAAACCCGGAGGGGGAGTAGTTGAAATAAAGGAAAATCATCTATTTGTGCCAGGACATGGGGAAAACGCTGCGATTTAAGCGTCGGGACTCAAAATGCACAGCAAAAACGTCACTGCTCTACCACAAAACCATCTGCAAACCTCTTGGATCATTTTAATCAAAAGTACCACCGAGCTGATATATAGCCATGATAAATTCCTCAGTCAATGGATACGGCCATACTCGGTTGAATGCACCCGATCTCGTTCGATCTCGGAAGTTAAACAACCGCAGGCTGGGTTAGTACTTGGATGGGTGACCGCTTGGGAATACCCAGTGCTGTATCCTTTTTCATTTCATACGACACAAATCCTATTTTGGACAAAAACCAAATTTAAGAGTGAAAACACACTCATGAGTTTTTTGGCACTGATCACATGATCAGCTGGGTCACGTGACACCAAACTTCAAAGTTTCATAACTTTTGAGCGGATTGAGATAGAGCGATGATCTTGACAGGAAAATGTTTCTTAGAGGGGTGGCATTGTGAATTTTATTTCTCTAATTCTAAGTCTTTTTTTGCAGCTTGGATAGTAATATGTTTTCTCAAACACCTCTCCAGGCTAATAGGTCTCCACTGAGGCCATAATTCATTACCGAAATGTTTGCGTATTTGGAATTGGCGCAGTGCTCGGTTAACCAATCACATGGTTAAATCTGAAGTACCCAACGTCAGATTCAACCGTGAGGTTGGTGCATTTGGTATCTTAGGCAAACGATATCACGTGAAAGGCAGTGGATTGACCAAACACTGGGCTAATTTCAAATACGCGAAGTATAATTCTGAGACCGGAAATTTTGGTTATGGTTGTAAAATACGTATTTTTTAAGGTACGGCAAGAAATACGACACATATTTTACTTTGAAAATTGCTGTATTTTTGTGAGTGCAAGAATCAGTCAAAATCCATCGTTTAACCTTTATAATATTGCCATGCGTGCAAAAACGGCGCGCGAACCCAAAATCTTGAAGATATCAAATTTTATTCGGTATTGCGCTGCGCGCGTACTTTTTCGCGTATTTAACAACCCTATTCAGACGTGGTGTTGCCATTTCTTTTCACGTACTTTTGAAAAAAAATACGCTTATTATTCTCCAGGAGCCAATAAGTTGTACTTTTTCACGATTTTTGCACGTATTAACAACCAATATGTTGGTAACTCTAAAACTTCGGTGTTCGATGAAAAAGCAAAATGATTAAAATTTTGACCGTTTCAACCCACTTCCAATCACTCAGCTAAATGCTTACCAAACAACATAAGACTGGGCACGAAAGCAAAAATCTTCTTCCTCGGTCACTGATTTCATTTATCCAACAGCTCATAATTCTACCGCACCGAAAGATACCAACCAGATCGAAAATTTTGATAAGCAGTTTTTTCATTAAGTAAGCTTTCTTTTAACATATAAATAACCCAGTGATTGCGAATATGGCCATAGGAAAAATCATTTGGGATTCAGGCAAAGTTTTGTTTCTTCTTTCACTGGTTGGGGCTATGGTTTCTTTACTGCCATCATCTCATAGCACAGGTGAAATGATTTTAATAATTTTAATAATTTAATGAAGTGGTTTACTAAGTATGTTTACTGAGTATGTTAGGAGGAGGGGTTCATCTGATATGTTAGAGAATACACTTTTCAAATCTGCATTGGCCACAATTCGTGCCAACAATTTGAGGACTCAAGTTCATTGGTAAAAATGATACAAATTGAATGGAACCAAAAGCTAAGCTCGATATTCTTTGATTTGAATTTCGATTTGCTAGCCAATGTAAATATGGCGGCATAGCACCTATTGATTCATAACAGGTCTCAAATTTTTATTACATGTCCTGGTTATTAGATTCAATATGGCCAACTGATATCTTAAAATCGGTGCTTCCAATATTATATCAGGGTTTGACCCCCACCCTGAGTAGCTTCACTCAGAAGCTTTTTGGCAGATGAGCAACTTGCAATCGGCGCTGATCAGCGCCGATCAGCGCCGACCCACCGCCGATCAGCGCTGATCGGCGCTGATCAACGCTGATCAGCACTGATCAGCGCCGACGACCGCCGATGAAATTTTAAATTTTTCCATCAGCGCTGATCGGCGGTGTCGCTGATCAGCGCTGTTCTATCGCCGATCAGCGCTGATCAGCGCTGATCGGCGGTGGGTCCTGATCAGTACGGCGCTTCATTCGCATCTGCCAGTTTTTTTATTGCTTGAAGTTGACGCATTTCTATCCTCAAGTGACATTGTGACAACATCGTGGTTCTTATTTTGACAGACAGTATTGTAGCCATCCTAAACCCGTTCTATACAGGCGTCTGTCAACTCAAAGAACAGAACAGTTTCCTGAAGAGAGTGTGTTCGGAGCACGCAGGCTGGACAATCTACCAGTGTGCGAACTCCAGCGAGTTCTATGTAGACGTGATGAACGACTTCAGCGCCATGATATCCACACCAGGCTTTGTCAATGCCACCTGCCCCAACGACCCCAACTCCTACCAGTTCTGCGGGACAAGGAAGTTCGAGAAGAGTTCGACTCATAGTCAATCAAACCGCTTCCTCTGCGGCCAGACCTTCTGCAAGTTCAGAGACAGCTCCCAGCTGTATACTGCAGTGAAACCGGCGGGTGTCAGTAAAAGCGATTTCAGCTGTAAGGACAGTCTCAGTAACATGAACTATGATGGTAGGCCAGAGCAAAACTCAATATTGTTGAGGGATGGCATAACGTGTAATGGGGTCTGTAATGTAATCTCGTGCACTGATGAAACTTCCTGTGAGGGCTTCATGTACGGATTTTACTGCAAATCGTCGGCAATTTACTCAGGGGTGCCTGCCTCGTATATTCAACCACAGCAAGTTTGCGACAAAGTCCCCCAATGCATCATGTACCAATACACTGCCTCATTTTCCAAGACAAGGAACGATGAAAGCCTGTGCATATTGAACACCACTTACGAAGGTAAGCTTTGCCGAAGGCTCGTAACCAGGCAAATAGTCCCCGTTTTCAACTTCACCAGATGCGCTGCTATAAGGTACCCAGCCGAGATTGCTCATGTCCTATTCGCATCCCAAGTGTTTCACACCAGGCGGTGTGGCGACTTTTTCTGTGCACCGTACTGCACCGACTTCACAGACCAGACCAACTGCACCGACATAGGGAGAGTAGGGGTGTTCTGCAACATACGAGGTTACCGCTCCTCAGTTTCCAAGTTCCTGATATGTCAGGAGGGTCTCCGGATAGGCATGTGTGACGATGGTATGGATGTGGAGTGTGTTGACACTTCCCTGTCCTGTACAGTCCACAAACACCTCATGTGTAACAATGTCAGTGACTGTGAGGACGGGTCAGATGAGCAAAGTGAGGTGTGCAAGTCCATGGCACAGAGGACATGTTATAGAAAATACGTTCATGAATTGAAACTGAGTATTCCGCTACTTTGGGTTGGAGATGGGGTCATTGATTGTGTGGATGGATCAGACGAGGACATAGCAACTTGGCTGAGTTGTGGTTCAGGAAAGACTCATCGTTTCGTGGCAGAAAAAACGAATTGTATTGATGTATATATCTGTGAAAATGAGAAAGAGCATTACATCGAACTTGGGAAACCTTTGTGATGGAGTGGAGCAGTGTGGGAATGAGAATCAAATCTGTCGAACTACCCAAAGAACACCAAGCATTTTGCGGGAATTGAAAAAACTGAAGAGACACAATGTAAACTACATAGAAACTCATCACTGCATGAAAGGCTTGCAAAATCTGGAAAGGTGGAAAAATCAGACCTGCACAGAAACATTAGTAAATCTGGCTACTACACAAATACTTGGTCTGGCAAGGAGCATATTGATCGTACCAAGAGCATCATACAGCTGCAAGTTCATGTATGGTGAGCTTTACGTGTACATGAGCTGTCTTGGGTTCTGCAAACAGTCAGTATGCCCTCTGAACAGGACACAGATCCCCCTGGAGCATGACGCCTGTCCTGGTCAATACCCCCAGAGAGTCTTCACTTTGTCAGGCAACACTTCCCTAACATTCCTAGTGAGAAGGAAACAGTCCTATGACAATGAATTCTTCATCTGTGAGAATAACGTGTGTGTTGATTTCAACATGGTCTGTGATCTGGTGGACAACTGTGGAGATGCAAGTGATGAGAGGGTCTGTGGCAACCACTTCTTGTGCACTGATGGGAAGCAATTCCTTCCCTTAATCAGAAATGTGATGGCACTATTGACTGTAAAGACTTCTCGGATGAGTGCAATGAAGACTGCAGCAAACGAATTGTGTCAGGAGGCCTGTACAGATTCTTCGCTTGGTTTATTGGTTCCTTTGCAGTCATTCTCAATGTTGAGTCAATGATATGCTGGCTTGAAAAAGCTGATAGACTGCGAAAAATCTCTCCAATTATCAAATAGAGCAATGATTCTTCTCATCAGCATAGGAGACTTTTGTGTAGGAGTGTATCTTCTTGCAATTGCTGTTTTTGATACATTTGTTTATGGGGAATCTTACTGCATCCACCAGTTTTCATGGTTGACAAGCTTCAAATGTTCCGTGCTGGGTTGCTTGAATACATTCGGTTCTCAATTATCAATCTTTTCAATGACATCCCTGAGCCTTTACAGACTCCATGGTATTGGCATCAGTAATACCTATTTGACACCAAAAGCAGCATCTCTCGGTTTCAAAGTCTTTCTCTGGCTTCAGAGTGCTTCTTTTGTTCTCACAGCAGTTACCATAGCACTGATTCCTCTACTGACCAATTTAGAGGATTATTTTGTGAATGGTCTAGCTTATCATAATTCCATTGCTCTATTTATTGGAATGGTTGACAAGAGTATGAACACGAATGCCCTCAGTGCATACTATGGAAGGATGAAAGATAAAGTTCTGGGATGGGAGCTAATCAACGAAATGATGTTCCAGCTGTTCTCACATGACTACAACCTTGATTCAGGATTCCAAAGAAAAGTTCATTTTTATGGCAACGACGGGGTTTGTTTGTTCAAGTTTTTCGTTAAGATGGATGACCCACAACGGATCTATGTTTTTGTTCTTCTCACCATCAACATATGTTGCTTTGTGGCCATATCGGTGTGCTACACCGTCATTGGTCATGTGACATTCAAAAGCTCAAAGTACCTTGCTAAATCTGTCGGTCCCACAGGCCAGGAAGTTAGGCAGAGGAATAAGAAGACGCAGCGGCGAATCATAGTCCTGATCATGACAGACTTTGTGTGTTGGGTTCCCTTTATCACCATATGCTTCCTTCACCATGCTGATGTCATCGATGCAAGGTCTCTATACACCACATTTTCCATCATATTCCTCCCAATCAACTCAGTTATCAACCCCCTGCTTTATGACGATGATTTGACGATCGTCAAAGCACTGAAAAGCATCTTAACATACAATCCTCTAAGGGCACTTGAGAGGTGTTTCATGACATCAAGAATCAAGGAAGAAAACAGCACAGCAGTCGAAACTCATTTTGATGCAACAAATCTGCCAGCGAACACCGTTGAAACAAGATTTTGAAAAAAGAATGCGGCAGCAAACATTCAATAAGGAGTAAGAAAATATGATGAACAAAAAATATATATTTATTCCCTCTCTTTATAAGATAACCAGACAGATACCCTGAATTACTCTGACCAAATGGCCTTGCTATATTACCTTATCGGACATAATAATCACGGACTTCAGTTTCACAAATTATTATCGCCTGTTGGTTTATTCACTACGGCAGCGTCTAAGACACTGATGACCACAATTTGCTTACTTATGTTTTAGATTTTTGACGATATCTATTATGATATTTTTGAAGTTATGCTGATCTATTTTGGAACGGCTGTTGTTGATGGTCTCAATTGTCCCGCCCAATTAACTATAGTGGCGGGTGATAGAGTAATTATTAATTAAAAGTACTAAAGTAAAAGTAGTGTCAGTGAAGAATCAAAAATGATGTCAGTGTTAAGTGTTGTCAGTGTTAAGTTTTGTCAGTGTTAAGTTTTGTCAGTGTTAAGTGGTGTCACTGTCAGTGTAAAGTGGTGTCAGTGTTAAGTGATGTCTGTGGTATTTGTTGTCAGTATTAAGTGTTGTAAAGTGGTGTCAGTGTTAAGTGATGTCTGTGGTATTTGTTGTCAGTATTAAGTGTTGTCAGTAGCATAAAATGATTGCTTCTCCTACTTGTTTGAGTGAGCATTCTCTCTGAGAGGGTGCTAGCCAGTGAGAAGGGCGGCTTGCTCTGGAACTGATCATCTGTCAGCGTGTTGTACCGGGACATATCCGCCATTCCGGTCAGGAAATCCCGCTCCATCTGGGAGGGTACATTGAAAAAGGTTACACCATGAAAGTTTAACGAAGTAACAAGGGACATGTGCCAACAAACTGAAAATTGAGATACCCGGATAGTTAACAAATATAAATTTCGAGCGAGGTTTTGCAGATTTTTAAACAAAAAGAAGATATCATAGACCAACCTGAGATTCAGCTAGACTTCGCTTGAGGGACTCAGCGTAGGAATTCTGTTTCCAAACGTCTACCTTCCCTCCCGGAGTCTTGCTTTTCCGGTCCTGGTTCTCTGACCCTGAGATCTGCGAGGCAGCAAGATAACGACCTGCCGCTAAATCAACCATCACTATAGTTGCTACTGGTTATTAGAGGCAGGGATGTGTGATGTTTAATTGGGGAAGGATCGTAAGTTTTTGGATTTTTGGAATACTGCCATGTCATGAAAGTTTTTACAACAGAAGAACGCACTGTCAGCTAAGCAGCTACACAACGGTAGATAAAAAGTGACATCACGAGCTAGCTACGCCGCGAAGAAGCAGCTTAGACATCAGGGATATATTGTGCTTGCAAAGAATTAATATGTTGTTCACTAACCTGGCCACTTCTCGCTCGCTCGGCCACAACTTTAGTTCCGTTCAGATCAGCAGTAGGAGTTGCAGAGTTGGGTTGAGTGAGGCGTTCACTCCGCAACAAGTTGGGGGACACCAGTCCTCTCATCTCTCCCTTCAAACAACCCTACGTGGAGCCGGATGTTAAGATGGAAGTATATCACTCGTCAACAGTCAGTGTATGAGTCTGTGTGTAGAGATTTGTGTAGAGATAGTACTATACGCGCTGAGAGTGAGATTCATTGGAGAGTACAACACCTTACACATAAAGATTAAAAAGTACAGGTGAATGGTGGCAGATTCATAGAAATCAGCTGCAGTGCAGTGCACTGGTTTATCTAGCAAATTGCTGCCAACTGGCAATGACACCAATGGATATATGGTCGACCTTGGGAAACTTGGGACTTTGGGAGGGACCTTTGAATTATTTTGATATTACCTATTACTAGAATTCATTGCTTCCTTTCCATTCCTTGAGAATCTAAAAAGTTCCAGACTACAATAATTCAAATTTAGAGTTAAACCTTTAAATACTCAGTTTTGGTCTGTACTTTTAAAACTATTTGTCGATTATTTGAAATTTAGGGACTTCCTCAACAAAAGTTCTGTACTTCGGTAATGAGCAAAAACTGTTAATTCCGATCCAGGACCCTAAATCAAAATCAAAATCTTACTCGATTAAATTGTTAATTGAAGAACTAAAGTCCAAGCTTTCAACATTCAAGAATCAAGTCTTTTATTAATAAAATTTGATGTTTATTGGCTTAACCACAACAACAAGTAGTCATATACACGGCGTACAAAGTATACCAGTATGTAAATAGTACTGTGAGGGGAGAGGCAGGGGCTGCAGCTCAGCAAGCAGCTCGCACTGTCTCACTGTGCAATTGACACAAGTTTTAAATGTTTAAACCCCTGTGATCTATACACATGCGTATAGTTAACGTAGCATGTCCAAACGTTAGTGATCGGTAAATATTAGTATCAGTCACATCGAGTTGTCAGTCACACGATGGTAAGGTGAAATTCAACTCATGAGAAGAATGGTTATTGAGAGAAACCCATAGCCACATGCCACTCGAATTTTAGTTTTTTACACTTTTTCGATAAGCAATAAACTGATAGGACAGACTTTACCAAAGCTCGAGCAGAAACGCATAATATACTCAAGGTCGCAAAAGAGCAAAGCTCGAAGTGAAACACCAGACACGACCAGATTTCATCTGCAATTAAATGATCAGGCCTTCTATGTGCTCTTTTGACCTATAGTTTTTCAAAGAGAGTCAAAGTTTCCAAGGGGCTGGAATGGTTGCAAATTGCATGATCACCACCCGGCAGATGCGCACTATGCAATCAGCGCCGATCAGCGCTGATCAGCGCTGACCCACCGCCGATCGGCGCTGATCAGCGATTGATATACGATACCGCCGATCAGCGCTGATCGGCGCCGATTGCAAGGTGCCCATCTGCCCACCACCCTTTATTGGTGTTCGGGCGTGTAGCTCCAGTGCACGCTTGGCAGCGGGATATAAGTAGGGATTAGGGATTATTATTAGGGACGCGGTACTGTGGCGTCACTGTGTCTGCTCTATCACAGATACAAGATGAAAAGTGGCGCCAAGGTTCTTCTGAACGATGAATGTGTCTCCTGAGCTCCTACCCCACAATTAAACCAGCTTTATAACTAATAATGCTCGAATTTGCCGGGATATGTGCTGGCACTGCATAAATTTACATTCTAGAACGTTTTTTCAAAAGTTCTTGTAAAATCAGGGCGTGTCTGTTAAAACATTTTGAAAATATGCGTGTTTATGATGCGTTTACAATGATTAAAATAGCACTCAAGGTTTAATAAAAGTGTCGGTGTAACTGACTTATTACAAGCTGAGTCATATCGCACAGACCTGTATTACGCAGTGAGGCTCCGGAGCATGTTAGCAGCGTGTCCTACATGTGGCTCAAAAAAACAGCTGCAGCTGATAGGACGAAGTTGTGTGACCCAAGTTCCAACCAGATGTGCACTCTAATTCTGCGGGGGCATGGGTTATTGATTAAAGAAAATAATTAGCTGTTCATCCGTCATAAAAGCCGTCAATTAATCAGTCCAATAAGCCCATGGATACATGCCCATATTTGGAATACCACTCAAAAAATACAGAATGGATTTTATTTCGATTAGGCCAATCTGAAAAAATGAATCGACAATGGTCATGGTTAATGGATCCACTGGATTTGTGAAAAACAGCCGTAATTGGCCAATGTTCACACATTTTGTAATTTTAAGCAGTGGAAGAAGGCCGGGAGGGGCATTTAAATGTTTCGCTTAATGTTAGAAAACTGCTCCTGTAAACAAGGTAACAGTAACAGATAGGGGAGGCCGGGGGCGGGGGGGTTTAAGACCAAATTATTATTTTGGTTTACAAGCTTAAGTATTACAGATCAGGTGCTGCTCGAAATAACCGTGGGATTGTGGAAGTTCCTCAGAAAAGGGGTACAAACCTGGATTAGAGTTGCAATGCTGACTGATCTACCAAAGTAAGTACTGCAGTCTGCAGATAATGACTTGAAACTTCTATACTTAGAAGTTCTGATTTACATCCACACGATCTGTTCTACATTTTTTGTTATTTCAATTTTCAAACAATGGGATCTTCAAATCCTGATAATTTAATCACATGGGCACATTGGATAATCAGAGGCTTATCATGAATCTTTTTGGGCGCATTAATAATTCTGCACGATCTTTACAGTTCACATTCATTGAGCCAAATCGAATTAGCCATTATTTGATAGGTTCGTAATTTTGGTGCTGCAAAGGCTGGGTGTTGTGGGACTTGGATTTAAGCCATCAAGATTGCATTTTTCTATTTATTGATCTTGTTGTTGGAATAAGAATTTTCCGATTCTGTAAATAATTTTTGTTCTTTACAAGCAATTCTTGGAAGTAAATAAGTACGATAAAATTTTGAGACACTGTGTCTATTAGATAAAATGATATTTAATAGACATAGTGCCTCAAAATTTAAAACGTCATTCAGATGAATCCGATACAATTTTAGTGCAGTTTGTCCATCATATGAAATAGGTCGAATTCAAATCGTGTTTCTCAATTCTTATACACCTACAGAAAAGCAGTTCGTTATGGAGGCAGAAGGTGGGAAAGTTGAGAAGAAAGCGACGAAAAAAGAAGCTGAAGAAGGATGGGGAAGTAAAACCGAGTTCTTGCTTGCCTGTATTGGAATGGCTGTCGGGCTAGGAAATGTTTGGAGATTTCCTTACTTACTACATAAGAACGGTGGAGGTAAGTTTACAACTTAGAGAAAATCATGATGATGAAGTCTTTATGATGTACCCATTTACGTATTATTCCGCCATACATTTGGAAGATTGACTTCCTGCCAATCGATATATTAAACAAGAGTCCCAAGAGTGGCAAAGCATTGATTTTATAAAACTGCACCACCTGTTAAGGAGCATAAAACCGTTTGTGCATCCAGGCGCGTTCCTGATCCCCTACGTGATCATGCTGCTGTTCGAAGGGCTGCCCATGCTGTATGTGGAGATGGCTGTGGGTCAGTACTTCAGAGGCGGCAGTGTGGTGTCGTGGCAGAAGATACACCCCAGTTTGAAGGGAGTCGGTTAGTGGCGTTTAGTTAGCAACCCATCACAACCAGGTCACATTATTCGCAATATTTCATTGAGGAATTATAGTTGAAAATGTTCAATTCCAACCAAAGTGATTCATTGCAACCTGGGAAAAATTAAGTGCAAGAACTTAAATTCTTGCAGGATCAGATTCAAGTATGACAAAATTTCCATTAGGACTTTGTGCATTATCTGGCTGACACCCTCCTCTTTCACAGGGTTGTGTTGTGTGGTTATATCCTCTTTTCTCTGTATTTACTACGTGATGGTAATTGCTTGGATACTGCACTACCTCTGGGTCTCTTTGAGAGGGTATGTTTCTTAACTCTTTCTAATTTCGTTTGAATCAATAATCATAAGATTTCTCCTTAATACTCACCACTCACCTACTTATACATGCTTCATAAGACATTCGTCACGAATCTTTTTGTCGGAAAAAATTTCTATAGTTACTCCATGAAGCATTGATTATCTCCTCCAAGCAGATCTGTGAAAATAAACATAAATTATGCATGTCAACATCCATCCCATTCTCACAGGAGCCTGCCATATGCCGGGTGCAGCTATACCAATGATGTTTGCTGTGAGGAAGATAAAACTCTTTACTATTGGTATGCTGTGGTTCTTAAGGTCAGTACAAACAGACGAAAAGACAATCAAAGTAAGATGGATTCAAGGTGATTCACCAACTCATTCTAGGTAAACTCGCCAACTCAACAGATTCATACATAACAGCGTCCGGATTCATCGCTTAAGTAGATTTTTGAGTGCTCTTTTATAAAATCAAATTTCATTTGTAGCTTTTTTGCACTGGAGACCGTATAACCAAACTTACACGGTCGCTAAAACAAGCTTGGGAGGGGTATAACCTATCCTTACCTACACAGTTAACGGGCTGATGAGATTACAATTTGACTTATTTCAGGCCAGTCCGTCTATTGATGATGTTGGTGACGGCCCATCGTTGGAACTTCTCATCTACCTGATAGTGGCATGGATCTTCACCTACCTCTGTGTATTCCAGGGAGTGAAAAGTACTGGCAAGGCAGCAAACTTATAATGTATACTGATAACCAAAATACAAGTGGTAGTTCACCTATAACAAGCATGAATGGATGGCGAATGAGCACTTTGCCAGATCACTAACTCAGGGCCCCTCTGGCACTGATTGGCGGCACCACTCGTAGGCGCCGATCAACCCAGGTGAAAAAATGTCATCATTCGTCGGCAGAAATCGGGGGTGGTCGACATCGATCAGTGCCAGCCAGGCGTTGATCTATTTAGAGTTACAGTCTCAACTCACAGCCAATGTTCCTTTCAGGCAGCGAGTTTCACTGTGACGTTTCCCTACATTTGCCTGCTGGTATTGCTTGTGAGGGGCGTTACCCTTCCAGGGGCAGGGCTAGGACTCAAAACTTTGTTTACTCCGCAGGTAATGATATTCTCTAGTCCATCTAGTCCATAACATTTGCCACACGTTACAAAATTTAAAAACTGCTTTTCAATACTTATTCAATATCAGCCAGCAGAACAGTCTTCATTTTAGCATATTTCATTTAAGTCTGAACTCTCATTAAATCTCATTTTCAGTTTGAAAGACTAGCTGACCCTAGGGTATGGATTGATGCTGCAACACAGATATTCTTCTCGCTCGGTCTAGGACTCGGAGTGTCTGTCGCATTTGCTTCATTCATGCCTTACAAGAACAACATTACCAGAGATGCGATGGTTGTCGGTGGTATCAACTCAATGACCTCGGTAAGTGATGCAAATTCGCTTAATCAGTGAAATAATCTTTCCAATTCCTTCATTTGATGATTTTGATCAGAGAAGTTGTTGTGAAGTTCCAATTGCCAGTTCTCAGGTTTATATATTTTATGATTAGAGTCTTTCTCCGCACATCAAATGAAATCGTTTTCAGGTTTTAGCTGGAATCTGCATCTACTCAATCCTGGGGTTCAGATCGCACTCAACTGATGTCAGCATAGATGATGTTGGGTACGGGACAGGTCTTACATTTGTTGCTATCACCGAGGCAGTTTCTCGAATGTCAGCTTCTTCGTTCTTCTCCTTTGTTTTCTTCTTCATGCTCTTCAACCTGGGCATCAGCAGTCAGTTCGGAGTGCTGGCTGGACTCATGACGCCGCTTTACAACGACCTCAAGTTATTCGGGGAGGCGAGGAAGGAGTTGTGTGTCGGTTGGTAACTTGTAAATCTATTTCAATTATCTGGAAGCAGACAATGATACTCGAATATACTTTGCAATGGAGACTTTCCTCCATACTTAGTGGAAAGTCTAGACAAACAAATGACTAAATACGCACTGTCAAGACTCTTACTGTGATCAACATGAATCAGTTTCGGACCGAAAGTGCTGCGCGCAAATTTTGACCATTTCACTCATTAAACCATTTTTGAATGTCCAATCGATACCAAAATTTGCATGGATACAGTTTGTGGCATAAGACAGCGTCTGTGAAAATTTGAAGCATTTCCATCCAGAAATTAAGAAGGTATTGCAAAATAAACTAAGTTCTGTTATAGCTTGGTCATTTTGGGTGCCAATATCCTATGATTCTATGAGGCATAATCCACGATTTTTGCAAGTTCACCTGAATTCGCCGCGAATTCGCCGCGAATTCAGGTGAATTCAGGTGAATTCGCGGCGGGGTTCGCCAAAAAAAATTTTGGTGGACTCCGCCGGACTTCACCTGAATTCGCCGCGAATACACGCGTATTCGGTGTACTAGTTCGCCAATTTTCCAGTTCACCCAGGCGAACAAGTTCGCCGCGAATTCGCCGTGAACTGATGTCCGCCGCGAATTCGCGGCGAACTCAGGTGAACTTGGGCAAACTCAGGTGAACTTGGGCGAACTCAGGTGAACTCAGTTCACGGCGAATTCACCTAAACTTTGAAGTAACTTTGTCACGTCTGGCACGCTTATGTAAGACTAAGATGCGATTCACAATGTCTACCATATGTGACGTCATGGATATTGGATCCAAAGAACCTTGTATTTGTAATGCTTCAGGGTACTCGGGGCACAGAGCATATGTTGACTTTGCAATCGGCGCCGATTCACCGCCGATAGGCGGCAGGCGCTGATTGGCGATCAGCGCCGATTGGCAATCAATCAGTGCCGATTAGCCTAACCCTAACCCTAACCCAAACCCTAACCCAATTTAGGACTGCTTTAATTCATCGGCGCCTATAGCTCTGTAGGCGCCTATAGAATTTAGGACGATGAATTTAGTACTTTGGCTGATAATTGACTGGAAGCTCAGCTAATAAAACTGCCTTAATTCATCGGCGCCTGAATAGGCGGTGTATAGGCGATTTTCGGCGCCTATCGGCGCCGATGACCGCCGATAATTCGACACTTGTTAACTATAGGCGCCTATAGGCGCCTAAAAGCGGTACCGCCTATAAGCGCCGGTTAGGCACCTAAGAAAAATTATAGGCGCCGATTCGGCGCTTGTCGGCGCCGATTCGGCGCTTGTCGGCGCCGAATCGGCGGTTTGCATATATAGGATTTAGCCAATTTTCCTTCATCGCCGATCGCTAATTTGTTAAATTCGTACTGATTTGGGCTTTTGGGCATGTTTCCCTTAAAGATATAATTCCTGCTGGTCGTGCAAGTGACGTTTTACGGTAATTCCTCGCGTAAATTTTTTACATGAGTATTGAGTAACATTAACACTTAGCACTTTAGCAGTTTTACGATACAGTAAGGCTACGACACAGTCACACCGTTACGACACAGTAACATGACACCGTTACGACTCAGAAACACCATTGGCGTTACGACACAGTAGAACTGTTACGATACAGTAACACCGTTACGGCTAGGGTTACCGAATCGGGCAAATATTCGATATTCGAAATATTCGATATTCGATCTTCGAATATCGAATCATCGAATATCAAAAATAGGTATTCGATATTCGATATTCGAAAGTTTCGAATATTTGGGATATTCGATGCGATTCGATATTCGCTAGCTATTCGGTATTCGATATTCGATATTCGAAAGTTTCGAATATTTGGGATATTCGATGCGATTCGATATTCGCTAGCTATTCGGTATTCGATATTCGGTATTCGAAAGTTTCGAATATCATGATATTCGATACGATTCGATATTCGCTCAGTATTCGATATTCGATATTCGATATTCGAAAGTTTCGAATATCATGATATTCGAAGAAGTATTCGATATTCGATATTCGATATTCGATTGAGCGAATATCGAATACTTGGAATTTCACTATTCGATATTCGAATACCGAATATTTTCGAATATATTCGAATATATTCGAATATATTCGAATATTTTCGAATATTTTCGAATATATTCGAAAATATTCGCTACTATTCGATATTCGATGATTCGATATTCGCTCAATCGAATATCGAATATCGAATATCGAATAGTACCCAAATATTCGATATTCGATGATTCCGATATTCGCTCAATCGAATATCGAATAGTGAAAAATTCCAAAGTATTCGTGTTCGAAGATTCGATATTCGTTCGATCAGATATCGAATACCGAATATCGAATAGTTGTTAGTGTCGAAGTATTCGATATTCGATATTCGGTATTCGCTCGAGCGAATACCGAATATCGAAAATCGAAATTTTTCGAATACCCTGATATTCCGAAACTTTCGAATATCGAATATCGAATATCCCGAATATTCTACGAATATCGAATCAGGGCGAATATCAAAATATTCGATCCGACCGAATATCGAATATTCGAATATCGAACCCAAGTTTCGAATACTTTCCAATATATTCGGTAACCCTAGTTACGGCACAGTTACACCGTTACAACACAGTAACACCGTTACAGCGTTACGTTACAGTAGAACTGTTACGATACAGTAACACCGTTACGACACAGTAACCCCGTTACGGCGTTATGACACAGTACCACTGTTACGACACAGTATCACCGTTACACTTACAGCACAGTTCAATGGGTCAATGTTGTCGGCCGATGACAGACCCTCGTGACAATCAGCATCAACATTGTTGCCAATGGAACCATTGGTGGCACTCCAAACTCCCTTGTATTTGTAATGCTTCAGGGTACTCGGGGCACAGTGCATATGTTGACTTTGCAATCGGCGCTGATTCACCGCCAATAGGCGGCAGGCGCTGATTGGCGATCAGCGCCGATTGGCGATCAATCAGTGCCGATTACTATTAGCACTGGTGGCCCAAAATCAGCGCTGATCAGCGCCGACTTCCCCTAACCAGGGGCGTCGCGTCGTTGGAGCAAGGGGCCGAGCAAAGGGATCTGGTTAGAGCAAAGCGCCGACCAAAACACCTGTATATAAGAAGAGCCTTTGCAATTGCAATAACGCAATTTTCCTTCATCGCCGATCGCTAATTTGTTAAATTCGTACTGATTTGGGCATTTGGGCATGTTTCCCTCCGGCGGACTCCGGCGGACTCCGGCGAACTCTGGCGGACTCCGGCGGACTCTGCCATCTGAATTCAGGCGAACTAGTTCGCCGCGAATTCGCCGCGAACTGGCAGTTCACCTGGGTGAACTGGAAAATTGGCGAACTAGTACACCGAATACGCGTGCATATTCGCGGCGAATTCAGGTGAATTCAAGTGAATTCGCCGGAGTTCGCGGCGGAGTCCGGCGGAGTCCGGCGGAGTCCGCCAAAAATTTTTTTGGCGAACTCCGCCGCGAATTCACCTGAATTCACTTGAATTCACCTGAATTCGCGGCGAATTCGCGGCGAATTCAGGTGAACTTGCAAAAATCGTGGATTATGCCTTCTATGATCCAGTAAAGGCCTTTCAGCTGAATAATCATCATGTAACCCTCACTCACATTGCAGGTGTTGTTGCTGTTTTCTTCCTCCTGATAGGCATAGTCTTCACTCCTGGCAACGGGGAGTACATCCTACAGGTATCTGCTTTAAAAGAAACAAACATTGTAGGGTGCAATCTGAGATATCAGCCAGGAATGGAGTAAAATTTTGATGCAGCATCCTAATACCATCATGCCAACAAAGTTACTTCGATAATTGGGCCTTTCATGAAAATTAAATTCTTCTATCGTAGCTTCAATAATAATCTACTACATATTTCAAGAAATCCATCCTTCTACCAGCCTTCACACCTCCTTTGCAGTTGTTCAACAACTTCCCAGTCACAATGCCGCTGTTGGTGGTCAGCATTGCAGAGGCTATCGCTGTGGGCTGGATATTCGGAATTAACAAGTGAGGGATGCTGACGCTAGTTTTCTTAGCTTATTAGAGATAATCCTCGCCTATCAGAGATAATATGATGCATTTGCCACTTTCTCAATGAAAGAATGAAAATTAAAATGTCAAATGGATAATGATATTTGAGTCATATGGTACCAAAGCACTTAAGTACAATTTCCGGCAGATTTTGATTTTGCAATCGGTACTAATCAACGCGATCAGAGCCTATCAGCGGTGTCTCAGCGCTGATTGCAAGGTCAACATCTGCCTAATTGCTTCGGCGATCATCCCTCTTTTTTGCGAGATGACTCGGTTTTTGCACCTATTACAACACTAACAACAGCTCACCTCACTCTCCACACAGTTTTGACGCGGCTGTGCGTGATATGACCGGAGCCCCCTGTCCCCGGTACTTCAAGATCTGCATTAAGTACGTGTCCCCAGCTCTCATGATAGTCCTGCTCGTCAGCTTGCTGGTCAACTCCATTCTCTACACAGAAACCTACGGGGCATTCGTCAACTGCAACCCTGTGAGTCAAACGCTGTGTCAGAAAATGTCAACAGGGTGTCGTATAAGTCTTAAGACCACTATAAGTCTTAAGACCACAGTTCCATGTAGCAAGATGAGAATAATACATAGCTTTAGGTAACTGGTTTGCATGACATTGAATAACACTTCGAAAGAGGCTCATTAAAACTTAGAGCTCATAAAAACCTAGATAACTGACTTATTACTCAGCCATTGCAATATTGCATTTAAATATTTCATTTTAAAATGTAAGCATGTTAAAGAAAGTAGTCCACACGATTGAAGTTTTAACTCACACATTAATGCACAGAACGACATAGCGACAAACAAGACGGTGACGTACACTGTGGTCCGAGAGTTACCAGTCTGGGCACAGACGGTGGGTGGTATCATGGTGCTCGCGTGTGTCTTGCCTGTTGTAGTGCTGGGGGTCTGGAAACACCTGACTTGGGAGGAAATCGTCCAGGCTTTCCATGGCAGGTAAACTTAACCGAACGTAAACCGAAATACCAGGTTAACCGGACGTTTTAAGCCAACCAAAACCGGATTTATTGATAAATGATAACCGATCGTTTGCTACACAAGTGTAAGTGATCTTTGCTCA
>WFMF01000066.1:0-24576 GCA_011033025.1 Beroe forskalii | reverse complement strand
AATTTTTTTAATTTTTAAAAATTAAAAAATTTCAGAAAAAATGGACATTTTTTGGTCACCCTGAGGGGCATGGGGCCACGCCCTTTTTCCGCAAAAATTAAACTTTCGAATTTTTCAAAATTCCTTCGCCATCGAGTTTAACATGATGAATAAAAATTTTGAGAATTTTGTCCGAATTATTGGGTCACCCTAGGGGGCGTGGAGACCACGCCCTCGCAAAAATTAAACTCGGGTACCAAAATTCTTTCGCCATTGGGACGCTTATGATGAATAAAATTTTGAGAATTTTGTCCGAATTATTGAGCCACTCTGAGGAGCGTGGGAGGCCACGCCCTTTTTTTGCAAAATTAAACTTTCGAATTTTTTTTCAAATTCCTTCGCCATCAAGTTGCTTATGATGAATAAAAGTTTTGAGAATTTTGTCCGAATTGGGTCACCCTAAGGGGCGTGGAGGCCACCCTTTTTCATAAAATAGACTTTCGAATTTTTTCAAAATTCCTTCGCTATGGAGTTGCTTATAATGAGTAAAGGTTTTGAGAATATTGTCGGCAACATTGGGTTACCGTTGGGGGCGTGGGAAGCTTTTTTTCGCAGAAATTAAGGTTTTGAATTTCCCCTCCAAACTCGCACGGTCAAATCACTGTCAAAGGGACATGTGGCCGTTAGCTCATGCGGCTGCCATCAATCGCCGTCCGTAGGACGGGAACCGACTAGTAATAATAATAATAATAATAATAATATCATGATAATTGGGACCCATCTTAAAACGATGAGATCTCAAGAACGGGAAATGGTAGAGCCATGATCGAGGTCACGTTTGGTTCATTTAAGATGGGAGTGTGGTTCGGTGACGTCATTATGACGCTTTTATGACGTCATCAACTTAGCAAATTTTCTTGCTTTTTAAGCGAAAATAGGCCATTTTCGAGCGCATTTTTCACCAAGAAGGAAAAGAGATAGAGTTCTGATTTTTAGCAAATTTAAAGAGCTTTCAGAAAATCATATGGATCATTGGGCTATCTCGATTTTTCATCGAGATATGCGCGATTTTCTAAGGTACGGTGAAAAATCGATTTCCAAATTATTGGAAAAAACTTAAACGAGTGAGATGTCAAGAACTATGACTTATCTTGAGATGAGACCGGCCAAAGTATGTTGTGCTAAGGCGGAATTGTGGCTTAGGCTATATTGGAAGTTGGTTTGAGCCCCGGTTGGAATAACCTGCAATCCTGGCAATCCTAGCTGGGCAACATTATTTGTTAAAGCAACCATGAAATTTCAGAATTTAACGACTTAAAATTAGGTGTGCAGCTACAATTTTACTGTTACATCAGTCAGTTTTCAAAATGGAGAGTGAAACGTGCAATCATAGTTTGCTACTCACTGTATCACCATCAGTATGCAATGCAAAATTCCCATTTTATTCTTAGCACTAGTCAGGATTAGAAACACTGAATAACGTACATACTACGTTGGTATCATTCATATTATGATATTACACCTTCTCGCTTTAATAATTACTGCAGAGGATATGCGTAGTCTATCTACTTCCCTCATAATATCCAGCATATATCCAGAATTCCATGGACCATGCTAGCGCAACCAGAGCAACCCAACTTGTTACTTTTTCAGATTGTAAGCGGAGCTTACAATCCTGGAAATCTCTCGCAATCCTGGTTGCGATCCTGGTTGCAACTGATTAGATTATTGTGAGGTGAGCTGTAGTAAAACACACTGCTGAGCAGCAACTTGTAAAAGCTCTAAAGCGGTGGTTGCACTTCCAGTCGGCATGATCTGATCGAGTTTTTTAACTTTTAAGGAGTGGACTTAATTTTAACAAAAACAAAAATCCAATTAGAAATAAAAACCAGGAGTATATCTAATATTCGTATTCAAGATACAGCGACACATAGACAAAATTAAATCATGATCAATATTCAGCCTGAAATTTGTTTTTCGAACTCCTGTGTATGAGTAAAGGTGACGTTTTGACTCGCTTATCAAACAAAAAATCTGTGCTTCCATTTTTTAGGATAATATATCAAACGACAGCCTTTTAGCTGATTATATTTGTTAGTTATTAAGTTATAAGCCTGACACACAATTGATCTTTGAAACATGAACATTTACTTTTACAATTTCATCAATTGGTTGAGTAAAAGAATAGTGAGCAGTGAGTAAGTGATTCAAATTTTGTCTGTCAGGTGGAAATAATTATAATTACATAATGTGTAGCCTACTCAGGGCTTCTGAATCAAAAATTAGAGATTTTTGAATGAAACACGCTGTTTTTTAAATCTCGGATATTTTCTTGCTCAAATGAAGGAAACCCTGCAAAATTATACATTTTTATAGCAAAATTTTCGGGGGCTTCGCCCCTAGACCCCAGGGGCTCTGCCCCTGGACCCATGGGGGCTCGCCCCCCCCTGCTGCAGCTTCGCTCGGCGCCGCATGCGGCACCGCTCGCAACCAAAAGCTACCGTGCTCGCTTCGCTCGCACAGGATTGGCAACCAGCCTAACCTTTATTCCAACCGGGGTTTGAGCCTATTTGGGTGCTGTGATGACGTCATCAAAATCGCGTAAAACCACTAAAATAGCGTATTTTGCGATAGAACGCTATTTTGCGCTACTTTGGACATCTCTAACTCAAAGTGTTTTCATCGGTTTATGTTTTACTTTGATCTGCTGCTTTTAGACCTTGAGATTTAGCTATAAAACGAGTTTCAGGGCGATCGGTTGTAGATTGTTGTCCTGCGAGGCTTCTAAAAATTGAACTGCAAATTGATTGAAATTATGTTTATAACAAAAATTTGTACTGTAGTCCTATTCTGTGATACGATGGTGAACTGATTATGGTTTCTCCATGTCTCGCAGTGAATAGGGATGGGAAATATACGATGAACTAGTGAAGCACGTGAGTTCACGCGGACGTTTTGTAGAAATTAGGGGATTTGAAGAAATTGATATTTACACGGGATTTTCGACATGATCACGTTGAAATGAGTTTAAATACGACTAATGCACGTGAAATTAGATCGAATTGCTATATTTCAGCACGTGAGTACACACGGACGATTTGTAGAAATTAGGGGATTTGAAGAAATTGATATTCACACGGGATTTTTGACTTGGTTACGTTGAAATGAGTTCAAATACGACTTATGCACGTGAAATTAGATCTGGTTGCTATATTTCAGCACGTGAGTTCACGTTGACGATTTGTAGAAATTAAGAAATATATCAATTCTAGTAATTCCAAGTTAGAATAACGTAGTTTGGGACTTCGTCAGGGTAAGTTGCGTGGGTTAGACTTGCGTGTGGGCTAGTAACGTGGGTTCGGACTACGTGAGGGCAAATTACGTGGGTCCAAACTGCCTTTGGGCGAGTAACATGGGTTCAAACTACATCTGTCAAGATATCACCACCAAAACCGTTGGACGGTTGGTCTAGTAACCCCCCGCGGGTTTGGATGTGACAACGGAACCTGAAAAGAGACAAAATGGGCTGATCACATCCAAACCAGCGGGGGGTTACTAGACCAACCGTCCAACGGTTTTGGTGGTTAATATATAATAATATCATGATAATTGGGAGCAAATTTGGAAAGCCGAGATGTCAAGAACGGGAAATGGTAGAGCCATGATCGAGGTCAGGTTTTGTTTATCTAAGATGGGAAAATGTTATAGGCTATAAGAGAAGTTCTGGTGACGTCATTTTCACGTCACTATGACGTCATCAACTTAGCGAAATTTTATTGCTTTTTTAGCGAGAATAGGCCATCTTTATGCGCATTTTCACCAAGAAGGAATGGAGATAGCTCAAAAATGTTGAAAAATCGTTGGTTGAAATTTAAAGAGCTTTCAGAAAATCATACGGATCATTGGGCTATCTCGATTTTTCATCGAGATATACGCGATTTTCTAAGGTACGGTGAAAAATCAATTTCAAAATTTTAGGAGAAAAACTTAAACGAGTGATATATCAAGAACTGCAGCTTATCTTGAGATGAGACCGGTCAAAGTATGTTGTACTAAGGCGGAATTGTCTTATAGGCTATATGGGAAGTTGGTTTGAGCTTATTTGGGTGCTGTGATGACGTCATCAAAATCGTGTAAAACCACTAAAATAGCGTATTTTGTGATAGAACGCTATTTTGCGCTACTTTTACATCTCAAACTCATTGATTATGTGGGTCAGAATAACGGGGGTCCGAATAACGGGGGTCCGAATAACGGGGGTCCGAATATCGGGGGTCCGAATAACGGGGTCCAAATAACGGGGGTCCGAATAACAGGGGTCCGAATAACGGGGGTCCGAATATCGGGGGTCCGAGTAACGGGGGTCCGAATAACGGGGGTCCGAATAACGGGGGTCCGAATAACGGGGAAATATACGATGGACTAGTGAAGCACGTGAGTTCACGCGGACGTTTTGTAGAAATTAGGGGATTTGAAGAAATTGATATTTACGCAGGATTTTCGACTTGATTATGTTGAAATGAGTTTAAATACGACTGATGCACATGAAATTAGATCTGGTTGCCATATTTTAGCACGTGAGTACACACGGACGTTTTGTAGAAATTAGGGGATTTGAAGAAATTGATATTTACACGGGATTTTCGACTTGGTTACGTTGAAATGAGTTCAAATACGACTTATATGCGTGAAATTAGATCTGGTTGCTATATTTAAGCACGTGAGTACACACGGACGTTTTGTAGAAATTAAGACATATATCAATTCTAGTAATTTCAAGTTAGAATAACGTAGTTTTGGACTTCCTCAGG
The DNA here is from genome assembly GCA_011033025.1 of Beroe forskalii. NCBI lineage: Eukaryota > Metazoa > Ctenophora > Nuda > Beroida > Beroidae > Beroe > Beroe forskalii. Next base: position 19,786 of record WFMF01000066.1, on the reverse strand, counting down.
GTGATTTATGTGGGTTAGACTTGCGTGTGGGCTAGTAACGTGGGTTCGGACTATGTGAGGGCAAGTTACGTGGGTCCAAACTGCCTTTGGGCAAGTAACATGGGTTCAAACTACATACATCTGTCAAGATATCACCACCAAAACCGTTGGACGGTTGGTCTAGTAACCCCCCGCGGGTTTGGATGTGACAACGGAACCTGAAAAGAGACAAAATGGGCTGATCACATCCAAACCAGCGGGGGGTTACTAGACCAACCGTCCAACGGTTTTGGTGGTGATATATATACAGACATAGAGACATACATATACGAGAGACTTTTTTAGTGAAAGAAGTATACCTTACATAAACGGCTATATCTCGGGAACCATAAAAGATGCAGAGCTCATCGTCCCAGCGTTGGAAAGTAGGAAGATAGAAATTGCGAAAAGTGACTTTAAAAACTATTTTGCGTCACGATTATGACGTCATAATGACGTCACAAAACTAAGAATTTCAAATGTCGATTTTCCCAAAAATAGGCTTTTTTCAACGCATTTTTTCGGTATGAAGCTCTCGAAATAGGAAAAAATGCTCCTGCTAGCGTAGAAAGGAATTTTAATGTACTTTTCAAAAATGTGCTTGAAAAATTCTGGGCTCCCCGGAATCATTGAGATATATGCGATTGTTTGAAACACTTTGACACGAAAAAAATCCTAAAAAGTGGCAAAAACGTTGAAGCTAGTGGAGAGAAAACGGTGCCATCCCAGAACTTCATCTTTGGATATGTTGTCGTTCATAGTCCAAATTGTGTTAATGAAAGGGTCTCAGATAGCTTATCTAATTTTATGACGTAATTGTGACGTCATCAGTTATGCTAGGTAACGTGAAATTTGTACGCGCGATTTGACGCCAAATTTCAATATCTGGGCACAGAAAAAGGGTGATATTTTTTCCCAAAACCAAAAAGGATTTGGTTGTGATGGTCCGCGGCGGTCTTAAGGCGTTCTTTACTGCAAAACCCATGATATGAGAAAGAACGCGACGGTTAAAACTGCCGCAACGGCACTTTTTCGATGCATTAAGGTTAGGTGAATGCTGTAAGTGTATATTTTATAAGTGACGTTGCAGCAGTTTTGACCGTCGCGTTCTTTCTCATATCATGGGTTTTACAGTAAAGAACGCCTTAAAACCGCCGCGGACAATCACAACCAAATCCTTTTTGGTTTTGGGTTTTTCAATACTTAAAAAACGGTTCCGCTACCACTTTTAGCACTTCATGCTGGTACCACCGGCTTGTTTGGAGGGTCTGGCCAGCAGTCCCGGCCCTTCGGGCCGGGACTGCTGGCTTATTGGGCTGCCCTCGGTGGGAGGGAATTTTCCGTGGCTGCGGGCGCTTGCCAGCGCCCTGATACATTAACAACACGCATTATATATAGTAAGATAAGAAGATACTTGCGATCATACTCTAACTTCTGGTTGTGTTATACTTGAGATGCTTCGTGCAGACAATATTTGAAAGTACCAAGTCAAGTCTTTTATTCCCGACACAATATACTAGATTTTAAATTCTTATGAGTTATTTTTAGATTTGAGATGGTTTAAATTTTAAAAAGTACGTGGATTGCGTCAATAAAAACACTCAACTTTTGAGTTGCTATTTAATGCTGTCTTACTGTGGTACTTTTTAAAAATAAAAATCGGGGCGATGCTTCCTGAATATTTCCTAGTTAACAATTCGTGATGAGATTAATTAAGAAATCTATGGACAAAATGTATCAGCAGTGAGTGTATACTTGAATAAAATGGTAAAATTATAGCTTTCCATATAATGAACGTCTTTCCGTTGGAAATCATTGAACTTTTGTACATACACTTGAAGTCTTGAAGTGAATGTAGAGTGTTTAATGTTCCGTGAACTCATTCAGGTACTGCAGGAAAGACCGTACATCCACTAAAAACGAAAACTTTCACCGATTATCCACTCTAAGATATCTGTGAAGAGCCTCCGGGAAACAGTCTTCTTTCACATATGATTTGCGTCATTACTTCTAGCATGCCATGGCTTCCAGCAGCCTATTTTGCCTAAAACCCGTCTAGCAACGGGAGCATCCTATGGTGACTAGCAACGGGGGCATCCTATGGTGCCTAGCAACGGGGGCATCCTATGGTACCTAGCAACGGGGGCATCCTATGGTGCCTAGCAACGGGGGCATCCTATGGTACCTAGCAACGGGGACATCCTATGGTACCTAGCAACGGGGGCATCCTATGGTGCCTAGCAACAGGAGCAATGACTAATGAGCATCCTATGGTGCCTACTGCCTAGCAACGGGAGCATCCTATGGTACCTAGCAACGGGGGCATCTTATGGTGCCTAGAAACGGAGGCATCCTATGGTACCTAGCAACGGGGGCATCCTATGGTACCTAGCAACGGGGACATCCTATGGTACCTAGCAACGGGGGCATCCTATGGTGCCTAGCAACGGGGGCATCCTATGGTACCTAGCAACGGGGGCATCCTATGGTGCCTAGCAACGGGGGCATCCTATGGTGCCTAGCAACGGGGGCATCCTATGGTACCTAGCAACGGGGGCATCCTATGGTGCCTAGCAACGGGGGCATCCTATGGTACCTAGCAACGGGGACATCCTATGGTACCTAGCAACGGGGGCATCCTATGGTACCTAGCAACGGGGGCATCTTATGGTGCCTAGAAACGGAGGCATCCTATGGTACCTAGCAACGGAGGCATCCTATGGTGTCTAGCAACGGGAGCATCCTATGGTACCTAGCAACGGGGGCATCCTATGGTGCCTAGCAACGGGGGCATCCTATGGTGCCTAGCAACGGGGGCATCCTATGGTACCTAGCAACGGGGGCATCCTATGGTGCCTAGCAACGGGGGCATCCTATGGTACCTAGCAACGGGGACATCCTATGGTACCTAGCAACGGGGACATCCTATGGTGCCTAGTCTTCCCTACTTCATGACTTCACTTTCCATTGCCTGCCTTTTCATTGTGGCTGAACAGGCCTATTGTTTCTGTGTGACCTTGGAAACCCGAAGGATGAAAGTGTTGTGGGCAGTTGTCCGGCAGCTTTCCTCGCAACGCCTGATGCACCAGTTACTCGTATAAGATGTCAAACTCGAATGCTGGTTTCAGTACCAATGATATGCCACAAGGTGTCAAATGCCGGTGCCGGTTGCCGTGCCACTGCTAGCCTCCTGACTCTGGGTGGTTAATGATTTGAGTTTCTGGTAGATAGGTTGCATGTCCTGGTTTCCAGTGCCCTGCGGCAGGTAGTCCGATAACTGGAGAGACACTGTGTTGTAGTGATGGCAGGTGTTGCTTACTCTGTGCACGTGCGAGTAGTCGCCAGGGGGGCGCGCGATGGAGATGGGGGGTCGCGGAATATCCTGGTGCCGCATGCCGCACTCCCTGGCTCTCTTTAACTTCCTCCTCAGTGCCCGGGTGGTGGTTGCCAGGTAGATTGTCGAGATGACGGATATCAGGAGTAGCGCAGACAGCACGCCCACAGACAGCAGCACGATGTCGGAGGGGCGGCCGAGGGGGTGGTGCTTTGACTCGTGGTACTCGTCCGGCGCCGCCAGGTCAGGGGGCAAGCGGCGCGGCGCCGTGTAGTTGAGGCTAACGGAGCGCTCGGAGTCGGTAGCGGAGTAGGGCGGCTTGATGATGCAGGAGCAAGCGCAGGTGATGGTCTGCACGTTTATCTTCCATACGAAGGTGGGCACTACGATCTCTGTGGTGGAGGTGGAGAGAGCCATCACGTCACCCGGACTCGTTTCTATGGTCATGTTGCAGGAGATCTGGCTGACCTGCTTCGAGATGACAACGCATTTCAGCACGGGGTGGTTGGTGAACTCCAGCTTGGGGTGGGGCAGGTACTTGAAGACCTGTCTGCCGCACTCCCTGCCCGGGTCCGTAGTGTACACGCTGAACGCCGTGGCCGGGATCAGTCTGAAGAACATGGCCACGCCCTCGTCAGTCCTCTCCAGCTCGGTAGTGGTGGTGATGTAGCCCTGGTCACACTGACTCACGTCCCCCTCCCAGAGGCTCACCTGCTCCCCCTCCACCACCCTCACCACCAGGGACAGGCACTCGATCTGCGAGCCCACCCTCAGGTCCATGCTCTTTGCCTGCACTTGTTTGCTCGAGTCCGTGGGGTAGGTGATGGGGGTGAGCCCGCTCTTGCACTCCCATCGGGGGCTTTGTTCGGCGGGGTGCACCTGTTTGAACTGGGCGCTCAGCGGACTGGAGGCGGAGGTTAGCAGGGCGTGGGGCGGCGTGGATACACGGACTATGATGTAGTATAGGGGCGCAGAGTGTGTCAAGCTGCACACCATGCACAGAGTTATCATGACAACGTGCCCCGCAGACATCCTGAAAACACGAAATATGGGTTCAGTCAAAGTACTGAAATATCAATGCACACGCTCATTTACAGCCATACATTAAAATAAATGAGCGTCGTAGAGCGGCGCATAATAACGAAATTAGAGCTCACTACTCATATGCTATCCTCGTAAGACAATGGAGATCCGGTGATCCCCAAAGTATGGTCTCTAACTCGTAGCATTGTCCAGAGGTCTAGTCACGTGCTCACGTGACTAGACCACGTTACAGTCTCGCTACGAGATGTGTACTCGGAGCAGCAATAGCGACTGGAAGTCGCTCGATCTAAATGGCGCAAAAACAACACCCGAGGCTTTGTTGAGAGGCTTCTACTTGAGAATGGTATATATAAATACCCCTCTCTCTTCTCAAATAATGGAGTGTCAGAAGTCCCTGTTTGTCACGTGCAGGGGCAGGTGTATTGTACAAGGGGCTCAGCTAAAAACCTGCTCCTTCCTCAACAAATACTGTTAAACAGGGGAAAAGTACAGGCTCTCTTACACGGGGAGTGTAATTGTGAAGATTTTGCAAAGTACATATTGTTTTACAGCCACGTCAAGGGTTAGAGTATAAAACTGTGGCTTGTGCTCTGCACTTTGGATCGCACCTCTTGTACTAGAAGCCTGGAAAATAAACGACATGCCCCATTGTAAAAGAAGATGATTCTGTGACTCTCAGCCACTGTATGGCTGACTGGCTGTGTATAGACTGGTAAATCTCCACCTGGGGAAGGTGAAGTGGTGTAATTAGCAATGCTTCTGCAAATCACTAAATTCTTCTATATAAATCAAGAGCTATTTTCGGTCGATGAAATCAAACACGTCCCATATCGCTACCCGACCCCCCTCTACCAAATCCCATATCCTCAACTAACTCGACTCTCTAGCCAACCTTTCCCCTACTCTCCCACTTTATCCTGCCCATATCCGCTCCCTAACCCCTCTCCTAGGAAGTTAACAGTGGACCACCAGCTCTCTACCCACACCGTATCCCCCACCCACAGCATCCCCTCAATATTTCCAACGGCATAATCCACGATTTTTGCAAGTTCACCTGAATTCGCCGCGAATTCAGGTGAATTCAGGTGAATTCAGGTGAATTCGCGGCGGAGTTCGCCAAAAAAATTTTGGCGGACTCCGCCGGACTCCGCCGGAGTCCGCCGCGGACTCCGGCGAATTCACCTGAATTCACCTGAATTCGCCGCGAATACAAGCGGATTTGGTGCACTAGTTCGCCAATTTTCCAGTTCACCCAGGCAAACAAGTTCGCCGCGAATTCGCGGCGAACTGATGTCCGCCGTGAATTCGCGGCGAACTCAGGTGAACTTGGGCAAACTCAGGTGAACTTGGGCGAACTCAGGTGAACTCAGTTCGCGGCGAATTCACCTGAACTTTGAAGTAACTTTGTCACGTCTGGCACGCTTATGTAAGACTAAGATGCGATTCACAATGTCTACTATATGTGTTTCGTCATGGGTCCAAAGAACCTTGTATTTGTAATGCTTCAGGGTACTCGGGGCACAGAGCATATGTTAACTTTGCAATCGGCGCCGATTCACCGCCGATAGGCGGCAGGTGCTGATTGGCGATCAGCGCCGATTGGCAATCAATCAGTGCCGATTAGCCTAACCCTAACCCAAACCCTAACCCAATTTAGGACTGCTTTAATTCATCGGCGCCTATAGCTCTATAGGCGCCTATAGAATTTAGGACGATGAATTTAGTACTTAAGCTGATAATTGACTGGAAGCTCAGCTAATAAAACTGCCTTAATTCATCGGCGCCTGAATAGGCGGTGTATAGGCGATTTTGGCCGATGACCGCCGATAATTCGACACTTGTTAACTATAGGCGCCTATAGGCGCCTAAAAGCGGTACCGCCTATAAGTGCCGGTTAGGCACCTAAGAAAAATTATAGGCGCCGATTCGGCGCCGAATCGGCGGTTTGCATATATAGGATTTAGCCAATTTTCCTTCATCGCCGATCGCTAATTTGTTAAATTCGTACTGATTTGGGCTTTTCGGCATGTTTCCCTTAAAGATATAATTCCTGCTGGTCGTGCAGGTGACGTTTTACGGTAATTCCTCGCGTATATTTTTTACATGAGTATTGAGTAACATTAACACTTAGCACTTTAGCAGTTTTACGATACAGTAAGGCTACGACACAGTCACACCGTTACGACACAGTAACATGACACCGTTACGACTCAGAAACACCATTGGCGTTACGACACAGTAGAACTGTTACGATACAGTAACACCGTTACGGCACAGTTGCACCGTTACAACACAGTAACACCGTTACAGCGTTACGACACAGTAGAACTGTTACGATTCAGTAACACCGTTACGACACAGTAACCCCGACACGACACAGTACCACTGTTACGACACAGTATCACCGTTACACTTACAGCACAGTTCAATAGGTCAATGTTGTCGGCCGATGACAGACCCTCGTGACAATCAGCATCAACATTGTTGCCAATGGAACCTGCATTGGTGGCACTCCAAACTCCCTTGTATTTGTAATGCTTCAGGGTACTCGGGGCACAGAGCATATGTTGACTTTGCAATCGGCGCCGATTACTATTAGCACTGGTGGCCCAAAATCAGCGCTGATCAGCGCCGACTTCCCCTAACCAGGGGCGTCGCGTCGTTGGAGCAAGGGGCCGAGCAAGGGGATCTGGTTAGAGCAAAGCGCCGACCAAAACACCTGTATAAGAAGAGCCTTTGCAATTGCAATAACGCAATTTTCCTCCATCGCCGATCGCTAATTTGTTAAATTCGTACTGATTTGGGTTTTTGGGCATGTTTCCCTCCGGCGGACTCCGGCGAACTTCGGCGGACTCCGGTGAACTTCGGCGGACTCCGCCATCTGAATTCAGGCGAACTAGTTCGCCGCGAATTCGCCGCGAACTGGCAGTTCACCTGGGTGAACTGGAAAATTGGTGAACTAGTACACCGAATACACGTGTATTCGCGGCGAATTCAGGTGAATTAAAGTGAATTCACCGGAGTCCGCGGCGGACTCCGGCGGAGTCCGCCAAAAAATTTTTTTGGCGAACTCCGCCGCGAATTCACCTGAATTCACCTGAATTCACCTGAATTCACCTGAATTCGCGGCGAATTCGCGGCGAATTCAGGTGAACTTGCAAAAATCGTGGATTATGCCTCAAACTTTGATACATTCACCACTGAACTACCCACCCAACAATTTTGGTTGCCAACGTTGCAGTAGCGTTGCAAGACATTTTACCAAGGTTGCAAAAGGTTGCAACGGGGTTGCAACGTTGGCAACCTATTGCAACATATACTAAACCGAAACGTTTCAATTGTTACCTTTTGGAACCGTTGCCTAGGCAACGTTGTGAAACGACATTTAAACGTTTCTTTTGAAACGTTACAAAATAATTCCAATGGAACGTTTCAGCAACTTCAAAAATCCAACGTTAAGGAACGTTGCATATGGAACGTATTTTAAACGTTTCCAAGTAACTTGTATGCAACGTTACTTTGATACGTTTGAAATACGTTGTTTCAACGTCTCCAAGTAACTTGTATGCAACGTTACTTTGAAACTTTTGAAATACGTTGTTTTAACGTTTCCAAGTAACTTGTATGCAACTTTACTTTGATACGTTTGAAATACGTTGTTTTAACGTTTCCAAGTAACTTGTATGCAACGTCATTTTGAAACTTTTGAAATACGTTGTTTTAACGTTTCAAAGTAACTTGTATACAACGTTACTTTGATAAGTTTGTAATACGTTGTTTTAACGTTTGCAAATAACTTGTATGTATGGTGTTTCATGTACGCCAACATGTTTTTAAAAATTTTTCGTGTATCAGGTACGCCGCCAACGTGTTTTCGCGTGCGCGCAACATCATCAATAAATATTTTTTCGCGCATTCCATAAAAAATAAAATATCGGCTAATTTACCGCGCTGGCAAAAAATTGAAATTTCAACAAAAAATAATTAATTTGAAAAATTAATAAAGACAAACTAAATAAGACAAATTAAATAAGACAAATTAAATAAGACAAATTAAATAAGACAAATTAAATAAGACGAATTAAAACGAAAGGATAAGAAAAGAACAAAAGGAGAAATAAGAAAAAAAATAGAAAATTTGGGATAAAAAGAAAATTGTAAATGAAAACAGATGAATGAAGAAAGGTGAAGATTCAACGAAATCTCAAAACTAAATGGCCATTAAATTTAAATCTAGCCGATTCATTTTCTTTTTGATCGCCCTTTCTAAACCGTTTTTTTTTTGCACAGAATTTTCAAAGCCTGCTTTCAACAGGATTTCAAGGAGCAATTGCTTGAACAATAGCTCGGGAAAGCGTTATTACTTTCCTTGCTCGAACAATCGCCCGGGTAATACCTCTAATTTAATTACCAGATTCGAGCTATTGCTTGATCGATAGCACTGACCGTAATAGTTGAAGTTATACCTGGGGTAATTTATTGATAGCTCAGGTAAGGAAAACTCCGCTCTAGGCACACTTGCAGGGGCGTAACCAGGGGAAGGTGACACAGGCGGCTGCCTCCCCTTGTTGGACAGACAAAATGAAAATTTTATTAATTTTGTTAAAATGAGAGCTTTGAGTCAAGCAAAATAAAACATTCCACAGGTTGTGAATGTAACTTGCCGCCTCCTTTTAAAAATCTGGTTACGCCCCTGCACACTTGCCCGAGCAATAGGACATATAAATTATTAGAACTGTTCTCATAATAAATTTTTCGCAGAAATGAGGACCAAAAATGATTAAATTATTTGAGATAATAATAAAGTAATAAACTTAACTTCTTTGAAAAGTTTTTAAAGATCTCAATTAACATTTGAATTTGAACAATCAATATTTCGATAGACATTTTTTAACAATGAATGAAATACTAATAGCAGCGTGGCCGCGAATTCGCCGTACTGGCAGTTCACCTGGGTGAACTGGAAAAATTGGTGAACTAGTACACCGAATACATTGCATGAACGAATTCAGGTGAATTAAGTGAATTCACCGAGTCCGCGGCGGACTCGGTGGAGTCCGCCAAAAATTTTTTGGCGAACTCCGCCGCGAATTCACCTGAATTCACCTGAATTACCTGGAATTCACCTGAATTCGCGGCGAATTCGCGGCGAATTCAGGTGAACTTGCAAAAATCGTGGATTATGCCTCAAACTTTGATACATTCACCACTGAACTTTACCCAATTTTGGTTGCCAACGTTGCAGTAACGTTGCAAAGACATTTTACCAAGGTTGCAAAAAGGTTGCAACGGGGTTGCAACGTTGGCAACCTATTGCAACATATACTAAACCGAAACGTTTCAATTGTTACCTTTTGGAACCGTTGCCTAGGCAACGTTGTGAAACGATTTAAACGTTTCTTTGAAACGTTACAAAATAATTCCAATGGAACGTTTCAGCAACTTCAAAATCCAACGTTAAGGAACGTTACATATGGAACGTATTTTAAACGTTTCCAAGTAACTTGTATGCAACGTTACTTTGATACGTTTGAAATACGTTGTTTCAACGTCTCCAAGTAACGGCGCAACGTTACTTTGAAACTTTTGAAATACGTTGTTTTAACGTTTCCGCAACTTGTATGCAACTTTACTTTGATACGTTTGAAATACGTTGTTTTAACGTTTCCAAGTAACTTGTATGCAACGTCATTTTGAAACTTTTGAAATACGTTGTTTAACGTTTCAAAGTAACTTGTATACAACGTTACTTTGATAAGTTTGTAATACGTTGTTTTAACGTTTGCAAATAACTTGTATGTAACGTTACTTTGAAACGTCTGAACTACATTGTTTTAACGTTTACAAGGAACTTGTATGCAACGTTATTTTGATACGTTTGAATTACGTTGTTTTAACGTTTCCAATTAATTTGTATGCAACGTTACTTTGAAACGTCTGAACTACGCTGTTTAAACGTTTAGAGGTAACTTGTACGCAACGTTACTTTGATACGTTTGAAATACGTTGTTTTAACGTTTCCAAGCGCTTCCCTGTTCTAAATCTGGGGAAGCGTAGGATGTTACCCCACCCTCACGCGCGGCGCAACGTTCCACATTTGGACGACTGGACGTCACTTTGCGCTCTCGCCATCCAGTCAGAAGAAATTTAGACGGGCAACGTCCGTCGACTGAATTGGTTGCATTGCGTCGTACTCGAAGAAATGAAGAATGATAATACCCTACCACCGCGGCACCGTGCGCGTCGTAGGATGTTAATTGTTAGTATTACCCCACCCTCGCTCGCGCGGCGCAACATTCCACATTTCGACTTCCTGTGATGCAGAAGCGCGCGGCGTGAGAGCCACACAGGGTTATTTGTGTTTTAGCAAAGGTCTGCCGATGGGGTCAGACAACTTCTGACAAGCCGCGGTCATGCCACTTTGTCAAAGAAATACTGTAGATTGTGGTAGAAATTATAACGAGTAACAAAGTTTTTGAAACGTTTTGAAAAACATCACAACAACGTTTTTCTGCAATTTGTTTCACGAAATAAGTTGATAAAGAAGCCCAATTACAGTCATGAATGATTGTTTGAGTGAAAATTTTTGCTTCGAGTATTAAAGAACAAGAAAATTGTAATTTAAGGACGTTGAGATGACATCAATTCAAATTATATCAAAATGAATTTTCAAACGCAAGAAAAATTTTTATCGTGAGAGATATATTCGAAGGGTAACTAAATGACGCAATGCAACCTCTTTGCAACGTGATGTTCAGCGTGATAACATCGTTATTGAAGTAAGTATGGTGAGTATTCGACTTCTCATGTAACCTCTGGGGTAACCTGGATGCTGATGGGTATCCATCACATCCTCTCTTTCTTTGTACTTGAGAGTGCAATGAAAGGACTTTTGGAAGACCTTGGTCAAGAGCCTGCAGCTCCTGAACAAGGTCGTGGCTGAAGCAGCGCCAAATCCATTACAGCTGCTTCAGCCACAAACACAAATCGGAACAATATTGCTCTTCAATATTATTGTTGTTGACGTGGGGTTCGCCTTGGGTAAGTTGCAGCAACGTTATTTTCAACATTGTAGCAACAATGTGCCAACGTTTTTAAACGTTGCATTTACAACCTTACAATGGTTGCTTGAAGGTTGCATAGGGGGTAAATTGTCGTCTGCAAATAGGTTGCAGAAACGGTGGAATTACGTTTCAAGTGAAACGTTTCATGAGGAACGTTTCACTTAAGTGTAAGCAACCTCCCTGCACACGACAATTTACCCCCTATGAAACCTCCCTGAGACGTTGTAGGTTGCATATGAAACGTTGTGCAACTCCTGTGCAACCAAAAATGTTGGGTGGGTAACATTAAAGAATGAAAATTTTTCAATCCTTGCATTAGCTGAAACTAATCTAGATGAAAGCAACAAAAATCTCTTTAACATAAAAGGTTACCAATCAACATACCAGTCTAAGATTAGTGGCAAACAGAAGGGAAGTGGTCTTGCAGTTTATGTTAAGGAATCACTTCTCTTTAGTGAATTAAGTATATACAATCAATGCTCACCTAATCTTGAATCACTATTTATATCAATAAACAATACCAGCAATCAAAACCGGCAAAATGGTACCACAGGAACACGACAAAAATTAGCCTCCATTAGCCTCCATTAGCCTCCATGGAGGCTGAGTGGAGGCTGAGTGGAGGCTGAGTGGAGGCTAAGTGGAGGCTAATTTCAAAATTAGCCTCCACGGAGGCTAGTGGAGGCATGAGGCTAATTTTCGAAAAATAGCCTCACTATGGAGGCACATTAGCCTCCACCAGCCTCCACTAGGCTCCACTAGGCCCACTCAGCCTCCACCCAGCCTCATGGAGGCTAAATTTTTGGTTTAGCCTCCACTAGCCTCCACTGGCCTCCACTCAAGATTTAGCCTCCATTAGCCTCCACAGAAATTTAAAAGTCATTTTTTGATTCTATGGAAGCTATTTTGACAGTGCTAGTGGAGGCTATAGCCTCCAAATGGAGGCTAAAATCATGAAAAACACAGATAATATGCTAGCCTCCACAAAATTAAATTTATGTCATGTTTTACAAAAAGAGTACATTTTGTAAATATAGACCAAAGTCTAGTATTAGGCACCACTAGGCCTCCACTAGAATTCACTCAGCCTCCACTAGGCTCCACTCAGGGCTTCACTCAGCCTCCACTAGGCTCCATTCAGCTCCACTAGCCTCTCCACGCAGCCTCCACTCCTCAGCCTCCATTAGCCTCCCTCAGCCTCCACTAGGCTTCACTCAGCCTCACTGAAACCACTGGCCTCCACTGGCTCCACTCAGCCTCCACTAGGCTAGTGGAGCTAAGTGAGCCTAGTGGAGGCTGAGTGAGCCCTAGTGGAGGCTGAGTGGAGCCTAGTGGAGGCTGAATGGAGCCTAGTGGAGGCTGAGTGGAGCCTAGTGGAGGCTAAGTGGAGCCTAGTGGAGGCTGAATGGAGCCTAGTGGAGGCTAGTGGAGCCTATTGGATCCTAGTGGCGGCTAGTGGAGCCTAGTGGTGGCCAGTGGGCCTAGTGGAGGCTGAGTGGAGCCCAGTGGAGGCTAGTGGGGCCTGAGTGGAGCCTAGTGGGAGGCTGAGTGGAGCCTAGTGGAGGCCATGGGAGGCTAGTGGAGGCTGAGTGGAGCCTAGTGGGAGGCTGAGTGGAGCCTAGTGGGAGGCTGAATGGATCCTAGTGGAGGCTAGTGAGCCCATTGGATCCTAGTGGAGCCTAGTGGTGGCCAGTGGAGCCTAGTGGAGGCTGAGTGGAGCCTAGTGAGGCTAGTGGGGCCTGGAGGAGCCTAGTGGAGGCTGAGTGGGGCTATGGAGGCTGAGGGAGCCTAGTGGAGGCTGAGTGAGCCCTAGTGGAGGCTGAGTGGAGCCTAGTGGAGGCTGGAGTGGAGCCTAGTGGAGGCTGAGTGGGGAGCCTAGTGGAGGCTGAGTGTAGGAAAGTTGGAGCTGTCTGAAAGTTTGAAGCTATATATTGTTTTTCATTAGTACACATAAATCACCATTTCAGCAAGAAATTTGTGTTTTGTAGGCTTATTGATTTAGCTCCACTCAGCCTCACTTAGCCTCCACTAGCCCATTAGCCTCCATTAGCCTCCATATGGGAGGCTTTAGCCTCCAAAAAATGACTTTTAAATTTCTGTGGAGGCTAATGGAGGCTAATTCTTGAGTGGAGGCTAGTGGAGGCTAGTGGAGGCTAAACTAGAAAAATTTAGCCTCCATGGAGGCTGAGTGGAGGCTGAGGGAGGGCTGAGTGGAGGCTAGTGGAGGCTAATGAGGCTAGTGGAGTAATATAGCCTCCATAGTGAGGCTATTTTTCAAAATTAGCCTCATGCCTCCACTAGCCTCCGTGGAGGCATAATTTGAAATTAGCCTCCACTTAGCTCCTCCAGGCTCCACTCAGCCTCCACTCAGCCTCCATGGAGGCTAATGGAGGCTAATGGAGGCTAATTTTTGTCGTGTTCCTGTGGTACCATTTTGCCTCAAAACCTTGCCAGGCGTTGCCTGGCCCCCTCGCAGGCAACGTCTGGCAATCAAAACCCTGTAACAATAGGTGTACTATATAGACCCCCAAGTGGAGACGAGCACATATTTATCTCTGAACTGAATGTACTGCTCCAAAAATTACCACTTAACAATGTATATATTTGTGGGGACTTGAATATCGATATACTTAAAAATTCAAAGTCCAAATTTGAAGATGTCATATTTAGTAATGGATTTGCACCATTAATCTCAATAGCCACACACCACAAACCTGGGTGCACACCATCCTGTATTGATAACATACTAACTAACTCTACAGATTCTGTTACCACTTCTGGTACTTGTGATATTATATCAGGTCACCATTGTCCTGTTTTCTGTACAACATTAATTGAATTGAATTCATGTTGCAATAAGTCTACTAGTTTACCAAAGTATGATTTTAATGAAAGTAATATGATAAAATTTGAAAATGAATTCACAGGATTCTTACAGAGCAAGAACTACTTTGTATGTCCCATTGTTGATGAACAAAACTTTGATGAATTACTCAATAACATCAACAAACTTGTTGAAAGTTGTTTTATTATGGATGAAAAGCTCTTGAAAAGTAAACGTAACAGAATCACCAACCCATGGATCACCTCTGGAATTATTGCTTCTATAGCCAAGAAGGATTACCTCTACAACCTTTGGAGGCAGTCTATGAAAAAACTTAAATCTAAGGAAGGTGACCCATTACTTTATGATAAATATAAGGAATACCGCAAGGCACTTAAAAATACAATTAATTCTGCTAAGAGGATGCATAAACAGAAGAAATTTGACAAGGCAAATGGAAACAGTAGAGAGACTTGGAAAATTATTAATGAAATACGTGGGAAACAGAAAGGCAAAATAAGGCCATCGTTTATCATAGACGGCCATGTAGTTGAAGAAAGGAGAGCCATAGCTAATGGATTCAATAAATACTTTACATCTATTGCTTCTAAACTTAATGAATGTGACGATGGTATACCCATAGAACCTATTCCTAATTTTAAGGACTACCTTAAGGGTTCTGTAGACGCAAGTATATTTCTAGATCCATGCACTACAGATGAAATTAATGAAATTATTGGTGAGTTTTCAGCCAACAAAGCTAGTGATATACCAGTCAAAGCTCTCAAATCTGTTTCAAGCATTACTTCCCCATATTAGAAAAAATTCTTTAATGTATTCATGTCTGTAGGGGTTTTTCCAAAAATCTTAAAAACAGAGATAGTAAGCCCAGTCTATAAAAAAGATGACCCTCAAAAATTCGATAATTATAGACCTATCTCAACACTTCCAATCTTTAGTAAAATATTTGAGAAAATTCTTTATAGGCGTATTTGTAGCTTTCTTATTACTAAAAATATACTCTATGAAAAACAATTTGGGTTTCGCAAGGATCACTCAACTTCTCATGCAATAAACTACTCTGTTAAGTATATTACTGATAAAATTGAACAAAAGAAACATGTTATAGGGATATTCCTTGACTTAAGCAAAGCATTTGACACAATATGCCACAGAAAACTTGTTCATAAACTAAATCATTATGGAATCCGTGGAAATTGTCTTAAACTTATAACTACTTATCTATCTACTCGTCAACAAATCACCAAATTCGATGGGGTCCAATCTGAAGCAGACCCCATTCTTTTTGGTGTACCTCCCCCGTCTGTACTTGGTCCTCTATTATTTCTAATCTATATAAATGACATTATTCACTCAGATGAAGGCGAATTCGTTATATTTGCAGATGACACAAATGTATTTATTACAGCTGATAACCAAAAGGAAGCATATAAGCTGGCTAATAAGGTCCTTAAATCAATTGCAACATACATGAAAGCTAATCAACTCCATATCAACCTTAGTAAATGTGCTTATATGTACTTTAGACCTAACTTTAATCATAATGAGCGCTTATCCTGTGCTCGATGCTCCATATACAACCATGACCAAACCCTAACTCTACACAATCAGAAGATCAAAAAAATACGATTTCATAAAATACGATTTCTAGGCGTAATTATTGATGATAAACTGAATTGGGATAGTCAAATAGAACATCTCGAAAATAAAATCCTATCTACTATTGTAAACGCTTACTTTGAACACTTGTAAAACGTGTAAAGAAATTCATCCCCTCCTCACACTTCTCTAAAATTTACCAATCACTATTCTTACCACACCTTACCTATGGATTATCATGCTGGGGAGGTGTTTACCAGTCTAAGCTACAAAAACTGTTTAATCTACAGAAGCGCTGTATACATATCCTATTTGGTGAAACTTATTCATTTGACCATCCTGAATGTTATGCTTCCTGTGCTAGAGCTAAAACATATGTAGAACACACTTCTCTTAAAACCTACGATCTTGAACATACTAAACCTTTATTTAATAAGCATGGGTTACTCACCCTCCAGAATATTTATACCCTAAGGACCTTGATGGAGATTCTAAAAACATTAAAATACCAGTCTCCATCTCCAATCTATGAAAACCTTAAACTCTGCCCCAGAACTAATAACTTTAAACTCCTTGTTCCTAAGCACAACCTTGATATATCTAAGAATAACTTTTTTGTACATTCTGTTAATATCTGGAATCTATACATCAAAAAACTTTTAGACCCCCCTGGTCTGACAGATTTAGTAGAATCCAATAAACTTATGATAATCATTCCTGGTTCCAGAAAGAATTCAGACCTGGCAATACCAATTGGAACATTTAAAAATCGCTTAGAACATATTCTCTTAGAAAAACAAAAGTCTGGAATAGATAGTATTTGGAATAACGAAAATATTTCATGATTAACAGAACTGTTGTGTATTAAAACTTTCTTTTTCATGCATTTAATGAGATCAATGAAATTTTTCTCAACATAGCAGCCCTTGGCCTGGTATGATTTGAAAAAAATGCCCCTGCCCCGAATTTTTCCCCGTCCCTTGCCCTGTCCCTTATTTTGGCACTCACTCATGCTTCTCCTCAATAAGATATTATGGAAAGCAACAAACCTTTACTTATTTCTCTGTGCCATCTCCATAATTTTTTCTTTTCTTTTTGCTAAATTTTATTCATCCATGATCCCACCCACTGTCCCAGGGATGTGATTAAGCTGACAAGGCGAGAGCATCCTTTAGCTGCAGTGAAGTGTGTCACCCAAAAGTTGAAACTATCAAAATAATATACTGAATTGGGATTGCCTGAGTTATTGGATTAAATAAGCCATCAGGCATCTCTTGCATACTGGATAAGTATCATAGACACCTAGGACTAAACTAGAATTATTTGATTTAGAAGTCAAGATCTCAGATCACTAATAATACCCTGAAGCCTACTCTCAAAAAAAGGAACTAGCGAAACCACCCCGAAACAAGCCGAAACAAGCGGAACAAGCCGAAACCACCCCGAACCAACCCAAAAACCTTCCGAAACAAGCCGAAACAAGGCGAAACGAGCCGAAACAACCCGAAACAACCCGAAACAAGCGAAACAACCCGAAACAAGCGAATCAACCCGAAACAACCCGAAACAAGCAGTTTTGTATTTTCCACTTGTTTCGGCTTGTTTCAGCTTGTTTCGGGTTGATTCGCTTGTTTCGGGTTGGTTCGCCTTGTTTCGCTTGATACGACAGAAAAAACACGAAACAACCCGAATCAAGCCCGAATCAAGCCAATTTTTTTACTAAAACCTGGAACAACCCGAAACAAGCCGAATCACCCCGAAACAAGCCGAATCACCCCGAAACAAGCCGAATCAACCCAAAACAAGCGACTCAACCCGAAAAAAGCGAAACAACCCGAAACAGGCGAATCAACTCGAAACAAGCAGTTTTGCATTTTCCACTTGTTTCGGCTTGTTTCGGCTTGTTTCGGGTTGATTCACTTGTTTCGGCTAATTTCGCTTGTTTCGGCTTGTTTCGGCTTGTTTCGGCTTGTTTCGGGTTGATTCGCTTGTTTCGGCTTGTTTCGGGTTGATTCGCTTGTTTCGGCTTGTTTTGCTTGTTTCGGGTAAATCAACCGAATCAAACGATTCAACCCGAATCAATATCGAAACGAGCCGAATCAATCTGAAGCCGGCCATGATCAATCCGGAATAAGTGTCAGAGTCAAGGTGAATCAACCCGTATAATTATGGGACATTAATAATAGGATATTTATTGATATTCAGTTTGTCAAGAAATATGTTCTTCTAGTCATCTAGCTATCTAGGCACTCTTAGAGATGTGTATACACAAATCTTATGAACTTATAATTGTATCTCCTTTTCATGATAGGCGACTTTATTACTCCAATCCCAACTCATTCGGCTCATTTTACCTGTCAACTGTGAAACACTGCGTTCACTGCACATATTTGTATATTATGCATATCCTGATCTCACAGATCTCTATTTTTCTATTTTTCCCTTTCCAACTAACTATTTTGAGTTGACTGCGGATCCTTATTAGCACTTCCGTACTGTAGTATGTAGATAAAATACTCTGGCTACGTTATCTCTTTTCACCATTCATCACCACCCTATTCTTGATAACTGATCAACTGTGTCTGACTGATAATTACATAATAACGTAATCACTCGAGAGGTCGAATGTTTTCAGGTTCCTATCACTCGTTAACTCATTATAGGCACGGTACTTAACAGTCATCAAATTATGACAATTATGATCTTTCTCGACAACAAAAATGATACTAATGATATCCTTATTCGTGGTAAAATGATCATTTTAAATGCAACGTCATTAATCATTATAATTAATCATGTTATTCCCTTAATTTGCAACAAAATGAAATGCAACTCACAATTCGTAATGGAGAAAATTCTTTGCGGGTCAGTTATCATTCATGTTTGACTATATAACTCATGAATTGGTGTTCAAAGTTATGACATTTACTAAAACTTATGTTCGTATTATCAGTATCATCGTCATCCGTGTTTTAGTCTCAAAATGACACGACTCCAATTATCAATTCATTCAAGTTTACCGGGCGAATTTACTGGGCTACGTGGCATAGAGATGCCAATTTAGAGATGCTTCTCGAGTTCTTACATTTTCACATAAAGACATAGAGGTGAATAAGATGAACGTACGGTCGAATTACATGAAAGCGATGGAGATAAGTGCACGGGCCGTATGGGCAATGAACTTACTGAGGCTCCCCGACAGAGTCCGGACTGCATGAGTCACCAAATAGCTCGCCTTTGCAAGTTAAATGACTGCACGCCATAGCAAGTGGATTTTGGCATAATCTCATTATCGCAGGACTTTCTTTAACGCTGCATGCTTTCCAACAGGCATATTGAATAAAGCATGCACGTGGAACTAAAAGCCAAAAAGTTGGGCAGTTTTCGTATAGCGGCAGCAGTCTTTTACATATGACTACATTCTTACCTTTGACATGTAAAGGAAACTCAACAGACGCATGTTTTTCCTTATGGAGTAGATATAACGAGGCCTGACTACTCCACCCCTATGCAAGAGGAAGTACCTATCAAATGCATTCTTTTTATAGGAATGCTGGCCTACATTATCATATGCATGCTTTTTGTAGAAGAGGCATCCAATTCTAGCCCTGTGCAGGAGGAAATAACACATGCATGATTTTTCCTTCTGTATGCGCAGGCCTAAATTATCGTATGCATGTTTTTGGTATCATCCACATAATATTATCAAGATATCACTGCAATCTAGCACAACAGATGCATGCTATTTGTTTTGAAGGAGTTAACAAATAGTTCAACTAACTCCATTCCTATGCTGGACGTTATAATACGTGCATGCTTTTTCCTTCTGTATGCGCAGGCCTAAATTATCGTAGGCATGTTTTTGGTATCATCCACATTTAT
>WFMF01000659.1:0-76862 GCA_011033025.1 Beroe forskalii | reverse complement strand
CTTTTTTTCCCAAAAACCCAGTTGTGGGTTTTTGGGGGGGGTGAGTTTTTATTTGAAACGAACTGATGCGGTTTTGAGCCGTCGGGTTGAGGCATTGATTGTTTTGTGGGGTTTATAAAATGAACCCCATAGGGGGCTTTAAGTCGGTTAGGCATTATTGGGGTTTGTGTAGGTTCCAAATCGAACCCCATGTGCTTGGCCAGTCTGGTTGGGTAAATTTTTTTTTTAGGTTTAAACCAACCCAGATCTTAGCTTCTGATTGTCTTTTTTGGAAAA
This sequence comes from Beroe forskalii, assembly GCA_011033025.1. Classification (NCBI taxonomy): domain Eukaryota; kingdom Metazoa; phylum Ctenophora; class Nuda; order Beroida; family Beroidae; genus Beroe; species Beroe forskalii. The sequence continues at coordinate 76,586 of WFMF01000659.1, read as the reverse complement.
TCTTCGGGGGCCCCTTCCCGAACGTCTCCAACTGGCGGAATGGATTTTTTAAAGGGGGTTTGTAAATTTCCAAACGGGAAAAAGGGCCCAAAAGTCTTTTAAAAGTTAAGGGGTTTTTAAAAGATTTTTTAAAAAAAGGGGGTAATGTTGAAGTGGGGAAGCGTTTGACTACATGAAACCAACCTTGGGAACCGTCTAAAATCAGAAGTCGAATAATTTTCGTTTCATTAGGCATTTTGGGACTTTAAATTTTACCTTGTTAGTGACGAGATCTGTTTCCTTGTCCCCAGTTTATCTTCTCTATGTTTGAACCATTCCATAGCTTTATGGGCTTTTACTGGGAAAAGAATAAATCAAATATGCAGATACCCACTGACATGACTATGGGGAAATTTTTGATTGAATATAAAAAGTATTTTGAATCTAAATAGGGGGTTTTAATTTAAATTTTCCAGTGCTCCCCCCAGTTGGAAAATTTTTTTATGACGTCATGTTGGGGAATTTGAGAAAATGATGATCTAAATCCCTTAATTCCCCGCCCGGGCCAGGGCGGAAACCCCTTAGTAAAAAAAAAGACTGATTTTTTAAGAAGGGGTTACGGGGATAATAAGAATAATAAGATATAAGATTTAAATAATATATAATATCAATTTTTGGGAGAAAATTTAAAACATGAATTCAAGCGGAAAAAGCCCGTCGAGGGCGGGTTTTTTTTGATCTAAGATGGGAAATGTTATAGGCTATAAGAGAAGTTCTGGTGACGTCATTTCCGTCATTGTGACGTCATCAACTTTCTTAGCGAATTTTATTTCTTTGCTGAAAATAGGCTATTTTCGAGCGCATTTTTCACTAAGAAGGAAAGGAGATAGCTGTCTGATTTTTCAGAATGATTTTAGCAAAATTTAAAGAGCTTTCAGAAAATCATATGGATCATTGGGCTATCTCGATTTTCATCAGATATACGCGATTTCTAGGTTCAGGTGAAAAAGTCGATTTAAAAATTTTAGAGAAAAACTTAAACGAGTGAGGCGTCAAGAACTGCAGCTTATCTGAGATATAAATGGGTCAAGTATGCTGTACTAAGGCTGAAATTGTCTATAAAACTATGGAAAGTTGGTTTGAGCTTATTTTGGGTGCTATTGATGACGTCTCAAAATCGTAAAACCACAAAATAACGTATTTGTGATAGAACGCTATTTTGCGCTACTTTTACATCTCCAACTCATAGAGTTTTCATCGGATTATGTGGGTCTGGAATAACAGGGGGTCCGAATAACGGGGGTCGAATAACGGTGGTCCAGATATCGGGGTCCAATTACGGGGTCAAGCAACGGGATCCCGAATAACGGGGTCCCAGAACCGGGATTCGAATTGGGGGTCCATAATGGGGGTCCAATAACGTGGGTCGAATAACAGGGGTCAAATAACGGGGAAATATACGATGGACTTCAGAAGTACGTGAGTTCACGGGATTGTTTGTAGAAATTAGGGATTTTGAAGAAATGGATGTTGCAGGAGTTTTCGACTTGATTGTATTTGAAATGAGTTTAAATACTGACTAATGCACATGAAATTAGATCTGGTTACCCATATTTTAGCAATGTGAGCTTTTGGACGTTTTTGTAGAAATTAGGATTTGAAAATGAGATTTTACACGGATTTTCGACATGGTTACGTTGAAATGAGTTCAAATACGACTAATGCGTGAGGAGTAGATCTGGTTGCTATATTTCAGCACATGAGTACACTACGGACGTTTTGTAGAAATTAAGACATATATCAATTCAGAAATTCCAAGTTAGAATAACTAGTTTTGGACTTCTCAAGGGTGATTTATGTGGGTTGGAGCTTGCGTGTGGGCTAGTAACGTGGGTTCCAACAGACATTGGGGCAAGTGCAGTGGGTCCAAACTGCCTTTGGGCAGTAACATCGGGGTTCAAACACATCTGTCAAGATATCACCACAAAACCGTTGGACAGTGGTCGTAACCCCCATGAGGTTTGGATGTGACAACGGAACACAAAAGAATAAAATGGACTAATCACATCCAAACCGGCGGGGGTTACTAGACCAACTCATCAATTTAATGAAATGATATATAATAGTATACCTGGAATTTTATTAATGCAGAAAGAAGTTTTTGTGATTGAATACATTACGAATCAATTTCTTTTTAACTATTGGCAAGTATGAACAGACAAACTGAACACTCGGTGGTCTCAGCGTACAGACAAAAACCAGACACTTTCACGTGCGCTGTCAGCATGCTGAACAAGCAAAGACACTCACATTGCGGTGTCAGCTGAACAAACAGACATACTCACATTTTGGTGTCAGCGTACAGACAAACAGACACTTTCCCCGTGCGCTGTCAGCGTACAGACAAACAGTCTCGCGCTGTCTGCGTACTCGGTGATCTGCATCCATGCCATCCTCGGCGAATATCGGCGATACTTCGCCTGTTGCTTTGAGCACTGTCTTCTTCCCTTGCGGACACCGTCTTTGCAGGTCTAAACAGGGAGGGACAGGGCGTTAGGCATCGAAATATACAAATATCTAAATTAGAATTCCATAGTTGATATCGTTTTTGAATTTTTAAATTGCCAAATTCATAAAAAAAAGCAACATGGTAACGAATGTATAATTTCGGCTGATAATCTAATACTATCTTGTCATTGTCGTCATCAGTTGAAATCATAAATACCCACCCTCCAGTGGTAGGACTATCTCCTTGACCCATGATCCGGGCATGTCGGATTCGTCCTCATTGTCATCCTGAATTAGAAGTATACGATACGTCATCAGTTTTCCAAGTCATCATTAGAAGAAAACCAGGTGAAGAGGCTTACAATACACAATACCCCGTACCTAGTACCTCTGCATACCTCAGTGTGCAGCAATACACTAGTTTAACGTGATTAAGATAGCAGTAAACAAGGTACTGAGCATCGCATAAAAATCTATATAAGCTTACCAAACACCCAACAGTCTAGGGGCGTAGCAAGGGGGAAAGCGACACAGGCGGCTGCCTCCCCCTTTTGGACAGACGTGAAAATTTTATTAATATGAGAGCTTGGAGCCTTGCAAAATAAGAAATTCAACAGGTTTTGAATGTAACCCGCCACCTCCTTTTCAAAGATCTAGCCATGTCCCTGCCTCAGTCTCCTTACCTCCTCCTCATCCATGGGCATGTCAAACTCCTCCTCGCCCGGCAGCATCAGCAGGGGCTTGTCATTGTGCGGGAACATGAACTCCCACCTTGCTATGTCACCCAGGTCATAGCTCATGTCCTGCAGAAGGCCAGGAGGTGATGATTGGCTGTTCTATGAATCTATATAAACGCAAAAACATCAAAGATCGAGCAATGATTGTACCAAAATGGCCCAGTTTTTCTATCACTGAAATATAATCAATGAACAGTTTACCCCGATGCCGTGGGAACAGTCCTGCATGTTGACCCAATAGTTATTGTTGTTCCACAACGTCTCAATACCAAGGTAGTTGTCAGCTTCCACACAATTACCAGTAGTCGGCTCGATGAAGAAGTTCTCAGGAACCTGAATACAGGGTTATCAAGCCTTGATGGAAGCAGGAATACACTGGAGTTAGTGAGAATTGGGTGATATCCGCTGAGGAACTATGGGGGTTGTAAACAAAAAACTTAGCCCGAGAATCACTAAAATTAGGGTAGGGCATGTTTTCTTTGGATTACAACCCCCAGAATCTTTAAATAACTGCTTTCATTAACATTTAACATCACAACTTAAAAGACTCGCCTCCCGTCTGCCTGCGAGCACAAGGACCCAGCAGTGGACCCGCATCCCGTACAAGTCATCTGGTGCTGGTTTCTCCAGCTCTGCTATCCGGGCCAGCTCGGCGTCCTTCAACTTCTGCTCCTCCTCCTCCCGCTCCTTCACTGCCCTTTCCTCCATCTGAAACGTGCTGTTTATTAGGGGGGGGGTTAAGGTCGAGTTAATGGTGAATGGTGATAGGAACAGTGCTCCTCCACTGCTCTTTCCTCCATCTGAAACGTGTTGCTTATTAGGGGGGCCATATCAATATCTCAATCGATGGGTCGTCCCCAAGAAAATATTTGGTTCTCCTTTTTTCACTGCCCTTTCCTCTACCTGAAACGTGCTGTTTATAGGGGGGGGGGGGGTTAAGGTCGAGTTAGTGGTGAATGGTGACAGCAAACAGTGCTCAGTAATTCAGTAATATGCGCAGCGAAAATAGGAAATTTAATCGAGGACGAAGTCATGAAATGAAGACCCTGACACGGTGTTTCATTAAATCAGCTGATAACTTTTATCAACTTATTAGTTATTTCACGGCACTATAATACCTTGATGAGGTACTTGCTTCTCAAGTCACGGGGTGGTTTCACGTCGTACTTGTTCTCCTTTGCCTTTCCTTCTTCCTTTTGAACTGCGTCTGTTTTCTTCAACAAGGGACACTGACTTCGGCTCTGGTCCATCAGCGTAACCTGATCAAGAAACACGACATTCAGATCCGAACTCATGATAAGTTGGTGTAGTGTGCTATTCATAGCTTTATAAGTCTGCTTATACATCCTTCCTTCTTGTCGCAAAAGTGTCAATCAAAATTTCAAGAAACCTCGGTTTAAAATACATCCTTCCTAGATTGTATTAAAATACACAAGTCCATTACTCACCTCTTTGGTAGCGTACCCACAGACACAGTAAGCATCATACCCAGCCCCCAGGAGCAAGGGAGCAGAGAAGGGTTGAGAAGTCGAAGCAGTTTCCTTCCTGTCGTCTCAGGACTTCAGTAGGTGAATACAGAACTTCTGGCTGAGAGGAGAAATAGGTTGGTTACAAACAAATGGAGTCAACTACAGAGTGGTTCATTATATCAAGTATCACTTCAGTCATGATAGAGCAAAATTATGAACAAAATTTTCACTTTTCCTTTCAAATAAAAGTATCGATGATTAATGAATATAATATGCAGGCATAAAATGAATATGACCAAAAATATCAAAATTTCAACATAGTCAGTGGTCTCTACCAGACTGAATTGCAAATTTTAACTGTTAACGAAGATTTTCGAGTGGGTCATCTAGCCTGTTTTTTGATTGTTTTCAGGTGCTCGGCGAATTCTACATCTTCTAGGCCATGTTTTATGGTCCGATTTCACTATTCAGGACATATTCAGGGCCTTCAGGTCCAAAACTGGTCTGGATGATTGGTTGACATCCAGGGCAAATTTCTGTACAATTTAACCCTGCGCAAATTTAACAGTTCAGTAACCGATAATGCAGTACACAGCTAACACACGTTTCTGATGTTAAGAAAATTAGTCAAAATCTTAAAAAATGGTTGTCTCGTATGGAAGGGGGAACAGGATAACGGGAAGGTTTCAGTTATTTAAATGTTATTTCTGTGTTGCCAGAGCAAAACAACTGTCCTATCTTCATATCCTTTTGGGATTATTTCATCTCGACGAAAAACAGTCCATTTCCCAGTCATAGAGCTTTCTTTGACAACGAAATTTGTAGCGGAGCAAATAATTAGAAATTTGAATCTGCTGTAGAATGGGCTAAGAAAACTTAGTTATCGGTAAAACCCAATTATCTTAATCCAAAAATGTCTGAAAAAAACGAATATCACATCAAAAAGTCACTACTGGCAGCTGTTTCTCCAGAAAATTGCAAGTGACAATCTTTTCCGAACGCACTATTATGATCAAATATCCTTTTGTTCCAGCAAAGTCAAAAAGCAGGCTAATCTTATTCAATAAGAGATTTACCAGTTCATTGGGACACTTGAGGGGCAGGTAGCTGAGGTAGTTGGAAACAAACTGGGCAGCTCCATCCCAGTCATAGAGCTCTTTGTAGGGCAGAAGAGTTGGTCTCAGAGTGGTACACACTAGTTTCTGAGGAAGCAGTGACTTAGGAAGTAAGGATACTGTAGAAAGGATTATACGGAACAATCAACTGATATAAACTCATTACTTCAGTAGAATATTTGGTGTGTTAAAGTAGCATGGCTTACCTCAATAGCAAATTCATTTGGAGGTGCGAGAAACAACGGTTTTCTATCTCGGTACAAATGAACAAACTGCCTCCTAAAGTTCTCTGCATATGTTAACACTTGCATTTCCTTGCCGTTGTTTGACTTGTATGAGTTGGGAGCATTGTTATCGGGTTTAACCTCTGGTTCCTGAGTCTTAACTGCAGTCTTAGTCACTGTTATTTGAGATAACTCCTCATTAAGATCTTCCATGCTCAAATTTGATTGTATTGTCATCGAAGATTGAAAATAGCAATGGTAGAGATAATCATGAAAATTATAGTAGATGATTCATAACTAGTTCAATGAGGAAAATCGTATAACTTTATGACAATCTATAGCCTCCATAATACCACTGTCTACTTGAAGAGTTCAAAATAAGAGAACTGATAATAGATTAGGTCATTGACTGCTCCGTCGATGCCACTTTTTTGCCTCCGTGGACATTTCAAAGCTTAAATTACATTATGTTTCACAGGCATTCGTGTCGAACTATTCCTTTAGATATTTTGTTAAATGTACCTAAATCTCTTGAGACCAGAGTCAGCCTTGAAAACTGCAAGTCCTCATGCTAAAAGGGGTGATGATGGAGCAGTCATGAGTCAATGAATATAATATCACTAAATAGAGAGATCAAGAAAACAGCATTCGAGTAATATTATATAGTGTGTCCCGTTTAAGTTCGTAAATTTTAAATACACTCTGCATCTACTGCAATAGAGATAAAGCCCTAAATGGTTCTGTAGATTGGAGTAAATAGATGAACATTTAGGCATATCTTGGCCTGATTTGGTTTTCAGAAGTTTGAGTCCATATTTCTTCACGTTGATTGGAAGTGTGAAAAATACATGTTATTGAAACGTGCATTTGAGGTCATCACTTGGAAAGATTCAATTGTCGTCCAGGAAGCAACCTGGATACCACACCAAAATTTTACCTACCCTTGGTACTCTCCAGTGTATCAACGAAATATTCTGTGACCATGGAACTGCTCATGACAGCGGAAACGACGGGAATCATCGATCAAAGAAGCTGAGGTGAAAAGTGTTCGCAGCCTGTAGGGGCGTGCTTAGAGAATAGCGCATATTACCTTAAGTTTGTTTCCGGGTAAATCATGGTTCTACAGTCATGGGATATCCCAGAATTGGCATCAATATTTTTGGACGTTTAACAGAGAAACTGTTCAGCCTCTTGGAAGTCGGTTAACACCTATTGAAGTCATGGTTTGAGGCGCCTTTAGCCCCAAAATCTTCATTTTCCTTAATTATTCCACGAAAATGACTCCCACAATAAGGTTAACGGGCATATTCACTATGATCATCTGTCGTGGTTTTTGCGTCAGCTGATGTAGAAACACATGCTGAAGTCGTCATGGTTCATGCAAGTTAGTAGAACACCTCAAATGGCTCTCAAAAATCGAGCCATTATTCACATGCATTTTCGAAGGAGAGCAGTAAGGAAACACATCTTTGTGTCATGGCCTTCCAACTCCCAAGATTTGACTCCCGTTGATTTCTGGCTATGGCTGACACTCACAAGAAACATCTTCAATGGAAAACAATAGCTGTTTGCCACTATGACTCTCCTGGAACGAGCTGTAATGTGGGGATTCAAGAAACTACAAAGGGGTAATTTTGCTCATTTGAGGCCTTAAGTTGAGAGGCGATGGACAAGTTGTGTCGATTACAACGGTTATAGAAGTTAATTTACCATAAATGTTCATCATTTTGCTCTGAAATGATGTGTGAAATTTGTCCATAAGTCAATTTTTAAGAATGAGAATGTAACCTTAAAATTTACGAACTTAAACGGGACATAGTATAAATATAAAAACATTATATATAATAGGGTACGTTATAATGATTCGCACTTGGAGCATAGATCAGAACCTGTAACAGTTAACTAAAAAATAATACTTGAGCAGTAATTTTCAGAAACAGTCATTTGTCTTTATTTCATCATAGAATCAACTGCTGATTGAAATATGTTTTCAAGTCTGATAACATCCACGCTTTGTGTCACCGTTAACAAAATAATTTTCCCATATTTTGGGACGAACATAACTCAAATTTTGGTAGTCTGATCTTAAAGATTTTCATACCAATATGAGGTATGTACTTATGTATAACACGAGTGACCTCACAAAATTATATTCAAATTCGATATAAAACGGAAAAGTTATGAATTTTTAATCGATATCTTCTACAGAATTTCATGAAACTAGAAGAAGGCCGTTTTCAAAAATTCGTATCCAGTGCATTTTAAGGGTTAGGTTACTCATTTTTACAGCATTTGTGGTGCTTGATATGTTCAACATAATATGTTTCAAACGAGACGTATATGCAACCATAGTTGAACAGGTTATGGACATTTTCTGCCTCTTTAGGTTATAAAGCAACGCAAATTTCCCAACCTCAATTTTTGGATTTTTGTGGATCCTCTTGGTTCTGGTGAGTTCCTTTGAAAATACTTCTCTTAAATCAAAATTTTAAGCTCTACAACATGATGAAGTCCTCATGAGTCTAACTAGTTAGCACATGTGGGTGATAACATGGGCTCAGCCACAACACATACCGCATTTATATTTATGCTAGTTGCATATTACATAAATACTAGGCTTGATGGAACCAATCCACCACATGAAGGTACTGTCCTTGGTCTTCAGCTCAATTGACACGCATTTTGACTATTGCCAGGCATGATGTGTCCACGGTGAGGAACAAACGCCAGTACTCCTTCCCTTCATCAGCACATAAGGAAATGCCTATATACCACCTTGACTTACCTCTTTTCTCAATTGTATTGTTAAGTTATCAAAATAGCTGTCCATTCTCGAGCATTTACATGGCAAATACTAAATCTCTGCGTTTCAAATAGCCGAAACTACTCCATGTATATATTCTAACCTAATATATTGGACATATAAATTGATTGTTGATGTAAAATAAACTATTTCTTTTACTGAAAGGTAATTTATAGACACTATAGTGGTGCTCTAGGTGACACAAAGCGGCATAATCAGCCCCAGTCATTAATTCATCAGTTAAAAAACCTCTAAAGCTCCTAGAACCCTTCCCAACGGCAACAAATACTGCAGTGGTTCATATTACAAGTTGTGATAGTCGTTTTTCAGTTTAGTTATTCTGGAAGGCATTCTTTGGCTATGTGCAATTCATTATGGCATGCACTAGTAAAAAAAATATGTCAAAATAGGCCCAAGCCAAAGTGCTTTAGAATAATGAGAAATGTCTGTATCATGATACTAGCTTCCTTTGTGGGGATTATATTTAAAACTGTGATATAAGTCAGATGACTGTTTTGCATACACAGGTTGAACACATCTCATAATAAACCAGCAAACACCTCCCACAATTACTGATATACTCATTACACAAAGCATTGCGAGCCGAGGGAAGAAGAGCTCATCAACTTCTTCTGATTTGGCTCCACTTGTGTCCCCTGAACGCAAAAATTTATCACACAATTGAATAAATTCAGTATGGTTCCATATTATGACAATAGGTTGATAATAAATCAGAAATAAGGTATTATTACTTTATTATAACAGAATACAGATTGTAGTGATGATGATGTCTCTCTAGACTTATCTAAAAAAGTACAGATAAGTGCATCTATCCATACAAATTAGTTTGCTAGAATAACTTAGTATATACAAAGAGTATACTTTTACAGGAACCAATGGGTACATAATATATGACAATGAGTATTGAGTATGTTGAAATTGCAAAACCAAAATGTCTTATAATTCAATACCATTACACATTAAAACAATTAATACAAATTTTTCATACTTTTAAATAACAGTTAATTATATTTATTTTAGATCACATTTACCTCACCTCTTGGTATCAGTGCTAGAACCAATGTTATGACAAACGCCATAATTGTTAGTCCAGCAGTGATTGATCCCCCATTTTCCCATTGCAATGCTACTAAACCTGCCAAGATAACAAGGCCCCACAAGATTATCAGGATGAATAACCCAACACCAATCCCAAACACCAGAGCCATGCCAAGATCCTAGAAATAAATTTGTTTGTACATTAAATGGTTTTTAGATGGGCAGGGGATCTATACTAAGGTTTATTTTTGCCTTTTTAGTTGCTGATGGGGGAGAAAACTAGTAGGTTATTTACCTTTCCCATGAAAATATATTCCTTCTATGCAACTATATGTCAGGCTTTGTGGTTACTGAAGGTCACCAGGTCCTACCAGTGTTTTAAATACTTCAAAAATAGTCATTTGTCTCAATATTCATTATTCATTTATTCAAGTGTAACACCAAGGGGAGGGCAATATGATGCTGCATACACCATAGAAAGTTGGAAACAACAATGAAACAATCAAGTGGAGGATAATTCATACCTATCATGTGTAAAAGGCCTTATTACTATCTAAACAAACTCCAGGCTTAAAACTCTAGTTTTGGCGAAATTCCTTTTTAACTATCTGATATCAAATAATCTAATAATACCTGAAATTTGCAAGGAATTAGGTAGACTATAAATGGATCAGTATATTTCATACCTACCTACCTTTAAGGCTTTAGAAGTTCTATTATTGTTGGTCACAATAAATTCCATTCCCCTTGATATATTTGAATTAAAAAGGAATCTTTCTTCAAGACATCAACCTGCTCAAGACTTTTCTCCAACTCCGTACTTGAACACCAACATGATCCCTGTAGGTAATGCAATGTGAAGAGCAGCAGGATCTAAGTGAGTCACACTATGATGAGTGGTGCGCAGGCATCTTCAGTCCAATACCTACCTCAGCTTTCGGGGTTTTTAAATTGTGAGAGCTATTTGTGGCCCCCAGCAGTCACCCCCTGGTACCAGGGTATGGCACTGTAAAGTGCAGTGACCACATGCCTGAATGAAACTGAAACTTGCTCTTTGGTCTTTGTTTGTATTCCAAGCATCAAGAGAAGTAGAGGACTGGTAGATGGATCCGAGTTATTTGTGACCTTTTACCTTGCACATTAATAAAATTAATGAGAGTGGCATGCATCCTGATCCAATACTCCATCTAGAGAGGGGCTTCTCCTGGAAATCAGGGTTAAACACATTTGAATTAAAAAATCTTTCTTCAAGACATCAACCTGCAAGACTTTTCTTCAACTTGGTACTTGAACACCAACATGATTCCTTTAGGTAAGCCAATATGGAGAGCAGTAGGATCTAAGTGAGTCACACCAAAATGAGTGGTGTGAAGGCATCTTCAGTCCAATACCTACCTCAGCTTTTGGGGTGTTTAAATTGCAAGAGCTTCCCCTTGATTTTATTTATTTCTGATTCTATTGGCTGCCCTTCTATTTGCATTTTTGTGGCTATGATGAATATTGATTTGACTAAGCATGCAACAAGTTCTCTTTGAACCTTTGTAGACACATTTATTTGCCTCTCCCAGCAAGGTTTTCCTTTTCATTAATTATCAACATTTAGATTCATTCACAAAGTCTTGTTCACTCATTCACTTGATATCATGAAGGAATGCATTGAAGATGCATGATACCCATTGAGTTATCATATTCATTGATCTAGTAAGTTACCATCATCCTTCAATCATCATCTATATTAACAAACCTTTTAGTGCAATGTCTGACAACTATACCAATATGGCTCTAGAAGATTTTTTTCAAAAGGTAGGAGGAGGATACTATAATTATGGCAAACTTGATCCAGACTCAGACCCAGTGAATATAAGTAATTTACAATCAGCTAATGAAGCCATGATCGACTATATAATCTCTGAGCTTGAAATTGGACCAGATAGTCATATACTAGATTTAGGGTGTGGCAGGGGATTGTACCCAATCCAGATAGCATCAAAGACTGGATGTAGCTATGTTGGAACAGATAAATTTTCGATATTTCTGAATGATGCTAGAAAGAGTGCAGAAGAGTTTGGGGTAGAGAACCAGGGAAAGTTTCTGGAATCAAGCTGGGAGGAAATGTCTCAAGAGGTCAAGGGCCAGAAGTTCACACATATTCTGGCTTTAGGGTCACTTTTATTTGGACATCCAATAATCAGTAGGATCTTTAATGATATTGAAAGTTGCAGTAGCAATATCACAAAAATATTTTTTTGGGACTTTAACAGATGTGTAGCCTGGGAAGATTGCTCTGATGCTAATTGCCACCTTGGACTTCCCCATCCACAACTCAGCAAATATGAAATGATATCGTTGATTGAAAACTCTAATTTTGACTTAATTAAATATGAAGATTTTACTCCTTACATCATTCCTGGGTATAAGTTTGTGACAATGAAGTGCCAAGAACAAGACCCAGATATGAAAACATTAACCTATCCCAAAGTTGCTCAAGCTTTTATAGATGGTAAACTATCCTACAGCATCTATCGCCTTATTAAAAAAGTTACAACTGATTCATCAGATGGAGTCTAAATTCTTTCAAACATAAAAACAATTCTGAGAAAATCTTCCCCTAACCATGTGTGTAACCAGGGTCCTGGTTGGGGCAAAGAAAATCTACTTGATTCAACTACCTTTTCGAACAAGAAGAATTTTGAACAGAAAGAAGTTTTGATTTTTGAATACAGGACATTAAAGAAAGATCAATATGAATCAATATAATATGATTAAATCAATTATAAATAAAAATGTTCCCTATTCACTTGTTTAGCCTCGGCAAGCTCTAGCTTTTTATTAACCCAAATAATATAGCATAATGCTTTAATCCATATCATAATGTATTTATGACGTCCTGATCTTATAATTGTAAGTGTTTTTAATTGATTCATTAATTAGTAATCACTTCATAAATTAATTTTTGAATTGTGCTATGAATTCTTATGAATGGTTTATATGATAATCTTCCCCTAACCAGGGCTAGTATCCCATATATTTCGAGAGCCTTCATCATATATGATAATGACGTTAATCAGAAAAAATAGCGCATCTTTTAGGTCAGGATTAGGGTCACGATTTAGGTTTAGAGTTTTTAGGGATCTGGTTAGAGCAATGAATAGGCCCTCGTGAAATTTTGGAATTATGCACTGGCAAATGTTCCTGCCTGACTGTGCAGGGTCAGCTTGCTAAACAAGTATAATGTATATCCAGCTATTTGCGTTGCGCGCGTACACACACCCATGCACATGCGGGCTTAGGAACCAGGGTCCTGGGCAATGTAGATGGATTTCACCCACCCCTAGCGCGCAACACTCGGAAATTTGGAGGGTCGTGGAAAAAATGGCGCGCGGCGGAGGGTAGGGTAAAATCCTACTAGGGCAATGCAAATGGTTCCTAAGCCCGCATAGGTTTTTTACGCGCCGCGCAACGCTGCCAACGCTAACAGGGATATACGTGTTTAGCAACCTATTATTCGTATTGATAGACGGGCAAAACTGTCCCCAGGCAATATTTTTCTGAACTTAGCTGTTAGCGGATACGGATCATAATAACAAGTACAACATCATCGATAGTCAAGAATATCAATAATATTGGATTTGAAACGCTAAATAATCATCATCATCATCATCATCTTGAAGTTGACCACAAAGTAAAGATACATGTCTCAGTTAATCACACCTGCAGTTGACGTGCAGCAAATAACATACATGTATAAAATACGAAATCAATAATATTCAAATCTAAACTGTGAAAACTGGACCTCCCTCCTCGTATCGTATTTAATTATTCAAAATTGTTGATTTACAAAAATTACACTACTTCTACAAGTCGCATCGACAGTTCTTATAATTACTTATCTAGAAGTATAACTAATTAAACCGAATGCGATTTTTTCTCAACACTCTAATAAAGGGTCTCAGTCTTAAAATTAATTTAATGGTTAATGTATAACGAGATAAATATTCCAAAATATGATCAAACACGCTTACGATTTAACTATTTTTTAATAATATTATTCTTAACAGACTTGGTTGATTGCAGGAATTGCAATTACTAAGAATTGAAGCTATGAAAATGAAATCAACATTCAAAACGGAAAATTCGAAATCTTTGTACACTTTATCCCTGATAATAATACGAATAACTTAAGAAAATTCATCTTATTTAAGTAAGCATTGTATCAATATCATGATGTCTCTCAATCTCTAAGTCGAAGGAAATTATAGTTAATTTACACCGCATGAGTCCAATTAAGGGCAACGAAATACATTGTTCCATAAATTTGCGAGTTAGATTATTCTTTTAGAATCACAGATAACTTTGAAGAAAAGCTAAAAGATATTAAATTCAATAATATTTTTCTTGAAGTAAAAAATCTTCAGCAAAAGTAAATTCTTAAAGGATCTAATACTACAGTTAAATGGTCAACGTTATCATTTTCAACAGTTTATACATCATTTTAAATCAAGACACCTTCAAAACAAGTCCAGGACCTAAGACCTTAATAGTTCATCAATGAATTCAAAATCTTTGGTATATAAAACTGATTCAAACTAAAGCTTTCTTGCATGTCCGGATACAAATCTCCAACTCTCGCACAAGTTCTCCCTCCGAACTCATCTTCAATCCACCGCTGCTGCTCCAGCCCATCTTCTACTTCGCGTTATCTCACTCGACTGAGTCTCACAAGGCCCCATTACAGCTCTTCTCTGGGGTTGGGGGCGTCACGTTAACCACCAGCTCCCCGGACTGAGACAGGATAGCATTCCTCCCCGGGGCGGCACCCCCTCCTTCCAGGATAGCATTTCCCTGCAGGATAGCATTTCCTTCCAGGATAGCATTTCCCTGCAGGATAGCGCCCGCAGCCCGCGGCGCGGACTCGGGGCTCCCTCCGCCGTCCTTGCCGCCTGTGGGTGACAGCGCCCTCTGATAATCATTGTCACCGCACCCGCTGAACACCCCCGAGTCCACGTTGGGCGTGGCAGAGTCCCCTGGGGGCGGCATCCCGCCCTCCCCCGCCTCGTCCGTCAGACAGTTAGCAGGAGGCGAGGGGTTGGTGGGGGTGGAGGTGTCAATAGGGGTGAGGGTGTTAGTCGGCGTGATGGTGTTGTTCTCGTCGGCAACACTCTCTGCTGAGGTGTTAGCGTCCGAGGAGTTAACGACTTCCATGCCTTTGTTGGCGCCCCACGACAGCGACCGGTTGTGACTCTTCTTCTTCTTCTTGGTCTTGCCCTTGCCGAAGCTGGGGAACTTGCAGAACACTTTGGGGGACTTGGTGACGGGCGGGGCGGTGGTGTTCAGCTGCTGGGATAGAGGATCCTCTGCAGCCTCCTCCGTGCGGGGTGGGACGGAGGGCGGGGACTGGCGCCCCCACGACTTAGTGCGGCGGTGCCCCTTCTTGGAGGGTGGGGTGACTTCGCTCGAGGTGGAGGCTTCACTGCCTTCTTCTGGGAGCATGGGAACCTGCAAGGAAGGGTCTGTGAGGGAAACGAGGTTTAATAAGTACTTTGATGACGGGTTCAAAGTGCCCAATTTTCCTGGAATTCCCCTGATATTTTGTAAAACACGATTTCGGAAAAGGGTTGTCTAGAAAATGTATCAAAACTTTGACGGTGGCGTTGAGTCCATACTTCCAATACTGCCTTGGACCGAAAATGGGGCACAAAGATAAAATTTTACTGGAAGGAGATAGCGCTTACCTGTGTCAAAATCGGATCAGAGTGAGTTAAGCCCCTGCGAAATATAAAAGTCCTATAAAAATTTTGGCATTGGCCCCTTTTTTGTTGGTACATCAACATATTGTCTTGACTAACTCACATCCCCAAATCGTGCTTTCCAAAGTATACAAGCTGAGCCCCCTTTTTCCCTTTAAAACAAAAGAATATGGAAACAAGATTTTCTCCTCCACAACTCTATGGTTTGTACTTGTAGTTTGTATATTCGTTCCGGCGTTCTCTTAACATTCTTGAACCCTAACTCATATGTGTGCACATGGATCGATCGATAAAAACGCTTTAAAATATTTTACTTTCGATAGAGATATTCTATGAAAAGTAAATAATGCTTACTGAAAAATGAACGCCTTCATATCATTATCAATTCCTTCTTTGGTTGATGCATGTTTACACATATGGTTAATTGTCAAAGGGTGTAGCGAAGAACTAAAATTCATGCACTCAAGAAACCAAAAGTTAAAGAGGGGCAAGAATCACAAGAATACACACAATATTCTCACCCTCTCCCTACAAAAGCTTATTCTGGGAGATTCAAGGGCTGAACTTCACAGTTCTACGGACATTACAAGAGTTAATTCCTTGTATTGGGTACTGTTTGGATTGATTTTCAGATTTACAAAATACATAGACGTATGGCGCGCATGAAAGTGATCTATTTGAGATATCTGCCGCGCTGCGTGTTCTATATCTGAGGATACGAGTGCGTGCAGAACACGAGTTTTCTTTCTTTGCATACTTCCCCAGTCCGAGGGATGTATACTGTTTAGACCACAGCCCGGAGGGCGAGTGTGTAAACCAATATATGGACCCTATCAGGCAAGTTTCTATTATAGATACTTCTAATGAAAACGTCAGAGGTGCATATAACTGTCTATAAAAGCCAAAAATCATCTGCATGAAATCTAAACTACAGGTATATTCTGACGACTAATGGTTAATTATAATTTAGATAAAAATCCCATCCTCCGGTCATAACGTCAATGAACCAAAGATATAAGCCGAGGTTTGAAGGGTACAAATGTCGCACCTCGTTGGAATCGAAGTAGAAGAGAGATTTGGAGCTGGAGGAGGGTGTGCCCCCACTGCTGCGCCTGTTCAGCCGGATTTTAGAGAAGTCGAAAAACTTTGCCGTGTTCTCCTTCTCATCAATTGGCTCTGCGGGGTTGAAAGGTTGCTGTTAGGAATACGGTTATTATTGACACAATAATTGAGAATGAGTGACAGAAAATTCGAAAGGAGGTTCGATAGCCGATGTACTTGTGCAGTTAATGATAACTTTACATTTCATGTGTTTTGGCGAAATGATTACTCCGGTCACGCAATATTGAACTTCACCTCAAGATGTCACGCGTTATATTCCTGAACTTCACAAGATGTCACGCGTTATATTCGTGTTTTACTATTAATACACAGGATAGCACGCGTTGGGGGGTGGCCGACATATTTTTTTGTTTTTTTTGTTTTTTTGTTTTTTGTTTTTTTCAAAAAATCACATTTACCTTAACAAAAACAAAAAAAACAAAAAACAAAAAACAAAAAAATACAAAAATACAAAACAAAAAAACAAAAAAAACAAAAAAAAAACAAAAAAACAAAAAAAACAAAAAATACAAAACATAAAAAACAAAAAAAAAAAAAACATAAAAAACATAAAAAAAAAAAACAAAAAAATACAAAAAACAAAATCATAAAAAACAAAAAACATGAAATACAAAAATTACAAAATAGATTAGAAAACAAATAAAAGAGTAAATATAATACTATTGATAAGGTTGGCGTAGTAACCTTCTGCTGAATTGAGTGTGGAAAATCCATTTTCACATTCATTTTGTCAGTTCGAGCCCACATAACCAAACCTTATTCTAACTCGGAACAAACAACATTGGTCACGTATTTCTTATCAATTCCTTCAACTCATCGACGTGAATACTCAGTAGCTGTGAAATACAGAACTGGCATCAAGTTTACGTGTTTCTATCTCATCTGAACTTGTTTCAATGTAATCCAAGTCGAATGACCTATGCAAATATAAATTTCTTGAAATCCCATAATTTCTAGAAAACATCCACGTGAACTTACGACTACAATTTCATCGTAGCTTTCTCATTCCTATTTATTGAGGCATTGAGAAACTATTATCACTTCGTCATTGTATCACCATATAGGGCTACATTCTAAATTTTCGGTCTTAAACGTAATTTCGTTTGGCAGTTACATTTTAGAAGCCTCCTGTGACAAAATTTTCGACCGATCGCCTTAAATTGAGAACTCCTCTATTGCTAAATCTCTAGGTCTGTCCAATGTGTATCGAAGTAAAACACAATCTGAAAACTCTCTGAGTTACAGATGTTCAGAGTAGGAAAGGAATAGTTCTATCGCAAAATACTTTATTAGAGTGGTTTCACTCGATTTTGAAGACGACACCATGGCAAAATGGGCACAAACCAAATTCCCTTTCATATTTTTTGTATTTTTTGGTTTTCATAATTTTTGGTTTTTTATGTTTTGTTTTTTGTTTTTTTTTGTATTTTTTGTATTTTTTGTTTTGTTTTTTGTTTTTTGTTTTGTTTTTTGTTTTTTTTTGTTTTTTGTTTTTTTTTTTTTTTGTTTTTTTTTTTTTTTTTTTTTTTTTTGTTTTTTTTGTTTTTTTTTTTTTGTTTTTGTTTTTTCAGAAAACAACATTTACCTTAACAAAAAAACAAAAAAACAAAAATAGGTCGACCCCCCCCCCCCCCACGCAGCGTTTCATTTGACCACAAACCTGGAGTTAGACCTATTCTGCTGTTGTCTTCGTTGCTGGTACTCGTTGAAAATGTTGGTCTGAAAATGAAAATTATTATCGACAGGAAATTATCTTTAACATTGTGTAACAAGTGCGCAATGATTGCAAGATCGAATGGGTCGCAATAATAAATTAAACCAAAACTCACATAAAACAAGAACAAAAAGCGCCGACATCCCATTGACACAAAGCTATAATACTCCAATGGCACACTCACTTTCGCTTGTGGTTCTTCTTCCCTTCGGAATGTGCGGAGTCCGTGCTCGCTTTCTTCTTCCTGGAGAAAACGTAGCCTTGCTTCTCCGTACACTTCTCACTGTACCGCCGTCTGGGGAAGTTCGGGGATTAAGTGTTTTCCGGTAGTATAGCCCCCAATTTCAATATTATAATTAGTTCTTTTTCTTAATTTCAATAATGTTCATGATGTGGTATCGTTCTTTACTTCTCAACTTAATCCTCAATGTTGTCTTGGTGGCGTACTAATCCTCAATTTATATAGGCAGTGTCGTGGTTGCTAGGATGGTTGCTAATGTGAAATGTTTGCTAGGTTGGTTACTAGGATGGTTGCTAGTAAAAACACTTACTGATAATCATGAGTGTTGGAAGAGGAAGAAGAGGAATTGTTGGCAATAGTGGTTGTGTTCATGGTGTTACACGGCTTAGTAGCCACTGACCAGCCCCTTACTGCTTCACTCGTGTTGCAGCCCTGGTTTAACAACATCTGAAAGAGATCAATGAAGTGAAATGTAGCAAATGGAATGCAGGGATTTTAAGGTTTTAATTACAGAAGATTTCAGTACACTTTTATAACTATAACTATAATTTTTATACTAACTATCTTTGGAATAGTAATGTGGGGAGTTTAATCGAAATAACAGTTACTAAAATAATTTCTAGAGAAGTCAATATCTCCTTGCTGATAACGGATGAGGTGATTTGTGAGTAACATTTTAATTTCAGCTTTTAGATCGGTTTGTTATTAAATCACCACCAGCGCCCATCAGTAACAGAGGTTGTGAATACCGAGAAATATCATGACGTTTTCTTAGGTCACGTGACTAGTCACGTGACCTGTCACGTGACTACTCACGTGATGGCAAGGTGCGCCAGGAGCACAATAGGAGCACAAGAGAAGAAAATGAAATGAACAGTAACCAAAGTTCATTTAGTCCATAATGTGCATGTCGGAACAGATAAAGCCAAACAATAAATTTCGCCAATCCATCAATTTCATCATTTTAATCAAATTGATTTTAAGTACGTTGAGCAATAAATAATGTTTGTTATTGAAAGCCAGTTCGTAAATGCATGCGAAAAGCATTTATACAAACAAAGAAACAATACTGCGAAAATTATTCGTATTCCTCGGAATAAGGCCAAACAGTTCATGATATAAAGGGGGGTTGGGCGAGGGAGCGTTATTGCTGAAGTTGTCGTAAGTTAGTAAGTCTTCCAAACCTAAATTTCACTATTGTTGTTTTAGCGTTCTAATTCTTAATTTCAATAAAGTTTTACCTTTAAAATTACGTTTTCCCATTTTTACCTTTTACTTTTTAAAATGATCGATAGATCGATGAATTGATGAACCAATTCTAAAGAAAATCTATACACCCAAATTGATGTAACTGTATCTTGAATGAAAACATTCATTATTATTTATTGTACCAATGCTTAAAACCTAACTATAAGTATTATCGGATTGTGATAATCTACAATTTTTCAACCGTGTTGTATTACGCCGCGCTCTGGTACTTTTTCGCAGCGCGTAACAGCGCGCAAATGTGCCTCACTATTTTTTGCACAGAATGTACATTTGCGCGCTGTAACGCGCCGCAAAAAAGTACCCAAGCGCGCCGCAAAAGGTCGAAACACCACAGTAACGTATATTCCCAACACAGGATGCTCCGTTATTGTCTTATCCTCATAGCCCTCTTCATTCTCTCGGAATGCTTGACACCGAAAAAGGCACCGAAACCCAAGAAGAACCAACAAAGGAAAAGACCGCCGCCAGAAAAAATGAGCCGAGCAAGGTTGAACCAGAGAAGCAAAATTCTGTCGAGAAAGAAAATCATGAAATTGCAGAGCAGGAGAAAGAGAAAAGTATGGACGACTTCGGTGAAAGTGATGAAAACGTAAGGCGTGGTAAAACAATGCATGATTTACCTAGTGATGGGGGAGCAGACCAGCAACCTCATAATGGAGATCCAAAAGTCGAGAAAAATGGCAGAAAAATGCATCCCCCACCCCATGGAGACCCAAGAGGTGAGGCGAATGGCGGAGATATGCCCCCTCCACCCCACGGAGACCCCAGAGATGAGATGAATGGCGGACATATGCCTCATCCTCCTCCCCACGACAGCAGAATGTTGCCTGAGGAAAACACTCCCACAGACGAGGAGATGGATGACACGGTCTATTGGGACAAGCCATTCGAGAAAAGGAGGGATAAGGTCGATTTGAAGGACCTATCAGATCTGCTGGAGGTTATCCAACTGGGAGAGTCGGTCCTGTCTAAGGCATCAACTAAAGCCTGGGTGTGCGAGACACTAAAACAACTCCATGCCCATATTGCAGTGCAGGCCGTCCTGATGAAGCAAAGTATGGATACGGAGGAGAAAATGATGGAGATCATGAAGGGAGGGGAGGATTTGCTTGACGTCCTGGATGAATCGGAAATGAAGTCATCCATCAACAAGAGACTTTACCTGAACTTCGTATGGGATTACTGTAACATGGGAAATGGAAATTAAAATGGACTGGATTGGGAGAACTTCTGTGATTAGACGTACGGTATCTGTGTCATCGGACTACTCGCCCCCCCCCCTCTAGTTTTCAAAAGGCCTCTCCTAGAAAAATCGTTTGGGGGGGCCTTGGCCCAACCTAGCATTTCCTCAAAAATTTGAACGTCAAAATGAAGTGTAAAATCAAATTCAAATAAACTGAATTTTCCCTGAAATCCATCAGAATCAAAACAAACAGAAAACATGATTTTAGTTGTGTTTCTATGTAAAATTAGGGCTTTTAAATGTGAAATTCGCTTATGAAAATTTAGGTTCCCTTAGAATATGATATGAATTAATTACTAAAGATTATGTTCCTTGAATATTTGAATGGCAGTTAATTGTATCCAGTAAAAAGTGTTTCATTGACTTCATCATGTTAAGTTCCGAAAAGAGAATGGAATCCTCGAATACCTGATGAAATTTAAATTTGAAATGGAACTGTTCGAGCAATTACTCACTGGAGCTCCTGTCTAGCACAAAAGTAAAAGCCTGACAAGCCCTAACCAGCGTTAAACCGAGATATAGCAACTCAGTATAGCAACATAAACGGAGAGAATCTGTTATTGGGGCGTCTTATCGCAGTGTCTCGACCTCTTGAGTGCGGCACATTACGATGCTTCTTTGCGGCACATTACGATGCTTCTTTGCAGCGCATAACGGTGCTTCTCTGCGCGCATGACGGCGTGCCAATGTACTTTCAATGTCAAAACATAGCGAAGAAAAATACTGCATTTCTTGGCAATACGCATGTGCCTGATAGCTCGATTACAGGGGGGCTCGATATAGAAGCGCGAATTTCCTGTTCGCGCGTCAACTTTCTATAAAAATTCCATCGAAAGAACATCCCAGTGGAATCTTTTGAAAATTGGAGTCAAAGTGGCTTTTTTTAGTTTGGGGTAGAGAACAGCTGGTTTTGACATGTTTTCACTAAAATGACCGGAAGTGCAACAGTGTTTTCCATTGAATGTTAGTAACTGAGTTGTCGCCACCTCTGAGATAGGTTTCTCAAATTTCCACAAAACCGCAAATTATACGTGTGTGATACTGGTTTAACAGTATATCCACGTACGTACATTGCGCCGCGCGATCGGAAATTTCAGAAGAATCATCATTTCTCGAGGTCGCGACACCTGCGTCATAGTTTTAAAATGTTGATGATGGCCATTTAAATTTTAAATAGTTTTTAATGAAAAATTTGACCAAACAATAGAAAATATCTCGCAGCTGGTTCGGGAATGCGGTGGCTGGTTTGGGAATGCAGCGGCTGGATTCGGATTGGGCATCGGGAAAGGTCGATATGATATTCAGCTCTATGAATTTCTTTACTTTGATTTCATTATTTATGAAATGTTTCAAGGAGCGTTTATTTCGGATTTAAGCTTTTTTCAACTCATTACTCGAAAAGTTGACTGGGAATTTAATTCCCAAATTCCCCATGTTATTCTTTTGGGAAGCACACAATTTTGTGCGTCTTTCCGAGCCCTCCATCAATTGAGCGATCTGGACACAATATATGCGTTGGAAAGTACATATACACCGCGTAACAGACCACGCATATGAAATTGAAAAGTTCAATATACATCGCCAACAACCTCAGCAGACCGACAGATAATAGATATCTGCGTGGAAATTTGTAAAAAAATGAGGAAATTTTGTAATTTGGGTAAAAATTTTTGGTGAACGACAGAAAATAATCAGCAATTGAGTAGTTGAAAAGAAGAATTTTCATTTATTAAAAATTTCACAAGGCCCCTACTTGCCATTCAATAATATCTTTTGAGATTTTCTATTACCAGCTACTTTGAAATCAGCGTTAAAATCATGAAGGGAAGACAATTTCATCTACTTAGGGCCTCTGGCCCTGATGGCTTCCGCCCCCAAACCCCTGCTTGTCATAATTAATGTTTCTTTCAGGATGGTCCATCATCAGAAGCCTTGAAATTTGGCTTAAATTAGAGTGAATATCAGAAGGAAGTGAAAATTTCAGTTCACACTGAACATATGGCCTCACGTTCTGAGATGAGGCTGCCAGAACCAGATGCTCTGCAGGATATCTTTTCCAGGACATGATGCAAAAAGCCAGAAAATTCACCAACAGCAGTTCACTGCCGAATTCTAAATCTCTTAACTTCTTAATAACAAGTGAGGAGGAGCTAGATCTACATTTCACTTCTTATTTGAAACACGTGGGGTTGACACTGTGTTACCATGGTACCAAATGCATACTAAAAGCATTTTACGGTGTACATATTAGAGCATTAAAAATCAAACGTCACACTTGTAGAATAATAAATTTATATTTGATATTCTTAAGTTCTTAAGCCCGGAAATAGTACAATTTTTCAGTTTTTTTTTCAATTTCGAGTGATTTGGTACTGGAAGAACGTATTGCTGCCTTCGTCGAGTTCCTTTCATTCATAGCGACTCATGGCATTACAATCAAAGCATCATCTTTAATATGGATTATCCGAAAGGTTTGGTGAGATTGTAGTGGAAAATATAGTTCCTCAAAAGTACTAATCACGCAACATTTTAGGTTACATGAAAAGGCCACTTCTCCTCATCCTAGTGACCTTGTTGGTATCCCGAGCAGCCTATCAAAACAGGAGGGCCTCCTTCAGACCACCGCAGTTTGACAACAAACCGGGCACACGCCCGGACGACCACGCGTCACTGCTCATTGCGGGCGACGGCTTCGGCTACGGCCTCTCCAACCTCTTCGAGATGCTTCAGACAGGAGGCACGCTGCTGAAGGGTGACGTGTCCGCCAAGGAGTGGCTGTGTGGCTCCCTCCGCCTGATCGGCGCCCCGGAAATCCTTACCCTCATGGAGGACAAGGACATGGAAGTGGCTGGGGTTATCCAGGCCCAGCTGGCAGACACCATGGGGAACGCCAGTACAGTGTCTTCAGCTCGCCCGCCAGGAAAGCAAGGTAATTTGAAACCCTCTGGCTCACTAAGGAAACAGAGCATGTACAATGGGCTGAATCCCTCGAATGTCCTGATGGGAGTACGGAAGAGCTTAAGCATCGATATGTTGAAATCTCCTGAGGAGGAAGAGGAAGTTAGATCCCCCTCAGGCCCTTCAGGCGGCTCTTCTTCTCTACCTGGCTTTAATAAATTGCCCGGTTTTAACCTGCCATCCGGCGGTGAAACGCCCCAGCAAGGAGGGCCTTCGGAGTCCGGGGGATATCTTTGCCAGGCGGCATTTCTTTTCCGGGTGCTCCGGCAGTTCCGGGCGAGTCAGCGGTGCCATCGGGCGGCATGAACATGCCAGGCGGCATTTCTTTTCCAGGTGCTCCGGCGTCTTCGGGCGAGTCAGCGGTGCCATCGGGCGGCATGAACATGCCAGGCGGCATTTCTTTTCCAGGTGCTCCGGCAGTCCCGGGCGAGTCAGCGGTGCCATCGGGCGGCATGAACATGCCAGGCGGCATTTCTTTTCCAGGTGCTCCGGCAATCCCTGGCAATCCAGGGGTGCCATCAGGATTTGCGATGCCTGGCGGTAAGAGAAAGAGGCGAGCAAGTAAAAGTAAATCTGAAGAAACCTCTCCTTCAGATGAAGAAGTAAAGAAGAAAGAGGCGGATGATGCGTTTGCGGAGAAAATGGCGTCCTTGGACAAACTCAGTGACAATTACCAGGATCTCATTCAGAAACGACTGTTCTTCAGCTTCCTCAGGAGCTACTGCAGCTTTTAGTACGGTCAATATGGACGAGAGTTTCAGTTGGCACACAGTAGATGATTATGTAGGTGTATTTTATTAATTTTTGTCAAAAGAGTTTTAGATCGCTTTATCGGCATTACGCAGAGTGATTTTTCTCAATTAAAAGAAAGTGAATATGAACTACTGGTGAAATGATCAAGTTGTGCATGCTAAAATTCTATTTTCTTCATCTTTTTAGGGTTCGTACTTACCAGTTACCAGACATTCGCTGCGAATGTGGTATTCTTGTTGATGAGGTAAATTACCGATTGATGTTTAATGATTATCAATATCAAAAAAGTTTCTCATTTATCCTTTATTATCTATACAGACAGCTGCTAGGATACAGAAAGTTGCTAAGACACAGACAGTTGCTAGGATACAGACAGTTGCTAGGATCTTAGGATAAACACAG
This sequence comes from Beroe forskalii, assembly GCA_011033025.1. Classification (NCBI taxonomy): domain Eukaryota; kingdom Metazoa; phylum Ctenophora; class Nuda; order Beroida; family Beroidae; genus Beroe; species Beroe forskalii. The sequence continues at coordinate 51,243 of WFMF01000659.1, read as the reverse complement.
TTGCTAGGACACAGACAGATACTAGGATACAGACAGTTGCTAGGATACTGAAACTTGCTAAGACAAAGACAGTTGCTAAGTCACAGGCAGTTGCTAGGATACAGCCAGTTGCTAGGATACAGACAGTTGCTTAGACATAGACACTGGACAGTTGCTAGGTCCTAGGATACAGACAGTTGCTAGAATACAGACAGTTGCTAGGATACAGACAGTTGCTAGGATACAGACAGTTGCTAAGTCACAGACAGTTGCTAAGACACAGACAGTTGCTAGGATACAGACAGTTGCTAGGATACAGACAGTTGCTAGGATACAGACAGTTGCTAGGATACAGACAGTTGCTAGGATACTGTAGTACTGTACACAGACAGTCACCTGAAAGTATTTCTTGGGGTCCTCTCCATCATCCATCGCTGTGTTCGGATAATGAAATATGTGTTTGAAGTCCTGAGGCTCGCTTATATCCATGCTGTGCATCTTCTTTGTAATCTTCCTCTTACTGCAAACAATAAAGTGATCCATGCCAACTTTGGAACTGTATTTAATGGCTGCTTCATGGCGCAATAAACGTTTGGGGAACATAACTTATTCTAGAGAGCAATATAACTATCGAAATACTGTACACTAATTATTGCAGGTTTATCTACAATTCAAGAGTCATTATATAGAGGGCGGGGTATCGTATATTTTTTTAAACTTTTCGGCTTTTGTACAATTATTTTTCTACATACAGTGAACAGTCAGATTCACAGGTTAAATGTACAGAAATATACACTAAAACCGCGTTACCCTCCACCATCCCTTGTAGGTACCTGGGGTGCGGGGTGGTTGCCATGGTGCTGCTATCCAGGCCTGTTTTCCTCTGACTGATCACCATCATACACAGCTCCAACATCATCTTGTTCATTTGCTGCAAGGGTGGGCATTATACCAATGGTATTAGCGGTAACATACCCGTGGGTCTCTTTCACTGTGACCAATCAGCACGCGAGTAAGGGTAGCAGGAACTTTTTGAAGAATTTACGTTTTTAGTTCCTTTTTATCAATGAAGCTATGGTGGATTATGCTTTTGCAATTCTACTAAAACATGTTCTCACCGCCCATTTTCTCAAACCTGTTGTTCATGGTGGAAGGAGGCTTTCTCTTGCTGGAGAGTGTTAGCTTTCTGCTCTATCTCCTCCTGCTGCTGTTTCACCTGGATGGAATCCCGTCATTTGCTGAATAAGCGACGACATTCTGAATAGGACGAATATGATGAAAAGATTAAATGTAAGATACTTCTGAGATACCTGATTAGCCCTTATTTAACCTGGATTTGGGCTGGAGCCAAAAACAACGAATTGAGATCTTTGCTCTCCTCAATTCGCTCACCTACTCCTTCTTTACTTTCCTTCCTTCCTGCCCCATCACTTCCCCACTTTCCTCACCTTCTGCCCCCTATTTTTCTCTCCTTCTCACCACTTTCCTCGCCTTTTACCACCTCACTTTCCTCACCTTTTCCTCCCTCTCGTTGAGCTGGTCCTCCTTCTCCTGCAACTCCATGTAAATCAGCTCCAACTCCTCCTGCCACTCCTGCCTCATGGAGTCTATCTCCCGGTTACCCAGGTTCACGAACTCCGTTTTACTGATCTCCTCTAGGGTACTCGTGATGCTGGCAAAGGTGGGTCGCGCCTTCCTGTCGTACTTGAAGATTGCTGGGGGAGGAGGAAAGTTTGAAAGGGGAAAGGGAGGAGAAAATTGGGAAGGGGTTCGGGAGAGGGCGAGGATTATGAAGGGATAAGGTGAGAAAATTTGGAAGAGATTAGGGACGAGGGTGGGGAACGAGGAAGGATCTGATAGGCGATTGCAATTTCTAAACTATGGAATTTTTCCTCAGATTGAGCCCAATATTTTCGTAGTGGAATAATGCAGGAATGTCATAAACAATTTCTAAACTATGGAATCTTTCTCAGAGTGCGCCCAATGTTGTCGTAGTGGAATAATGCAGGAATATCATAAAACGCACTTACAGTTCAGGAGATCCTTGATGTCTGCAGGGCATGTCTCAGGGATGGGCAGGGTCAGTTTGCCGGTACCTAGTTTGTACTGGACCGCGCAGTCCTCAAACTTGGAGAAGGGGATTTCACCTGTTAGCATCTCCCATACCACCACACCGTAACTGAAGGGGGCAGTTATATAAAGCGAGAAAGGAAGCGGATATTTGCGTTTAATTAATAATTGTCCACTGTCCAGAAATGAATCATGCAAGATTAAAAAACTCACTTCAACCAAAACTCAGAATTAGATACTGATAGCACTTTCTCGATCAGAAAAAAGAGTTGCAAAATGGAGTTAAGAGTAACGATTTAATTTTCTCCCCAAACTACTTCTGAGACTATTTCGTACCTCCATACGTCACTGGTCTGACTGTATTCGGACCTCTGCAGAACCTCAGGACTCATCCAACGGAATGTACCCATTTTACTGAGATTAGCGGTGCGTTCCACCTTCCGTGCCATGCCGAAATCTGGAAGAAAGGAAGACCTGGATACAATTGAATCTCCAATTGTATCAAAAGGAAAGAGGTTCAGAAATTCAGAATATTTTGTAGGCCAAGAAGGTAGAAATCGTGAAGCGAAAAGCGTATCGCATTAGAAATCTCACCTGTGATCTTTATTATGTTTTCCATCATGTCCGTCGTCTGGATATCCTTTGCCAACAAAACTGCGAAAGTCAGGTACGTGAATGGAATTTACACCCGTGTTTTACACTCAAATCTACCAAATTACACTCGCGAACGTACGTGCGCGCAAAGGTCACTGCAAATACGGAGCAAAAACTAGCAATACCATTCAGCAACAAACTGCATTGAAAGAAAATGCTAGATCATGGGGAAACATGAAATATTGAAAGTGAGAGGCGAACTTTTTTTTATCTTTTTACTACTCCATACCCTCAATAGTACAAACATGCAGGATAAATTGAAATAAATATAAAGCATATATTGAAAATTCTTGAAAACAACTCACTGTTCCCGCTCTTGAGGTCTCGGTGAATTACTTTCTTTGAGTGGATGTATTCCATGCCCTCAGAAAGCTGCTTCGACCAGTTAACTATCACATTTGCAATGCGTTTCTATAGTTTCTATTAGTCAATGTGCATAGTCATAAAAGCATAGTCAAACAAAAGCATAAAGCATCACAACACTTGTTTTGCTAAAAGGGCTCAATTTCATTTTATTGAGAGAGAAACATGGTTCGTTGAACGAAAATGTTCAATATTAAAGAATTAAAATCGAGATTTAAAATCGTTTAGAGCTATCAATAATAATCTACAGTCACTGTTCAAAAAATAAAAGTGATTTTGCGAATTTCTGCAGAAAATACCCAAAATACTGTAAAAAGCATCAAAAAGCAAAACACTTTTCCTTTTGAACACTGACTGAACCTAACTATTTCACCTACTTGCTGGGAGACCATATAACTTGATCACATCGTATAGAGAACCACCGTAAGCGAACTCAAGCACAAGACACAATTTCTTAGGAGGTCTTATGCACACCTAGAGAAATCGTGGGTTTAAATGGTTTAATATTTAAATGAATTTGTGAATGTATTGAAAATTTTAAGGGTGAGCGGACAAAATTCCCGGCAATTCCCCACTCTAATCGCTGATGATGACGTCATCAAATCCCCGCTCAAAACCACGTACCCCATAAAGAGATGTGATGTTCTGGTGTTTCAGTTCGTGGATGGTATGTGCTTCCAGCAGGAACTCTTGGTAGACATCCGTGTCTAGGTTACCGATAATCTCCCGGGCTTCCTTCACTGCTACCTGTGATAACATGGTTTACCCATAAGTTTGCGCATGCAGCGTTGATCGAAAGATCTATCGAAAGAACGTGCAATCTTCAAAAAATATTTAATGAAAAAAGCGAATTGCAGCATTGCCCGCACACTGTAATTTGCGCGTTCCTCTACCTCTGAAAGGTAGAACACCCGATACATTTCGCGGAGGTCGGCACCGGCTCTTTTATTTTCGGATTGCTACGACACTGGGCCTAACTTAGCATTACCATGGATAGGCCCTACCACCCAAAACATAAATATTAAACACAACCGCCAGACAAACCTTTGGATTATACAAACCTTTGGATTATACATTGAATACACGATAACAGATTAGTAATTTGTATACATAACTCCCACCTAAATCACAATATATCATAACATCATTATACTCTTAGTAAAACCCAGAACAGCGACTGTCAGTACATCTTGTATTATACGACATATCTAATCCATTAACACTGGCTGCTATACAATAATTATAAAGTGCAATTCCCATGGGACCACATCTATGAAATACGACACATTGATCATCATTCCCACACAACAAATACCTTCCCATACAACAAATACCTTCCTCAACCTCCTAATCTTTGTGATAGCAGGCAAGTATTCTGTGACAGAATTCACAGAGTTGTACGACAGGATTAGCAGCAGTCCTGTGACAGAATCAACCACGGTTCTGTCACATTTTGCTGCGTTTATATTCCAGTTCATAGCAATTAATGCCACTATCATGCGACGTTGTATTTGGTGTTTATATATATATATGGCAGCCGATACACAGATTATCTCGTATTTTATCATCGAGATTTGGTTTGCAAGTGTTACATACATCCTTAAGTACAAACCATCAATAAATGCTCGCCATCGCATGGATATATTCAAATTGAAATGCGACGGATATGTCATTGAAATTTGATATAAAACTTTCATGCAAGGTCTGTCACTGAAATGCAGTGGGTTCTGTCACAGAAATGCAGTGGGTTCTGTGACAGAACTGTAGCATAACCTGTCACAGAACTACAGCAGTTATGTCATGCAACTTGAGGGAATTCTGTCACAGAATTTCTACCTCTATCACAGAACTGTCGCAGGTTCTGTCACAAAACGCCTGCGTGTGTTCTCATCAATCAGATTAATATTTCACGAGTCTTGTAAGGATACATGAATTTTATACAGTCATCATGAAACACAGACTTGAATTTTATACGTCCATAGGATTAATACTAAATATTCTCTGACTCGTTGTCAATAAAACAAAACAATTTAACCAAATAGGGCATTCAATATTCAGGAACTGTCTTCGCATTAACTGTTTAATCAGATCCTGTATTCTCCTTGACTGTAACTCATACAAAATAACTGAAACAATAATTCCAATCTTTGGCCGGTCTTTTTAACCGGCCCAATGAAGAAAGGCGTTTTGTCCCAAAAGCTGGTTAAATACTTAAATAAGATATACACTCCATTCATATACTTTCATGTCTTTGACTCAATGAGAGTATCAGTAGGCACCCTTTATAAACATTCAAGTGGTATTCAAATCAAAGCAACTGACCTCCTTGTTGTTGTACGTTCCCTTGAGGATCTTCCCGAATCCCCCGTACCCCACCACGTCTCCTATCTCTATGTCGTTCACCTCGATGTTCTGGATGCTGTGCTCCTCCACAAAGTTATGCGGGAACACACCTGAAGCATGATATAATTTACCAAAATGTGCATTGGTTTTTATACTGCACAACACACCCTACTCCCACTGTTTTCACATTTCATCTGATGACTGATGGTACACAAAGTTATGCAGGAACAGTGAAGACACCAGTTCTGATTTAACTATTTAAGTATTTTTCCAGAACTATGAACAAAGCGGATGGTCACATGCCACTTTATAAGAAGTTTGTTTCATGGCATCTCAAATCGTTCGATATAACTTCATAAAGTCTGCCTCTCAGCGTATACAAAAGTACATATACATCCAGAAGGTTCATAGTACACAATATGTTTTACACCTCGTTTATACATTTCAATGAAGCCCAGTGTGGGAAATGCACCTTAAGATAAGAGAGGCACGGTAACCCAATACCTCTAATTCTATCACCAGTACCGGGGCATGTTATCAGAGGGCTCGCATGCAATAACCAAATGAAACGAGATTGTGAAACGTGTTAAATGGTAATCCAGAAATAACTTCATCCATATGAAACTCTTCTCTGACAACTTTCTATCCTGACACCTTTTTAATCTGACAACATTTTATCCTAACAGCATTTCATCCTGACATTATATTTTTATCCTGACACCATCTATCATGACACCATTTTATACTGACACCATTTTATTCTGACACCATTTTATCCTGACACCAGTTTACTCTCATACAAGTTTACTCTAGGATCAGCCAACTCTTTATCCATACAGGATAATTGAATATTAGAATACTTGACTACGCAAAACATGTTTAAATTAAGTGTTTACTGCATTGCTAAGGTAAGAGTAATGCATTTCCTGTTATGATGCTTAGTTCCAAATCGTCACACTTTACAAGGATAGAAGGATTGACCGATATTCCAGACTTCTAGAAAAGCGTATTGCACATAGCCGGATCACGAAATCAGTACTTATGTGTTGTTTATCATTGTTGTTCTAATTGTTCGAGAACATCATTATTCCCAAAACATATTAGGTCATGAATATTCTGGGGGTAGCGATTAAATACCAAGGCGAGTATTATACTCAGGTAAACATTATTTATCAGTTTCTTGGCACATTACACTTTATTACTCAATTTATAGGATGAATATTCATATATGTTTACTTCAAACGATGAAACGATATGTAGATATCATCAATTTTCTGTCAGAAATTATATATACATATATTATGTCAAAATTGAAACAACGAATCAACATATAAATGTTGGTACAATTTCAATGTAGGTACAATGATAGGGTGTAGCTTGTTAATGACTCTAACTCATAGGTACAATCAATGTTACCACTTTACATCACACAATATCGTACTTAGTATGTGTATAGCGTATTGTGCTCACTTCAATCTTTAAAGACTGAGAAGAGTGTTTTCTATGTTGTTTCTACCTCATTAACCAATGTCAGTTTTGAATTTACTGTAGTATTGCTTACAAAATACATTCAAAACATTATCCAGTAAGTGGCTCTAAGTTCGATGAGCGGAGGTCGTTTTCAGGAACACCAGGTCGAAACTGTCAAAAAGTATAAAAACTTTTGTGAATGGCCCATTTCAATGGACGCATGGTAATTAGGTTGTATCTGACCTATGAACTTATGAAGTTAGAAAATTTGTAGTAGTCAATATGAATGACACGAGTTTTAGGTAAAATCTGACCTATGAAGTTAGAGGATTTGGAGTTGTCCGCGTGTTTGTAGATCCTGCCTAACCACCAGCCTTTGTCTCCACTCAGAGCAGCGTCCTTCGAGTAGATCTGAACCTGAAATAGGACGAAATTAGCACAAATTATTATGGATGGCGTATTATTTTACCCACAGGTTCACTTGACATTGACCAATTAGCGCGCTAGTCGGCTGCTAACTAGGTAGCTGATTGGTCAATCTTTGGACGATTTCTCGATTCTATGGGTAAGCTAATTATATATATAGATAAGAATACAATTTGAAATGGAGATTTGTATTTCAAATTCTGGTAAACAATGTCTGAGAATTAAGATGGTGCGTGATATTTTAGAAGTGTTAGCATAATCGAAAGTGAAAGTGTTTGGATAATCTAATACTTAGAGGGACGTCACAGGTGCGTCACGGTCTCACTGTCACTACTGTGCTAAAAATAGAAAACGATTTCCAACTGATGACCAGAATTTAATCAAAACTCGGTGTTGCAAAATAAATTAACATATTATTATTAGAAAATGTTCCTCAAAATTTTGTTACACTAGAAGTAATTCAATCAGGACGAATTCCGTAAATTCCGGGCAGTCATCTGAATGACATTTTGCGTCATTTCATCGGCATTTGAACTCATAATCAACGGCACTGAGCACTCTCAACTCATGGAATCAAGTTGTGTTGCAAACGAGCGCCAGGTGACTAAGTCTTTCGTCATTATCATACATTAGAATGGGGAACAGCCTGTTCCGAACAGGCAATGGAAAAAAGAGAACAACCAAATTTATATGGGAACACATTATATCATGGCCTGAATCGATAAAAGGGAGCGATATTATCTTTATCTCCATTACCCCATTACAAGGGTAACCATGCAAAGAATGCGTACTGTAAATTATCATTCCACACATCGCGATGACGTTTTCCAGTATTTATAGCATTTGATTAGAGAAAGACAGAACCGATTATATTCTACTGATGTTATTGAACGAAAGAGGATGAGTTTAATAAGATTAGATGCACAGCTAAATCATTAAATTTATATATTTTGTACAATCGGACATCCCAAAAACTAGAAAGCTAGGGACTGCAACAAGTCAAGACATGCTAAAACTGGATAGGTGGGTGAGTTGTAGCCTTCTGGTGTTTTCTGGAAGATTCAATGAAATTGAAGATTGAACAATGGATACGTTATATGGTTGATTATAAACCGACTGATTCTCTTACCTTATCACCCCTCCTGAGAGAGAGTTCATCCTTGTTGCTGCTTGAATAGCTGTAGATAGCGGTGGCAAGTTGGGGTGCTTTGATTACAGGCATGGTAGAAACTCCCTGGACAGTCTCCTGTTTTAGCTTCCTCTAGAGAATATATCTTCAGGAATTCTTCTTTTTCAGGAATTCCTCTTGCTTATCTTCTACTTTTCTTTCTGTTTCTCTAGTCTGTATCCTGTATCTTTCCCCTGTTCTCGTGTCATCTCACGATCACATGAGAATCCACGTGACATACGCTCATAGCTCGGTAGCTAAGAAGATAACTGGTAAAAATCTTACTCGTGGCAATTTGATAATTTTGTTTTTGAAAAGACATGGAAATATCAAATGAGATTCGAATTCGTTGCGGGAACGACATAAAAAAGCAAAGAGCATTAAAAACTTAAATCACGTTTGGGGAATTGGGAAAATGCTAAACTTCTCTAATCTTAAACTGAACTCGCGGTGATTGGGTGCCCTGGAATGTGAAATATTCGATGAATTTTGTTTACTTATATTACGGCGCCTTTTGGCAGGAATAATTAATGGATCATAATCAAGTTATCATATTTTTGCAAAGACTATAAAAAGGGAAAACCTCATCTGTTTTACATGCTTCAAATCGCAGAGATACCTCCACAATCCACATTCCACGGTAATTAATGCATCCTCCTCATTAGCAAATGTACTGCAACTCATTCCATACGACTCAGTGAAAGTGAGACTAGTACGTTAAACGACGAAATGAGCGATTAAATCTGTAAGAAGACTTGTAAGAAGTCTTTATTATTCCAAGTGATGTGTTTGCAGCCTTGAACTTTCAAGAGGCGAGTATATAAAAATTGATTTAATCTCTCTGAAATGAAACGCACACCTGTTCTTTATATTTGTTCTGTTGGACAGCGGTAAATTACTATCACTCGTTTAACTTGTATGTTAAAATTTTAGATGAAAGTATGGAACTTGTGTGAAACCGGGTGGAACATGATGAATCTTAGGATGCAAGGAAAGGCACGTAATTCTATCCTCGGCGATTGGGTTACAATTATAAAGTAGGAAAGATTGCCTTAGAGTTTATCATGGCATTGATAAGATGTGGCGGTTGATTACTTATTGCCTGGACCTGAATTTTCCATCTAGAATATTCAGAATAAAGCATAATTGCAACATAGACCATGGTTATTGATCAATTTACCGTAGTTAATTACTAATTATGAGTACATAAATTCCCAATCGCTCTGACAAGAATGAAATGCTGATATACTGAATTAAACTCTCATTAAAATGGGGCAGAAATCTTTCGTTTTACACATCATCAGTGCCTATAATGAGAATAAACTAGATTAGGAAAATAGCAAAGCAAATGTACAGAAAACCACCTAAGTCTTAAAAATGAGAGTAGAGGTATCCCAAAGGGTCATTAGAATTAATTCCAAAAGGTTTAATTGATCTTAATTTTTGAATAAATTTATGTTCATTGATTTCTAAATTTTTGGGACTAGGAATTCATTAAGATAAGAATTTCATAAGAGGTATTAAAATTAGCTTTATCTAAAAAAACCATGGTCATCGACCAAGTGAGCTCCAGACTATAAATATCGGAAGTTTCAAAATTATCTGAAAAACGAACATTCGGTTTATCTAAAAGTTCATAGAATTTCCTTCGATGTTCTGATACTCGTTCATGGAGATGTCGGACTGTTCTACCAACATAACACTTTTGGGCAATGCTTGCACACAAAAACAATAAATGATATTGTATGATTGACAACTGCCGTTAGCTGGTTTAATCTTCACTCCATTTATTTTAACTTCTCTTTGTCCGTTATCATCTTACAACACATACAGTTTCGATGGTTGCAAGGAACGGTACCCGAAATGCGACTACTAGTGGCAAACTGTCTTTGCATCAACTAGTTTACGTCTGAGAGAGTGTCCAGTTCTTTTAACTCTGGAAAACAAACCCGCTTTTGTTTTGGTGAAGGGCCGGTTGACCTGCCTGGAATCTACTCAGACTACTGTTGCTAGAAGAGAAACTCTTGGTAGAGCTAGTCAATACACTCTCATACTTATCCACCACATCCATCAGATCAGTGTCACTACCAAAAGTTGAGATAACCCTGATAGACCCCTTCACTGGGGATGAGGAACAAGTATTGAACTGTGTGAGGCGTCACGTGGGGTGGGAGCTTGCGTGGTAAGGATTTCACTTTCTTGAAATCTTCTCCACCATTTTTTCGGGAAATTGAGTTGTAAAACATTGAACAAGTTCATCTATTCTGTGGGAGAGTCTTTCATCATTATTTATGATACGCCTTAATCTCAAACACTGTGAATACACTATACTAGAGTAAACATGGTTTGATGGCAGCTCCCCATAGAACAAGTAAGCCCGAGAATCTGTTTCTTTTGTGAACAGATCTGTTTGAAGGTTACCATCTTGATCAAAACAGAACTTAATATCAAGAAAGGAAATGTATGTACAATTGTCTGCAAACCGAATATTCATCAATCAATAAACCAAATTTGCTAATTTCTGTATTTACATTATTTATAAAATCTGAATATTGTCTTTTTGCGCCGTCAAACAATCCAGCCCCGTCATCTATGAACCTTTTACTGATTTAACATTCGCCATGAATTCCGGTTAGAATATACAACCTTACGGAGAACATAATACACGGCTATGTTGGCAATCTGAACGCAAAGACTGCCTCCTGTTGGAACACCCTTCTTTTGTCTATACCACTGACCTTCGAATTGGCCTACTGATGCTTCCAAAACTAGCTTTTACTAGCTTGATAATCCACTTTTGAATTCATCAGACCACTGATCGAAGTTCGTCAATAGCACATGTGAGTGCTTCTAGGGTTAGATCAGGGTCAAGGGAATCATAAAGGGCCTTTAAAGTCGAAAGAAAATGTTCTCAATCGACGTTTTAGGTTGTGATCCAGGGAGTCATTGACACATTCCAACCAATGAGAGCATCGTTGGTGTCTATAAGCAGGTCTAATTAGCCTTTTAATATTAAAGTACCTATTAAGACAGGACAACCACGTTTTATTGCAGATGTTCACATACATCTGGTGACCCATTAACTACACACAATCACACATTACATCTCACAACACACATTACAAACACACAAACACACAAATAACAAATAAAACGCACTGCACACCACACAAACGCAGTACAGTAGGTACTGCACTCACACACATTCAACTCGGCGATACTAATGATAGTGCATGTGTAAAACGGATGTGTATTGTGTAACACACTGCATATAAATACACGTTTATGATGCAGTGATTATAATAACACGGTTATGAATAACAAAATTCACTTGTACTCATTATATGACTCGCAAATCGACTCAACTAAGAATTTGTAAGTTACTATCTGTATACCAATTATGCATATAAACTTTCGGAACTTTGGGCCAAATTAAGAATCAATTAACAGCATACACCCATACATTGCAACCCCGCACACTATCATCGCATGCAGAGTTCACAAAAACAGAAGAAAATACGCGCAGAAATTTGAAAAACTTGAATATTTAGACGCAGTTTATTACCGTATACGAATATTTTTGTTAAATAGTTGGCAGTGATTTTTGTTATCATAGAATTACCTGCAGCAGTCAGTAAGGCGTTATAACATGGCAAGATGAATCTTTATTTTGACGAGAAATGCATGAGATTTACATGGCAGTCTTGAGTTGGACACTATTCTAACACCAGAACACCAGTTAGCCACAGAACTAAAGGCTTGAGTTGGACACTATTCTAACCACCAAAACACAAGATAGCCTCAGTCTAACCATAGACTGACAGATTGCTGAGTGGACGATTGTCGTAAAGCCCAACTGATGGCAGATTAGCAGCAATAGGCATATTATAGCTATCATACACGCATACAGGTATAATTAATGTGAACCAATGGGGATGTTGACATTGTTCAAGTAATACGGTGGATCTGGGATGATATTATGAGGGAGGTGATTACACACTTATAACTGAAGATTCATCGGATATTAGCGTCTGAGTGCCTTGTCTCACTACACAGTAAGTCTGTAGTTAGGTAGGTTTTATTGCGGTATAATTAGCATGATAAACACAAGTACTTCTTGTTGTGTGACAATGTGTATTTGATTGCATTGCCAGGGCAGAAATGTGCAAACATTTCGTATTTTCTGATCGAAACATTACCTTAAAAGTTGGAATTAGAGTGAAGCATTTAAAGTCAAATTATCTATTAATAAATTATTATCACTTTGGTATTGTATTCAATATTCATACAAAAATTTAAGTTGGAAATTATCTATACAAATAGATTTTTATTAGCAGCAGGATTGATTAGCCAGTATCAAGGCATGAAAGAAAAATATGAGCTAGTAAGTTTCGATTCTTTTATTGCTCAATCTGAGACTTTGAGTTAATAATGTAGATAGGTTAGAAATGAATAGCACATATTATTATGAAAAATGTAAACAACTTAGTTGAGTAGCTTATAATCTCATGAAACATGAAACATGAGTTCAAAAGTTTAAAGATCAATAAGTTACATAGCTCAGGAGTATAAAAATCACGATTCATGTTGAAGTCCTGAATCAAAAAATAATCGATCTGCACTCAATCAAACATAAAACTATAAAAACCCGTTAAAACCGGTCTAGTCCACATAAAATATACGATTTGTTATCCAATGGCACATTGGATGTAAGTCAGAAAATTAAAATTCCTGAAAATTGCTCTGAAATAGAGAAATAGAGGGTTCACCCAGAATATACTACACACTACACATTATTGTAAAACACTATACGTCCTTGGAGTATATCGCAACCAAACTCTTCTTATTAACCTTCCCCATGTGGTTCCTTGGCAAGGCATCCACCAAATGGAACTCCTTAGGAACCTTGTAGGGCGACATCCTATCCTTGCACCATGCCCTCATCGCCACCTCATCTACCTCCTCCTGAGACTTCAGATCACTCTCAAACACCGCCACCACTTTCTGGCCCCAAGTCTCGTCCTCCACCCCAATCACCGCTACATCCCTGATATGTTCATTGTCCAGCAGGGAGCGCTCTATCTCCAGAGCACTGAGTTTATACCCTCCTGATTTGATGATGTCAGAGCTGGTCCGTCCCAGGATCTTGAAGACCCCCTCGTGAATCTGAGCAGTGTCGCCCGTTTTAAACCACCCGTCCTCCGTGAAAGTCTCCTGGGTTGCTGCTGGGTTGTTGAAGTACTGGTTGAAGACCGTGGGACCGGATATCTGGATTTCACCCGTTGGTCCGCCGTGCTCGACCCCACTCACCAACTTGCCGTCTTCAGCTGTAGCCACTGTCTCCCCTGCCTCTGACATGAGTCTCACCTTCACCCCATGGAACGGGAGACCAATACACCCTGGTTTCCTGCCTGAGACAGGCTGGTAAGGGTTACTGATAACCAGTCCTGTCTCTGTCATCCCATACCTCTCCAGCAGTCTGTGTCCAGTCAGATCATGCCAGGTATTACTAACAGACTCCCTCAGGGCAGCAGACCCACTCACCATGAGTCTGAGTCTCCCCATCTTCTCCCTGATCTCCCCCTCTCTCCCCACCAGGTGGGTATTGTAGTGCTCTATCAGCTTGCTGTACTGCGTGGGCACTCCGTAGTACATGCTGGGTGGGTTCTCCCCCAGGAACTCATCCCAGACCATGCCACTCTCAAACCGGGGTCTTAAGTCCACGGTGCCGCCCTGACTCAGCACTGAGAAAATACCCAGGATTCCGTGCACATGGTACAGAGGAAGGGTGTGAAGGATGGAGTCAGAAGATGTGATCTCCCAGCCTTTAACCAGCGCTGAAGTCCACTGTTTGAAGGCCTCGCACCCAGCCAGCACCCCTTAGGGCGCCCTGTGGTACCGCTGGTGTAGATCATGATGCCCCCAATAAGATCCTCATAAGACACATTAGGCTGGACCCCCTCGCCCTCACTCCCCTCCAAACACAACCCCTTCACCTCCTCCGATAGGATATCCTGCGTCTCTGCCGAAGTCAGTACAGCTGACACCTCACTGTTGTTCAGCAGGTAATCCAACTCACTCTCCGTAGCCCGTGGGTTGAGCGGCACGGGCACGCAGTTAGCGTTCATCACTCCTATCACAGAGGCAGCGAACTGCAGTGAAGGTGGCATCAGGAGGGCCACTCTCCCACCCCGGATAGCAGTACTCCTGACATAGTCTGAGATGGCTGTGGAGAGACTGCTCAGCTTGTCGAAGCTGTGAGAGCCAGCTGTGTCTTTGATGGCAGTCTTCTGAGGGTCTACTGAGGGGATGAGGTAACGAGGCGAAGCCGAGGACATGTAACGAGGGGAGGAGTAGCGAGGGGGGCAGCTGCTGAGGGTAAGTCCGAGTGGTGGCTTGAGTAGCCGTTTCAACAACATGACATACACCTACGGAAATAGAGAAGGGTTATTTATAGGGCCCGCTAATGGACAGAGTTACCTTATTACAGGAAATTTAGTTTACATATAATTAAGCCCTAAGGTCTCAAAAAGGGCTTAATTTCATGCACCTTAATGACATGTAGTCTTAATTTCATGATGACTAATTTTTTCAAGCAAATTTGAACTTAATAAGTTCGACAACAATTACATTTTTCTATTCAGCATTTATTATTAAGCTTTGAATGGATGCCGGATGGAAAGCCACTGGTATTGCCAAGGCTATCAATGATGCAATAGAAATCTTATTGTGGCTATGGAGCTCATTCGTTGACCCTTCATACCTGAATTTACTAATTTACATAGTGATGCAACGTTTCCAAGGCCGTTATGATTATCAGCTATTATGTGGTGTTTTGTGGAAATAATGAAAATATATTCGATCATCAATTTGATGTGCCTGATCAGATTTTCATTATGCTAGATGATTTATTTGACAGGTTATTAAGTAATATATTAAGTAATATTCGTCTCTGAAAATTCCCCAATTGAAATTAATTGTGTTCAGAGGTTATTGGAGAGCAATTCAAACTATGAAAGTTTCAAATGAAAAAATAAAGCCAAAAATTCCTAATTCGTGACATAAAGTCTCAATTATTTGATACAAGGCTGAAATTTCTATCTCATGCATTCCACAATGATGATGGATTAATTTGGTTGCATGTAATTAAGCCCTTGGGCCTCAAAAAGGGCTTAATTTCATGTAGCTTAATGACATGTAGGCTCATTTTTCTGAAGGCGATATTTCCTGTAATAAGGTAATTTGAAAGAGATTACGGCATGAAGATCACGTATGAATGAGAATTAATTTGATGATCGTGCTGGTCAAATCATGCTACCTCTTAAAGCAGTACAAGGCACTGGTTTGGATTTTAATCTTACGCATTATTCAGTTTATAGGAATCCATTGTATAAATATAAAATAAAACCAGGAAGACGTTGGTTGGTAGACATTTACTGTGCTATACGCTATTCTTGCTGATTAGATTAAATTTACAGCGTACTGCGAAATGTTAATTGTCCTGCTATAAAGAAGTCCGCAATGTACATTGTACATTGAATGTAACGCTACTGATAATTCAGTACAGTTGATGTGATTCATATCAATACTCCCAAAGTATGTAAAACTGATGAAGTAATGTCATGGCCATAATATTATCATATTAATTTAATTGTCAAAGTACCTATAAAAGTATACATACTTGTACACATTAATAAAGTAATAAAGCCGCTCAAGTACATTTAAACCATCCACCGACTAGTACAACTGATGCGAGTGAATGTTGCTTGTTTAGCGTGTTATAAGCATCAGCATTCAGCATAGTTATACAGACATAGTGTAAGCATAAGATAGTTTATACAATGTAAACACTAATAACAGCTCCTATACTTACACAGCTGCCAGAAATGTGCTCATTCTAGAGATAGAAATGTGCTTATTTTGTCATCATTTTTTTCTAGAATATTCCATTCTCTACAGACGACTTGAGGAGGGTCTACTGCAGAGTTGCGGTGAAACCAGGGTGTGCTTGGAAACAGGGGGGGGGGGGCTTTGCTTTGTACGCCGAAATTCAATCCATCGGCCGTACCACACAATACAAGCGTGAGCTTGATAAATAAGTAGTAAAGACGCTGCTCTTGATCCCTATGAACCATTCTCAATTCTAGAATTTACCGAGTTTCGACCTTCACATAAGAATTGTAACAAAATCATATTTCCCCCCGCGACATTTCCCCCCCCTTCCTCAGAACCACTCCTAGTGGAAACACACCAAGTTGGCAGACCCAGTCTACTGCTCAGCCCTTGATGTATCGCAGCCCTACGGTTGAGATCACCGCTATAATTAGACTCTCCATCAAACAGAGAACACAATACATGGGGGAGCTAAGTAGACACACAATATAAGGAGCTAAGTAGAGCTGGGAAGTAGTACTACCGAGATATCAAGATGTAGTGTGGTTGCATACAAAGCATAGGCGGAGTGGTCTGACAAATACTCCTTTTTAATTCAAGATAGTGATGTTACTATCGCTAACCCATTGTTGGAAAACAACCTATTTATATACTCGTGTAGTGTCTGACAGAATGGCGGAATTATGTCTAAGGATATAATAAGCAGAGTGTTGTGTCTCGCTTTTTAATGGTGGTGTGTAAAATTCAATGCTTTGTAGATTTATATAATATTAAAATAAACACAATGATATTTTATAGTTTTATAATGTTGACGAGACATTATCTCATTACATAACGAATTGCGGGGGCTTTTTAGTAGACGACATAACATGGTTTCTGATGGTGCAGTCCTTTTAAATTCAGACATGTTTATTTTAGATATTTGAGATAATAAAGTGAGAAATAGGCTTCAAGGACCTCAATAGCCAACACAAATAAACAAATATATAGCCTGATGTAGCATGAGACAGGGCAAATTACAGACCATCCAAGTTCCATTCACTGTAGTTTGCAGAAAATAAAGTACCCTTGTTGTGCAAAGATTTTACAGACACCATGCAAAACAAATCACTTGTGATTCTATTAATCCAGTTATAACTGAGTCTGATGACCAAGATTTTAGAGTGATTTAACGTTTTCATGGGGAAATGGGGCTTATTTTTCAAATCAAAGTAACGACAATGGATGAAGAAGAAAGTGAGCTACAGTAAACAATTCCTGGGGATTTCTAATGGCTGCAAAGTGCAAAATCCACGAGGAAAATGGTAACTGTGGACTCTCGAAATATCAGATTACACGAATCCAACATTAAATTATCTTTAAAGATTTCTCAAGAAAACTCTTGAGAATTAGGTGCCCTTTCAAGAAAGCCTATCGCGGCGTATAATTCCACCCTACGGTCAGTCATTTTATACTTTTTTACTTTTTTACGACGAATCAAAAGCTCTGTTTCATTTTGTCGCAAAGTATCTGGAAAATCAGACTTTTTCCGCAGAATTATCGAAAAACATGCCACTCATCAACACGCCCCTCCCACCTTTTCAAAGAACGTTCTTATTGTTTAATGTGCTACATATGAAAATGGGGTATATTCTATTCAACAGAAAGTCTGGTTTTGCATTGGAACATTTAAATCATCTGGGTGATCTACTAGGTGTTGCTACAGTTTGTAATTCCCACAAAGTTTCATTGTATCATTATGGGTTCAGTAAGGAACAAAACGTGACGTCACGTAATAAAAGTTTCTTCATTATGACACTACACAATGGTGATTTGATGACATTCAAAACCTCCTACTTTCGCGTTCTGTAAATGTGCAACGTATACATTGTGTTAGCACTATAATATAATCTGGAAAACCTTCAACTTTTCTTGCCATCCCGTCAAACTTATGTACCGGTAATTAGCACTGCGAGTCTACTCAGATTTCTTGGTTAATAATATATCATAATATGTATGACACACGACACATGTCAGCAGGAAATATATACATTCTGTGTAGAACGCACATGTGTCAACATGGTGTACATTTTATACAAAACGTTATGTATATAGATTCCAATTCAAGTACATGAAGATTTGTATGACACGCATAACACACCGATTATTCGTTATTCATTGGAAGACACGCGAAGTTGTGGGCTCGGCTCATTATACGTTGTGTATACATATTTATAACCGTTTACACGGTGTCCGATACTTTAATATACATACACTGTGATAACATATTTTGTACATGCCCACACGCACACACTCACACACGCGTACGCCCACACTTACACACACCCAGGCCAGACATACACACATACACGCATCCTTCCTACCGATTATACGGATTCCACAAGGCATAATAGTAGCGGTATAATGACAGTAATAAGAATCGCTTTCTTGTAACGCAGGAGAGTAAGAATTGATGGTATATAATACACTTGAAATATTGTACAATGTTTACCATCAGACGATATTATTATTATTGTGTTTACATAACATATTGTGTTTCGGAGCATGATGTTGGTTCGTGCTGTGCTTGTGTTTGGAATAAGCGTGTCACTCTATATTGTGCAAGTGCACTGTACCTCTATCTGTCCTTTATCTAGATTGAAATGCATCATGTGCCTGTCTCTCTTTTAACAGGATTTTTCAGCTGCCAAGAGGTGAAACAATACAACGTTAGGACCACCGACACGAGGTCGCAAGTAACAAACATGTATATTACACACAAGGTGTATAACAAGACATTCGAGAGTGTAGACGTGTGTAGTACATCGTGTGCTTTCAGCACTTGTACGACTTGTACTGTCCAAGATGGACTCCTATTACAGGGAGAGCAGATATATCATGGTATAAAAGTGTTAAGTGTTAGGTTTGGGAAGTCCTGTTGAAGGAAACAATATGTACACACAGTGGCATGTAGGTACATCAAGGTACCTATGTAGCCATAGATCTAGGTATCCATATTATGAGAACTGAGAAGCCTTCTGTGTAGGAGCTTAGAAGTTAACAGAGCAAATATCTCCAATCTCCGATCACGTGAGTTATATACCTTAAAAAATCATGGTTCATGTTTCAGTAAATCATCTTTATATAACAGTTATCTTCCTGAATTCAATCAAAACGTTAATTAATAATTGTAAAATGGATGGATTGAGTTACAATTTATGTGCATAATATGCAATGAAACTTCGTAATAAAACTCAAACACCTAGGGACAATTGAATTACTGCAATGAGACAATAATTATGACAAAGCAGTGTTTTTCTGAATAACTGTGGCCTGTTCACAATTAAGGAATCTGGAATAGGTACATATCTATCAAAAACATAAATTACCCAGTGTAACAATTTAATAAATAAACAGGTACAATTAAAAGAAGATTTAAAAACGTGAATGCAAAGAATAATATTAGTGTTATAACCTATCACGGGCATTCACTGGATTGGATTCACTGTTCCTTATATGGGAACAGTGAATTCATTTAATAATCCTATCTGCAGCAAAAAATATATATTTTTAGGTTAGTTTGAAATAAGATAGTATGAAACTCATCTGGCTCTCTGCTTTTTCCACTTGTAGGTAACAGAACCAGTCTCCTCATCAACAGATTTCTTGACTGAGCCTTTTGATGCTGCTATGACACGCTGCAACTGAAATATTATAATGGTTTTAATAGAATGAGAAGGTAGCATCCCAGCTAAATTTGTTTGAAAGTTTTAAGGAGAGGGTTCTTAAGATTAAATAAAACTTGGTGCTTGAAAAGTTGGACTACCAAGGTTAGCTTGACACATTCTTTTCATTAACTTACCTACTCACATAAATGCCCACACACATTTCATCTACTGATATTTTACATATTCACATTTTACCTACTATACTTAGATTGTACTGTTAACACTCATTTCACAAACATCTTCATTTAAATTGCAAGATTACAGAATACAATCTACTGTATTAATAGGGATCGTTCACATATTACGTAATCACCAAGAGGGGGGAGGGGGTTTCCGAATGATTACGTTACATGTTATTGTAACAAATACAACTACTGTAAATTTGATTACAAGGGGGAGGGGGGGGTTGAAATCGGCCAAAAATTGATTACATAATATGTGAACGATCCCTAATGTACTATTTTGTGCTATGTACTATTTTGTGCAAGAATGATTTTTCATGAATTGGTCAAAAGTTATTTAATTCATGATACTAATTTTCACAGGTTGAAGAAGCTTACTGCTTGTTAGCAAATATAAATTTTGAGTTTGTGATATCAATTTATGCAATTTGAAATTTATCTCATTTTGTATTATTTATTTTGTATAAAATGGTATGATGGGAAGTTGATACATTTACAGTAATACGATTTTCTCTTCTCCACTAACTTCACTAAAATACAATTTCAGAAAACTTACATTAATTTTGTTGGCAGCTTCATTTAAAGACTCAATTCTTTGCTGTCTCAGTTGAAGCAAAGAATATTGTTGCTTCTTGAGTTTATTAAGTTTCCTATGAACTTCTGGAGGATAACGAATGGGGTTAGGACCTTTTTCATACAACTCAGGGGAAAAACTATCAACTTCTGAGTCAGAATCAACAAAGATTGTATGAGAATTTACTTTCTCTTGGTGAATGTTATGAAGTACACTTTTAAGCTTTTCAACTTTCCTTTTTTCAGCTTGAAGCTTAAGATTTAAATAGTTAGCATCTTGTGTTTTGAAAAGTTTAAGAGCTTCCATAGATAGACTGTTATCCTTGGCAGATTTGTGCTTGCCATTTACTAGTTTTGACTTTATCATACCATGGTAGTATTCATCAGGATTTTTGTCATCTGCAATATTTTTAAGCTGTTTGATTATTGTCTTCTTCTTATTGAAGTCTTTGGCACGTACAATATAATCCTTGTGTTTTTCAAGAAGCCCAAACTTTTTCCTATGAGCAGGTTGACTTCTTTCCCTGTGAGTCCTACGCTGTGCTTGTGCAGCATTTTTAAAAGATGACATTCCTCAAAATAAAAATATGAATGATAGAATATAAAACTGATGATTCATGAGCTACAAACATCCCAGCAATAATGTTACAGGTATGCTTAAATCTTCCTCCATACAGATAAGCCTGAAATATATATATATAAACAATTAAGTCATAAATCCTTTAAAACACATCGATCTGCAAGACTTTTTCCATCTCTGGACTTGAACTTCGACAAAATTTATTGATAAATTCTATGTAAGAAGAGCCAAATCCAAATGAGTCACACCTAGATGAGTGGTGTGCATGCATCATTAGCCCAAAACCCACCTCAGCTTTTGCAGTGTTTAAATTGTGAGAGCTTTTTATGCCCCCCCCTTATGAGATAGCACCGCAGCAGTCACCCCTTGGTACCAGTGTATAGCACAGTCAAGTGTAGTTACCACCGGCCTGTTTGAAAGTGGTTAGAGTTTTTTAACACCAACATCAAGAAACTTAGTAGCACACTTGGTGAAGAGAAGTATAGGCCCAGTTGATGGATCCTGGGGTTTTGTCATCTTTTATCTTGCTGCATTTAAAATGAGATAATTATTATGCACTAATAGTGAACCAGAAACCCCTTGCCTGGGTGCCAGATGGTTGTGCTAATACTTGAAATAGAAGCAACAAATGGTCAGGGTGCCCCTCCAAAGATAGACTACTGTGGTATAGCTAATAGGTCAAGCCCCTCTAAAACTGGGCTCTGAGAGGATTCCATCAGGTTGAGTTGAAATTCCTTTATATTTACAGGAATTATGTGGCCCATTTTATCCTGGAAGTTTGTGTGGACTGTTGATTTCTTTCTGAGGAAATTAGAAGGGATTGCCTTCTTCAAAAGGCTACTTAGACCTTAAGGCCCTGCTAACATTGTGTTCTCTGTACTTGCTTTCTGCAGTTTAGAGTTGTATTAACTGTAGTTGGAGAGTAGTGGCTTTTCAAGGTGGTATTACTGAAGAATTATTTCTGAGGAGCTATTTTTGATTATTTAATTTTGAATAAAGAAATATGATCGATCCACCAGTCCTATACTTCTCTTCAGGTGTGTCACTTAATTTCTTGATGCTTGGAGACCAATGAACAATTTTCAGGTGGTCACAGCTCTTGACAGTGCTATACCCTGGTACCAGTGGGTGACTGCTGGGGCCATCTCTTAAAAAGCTCCTGCAAAAGCTGAGGTGGGTATTCTGATAATGTTTGCCCATCAAGGATTTCATTTCTTACCACAGGGAACCAAGATTTACAGAGGGGCACCCCAACCAATTGTTACTCATAAGAGTACCACCACCTGGCACCCAGTTAAGGAGTTGCTAGCATACCTAGTAGAGCAGCCAGGTGGGTCTTAGTGGAACTCTCTGTGATTGAGAGTTGCCATCCATACCCAAAAGGAGATATGATGGTCAGTGGGATATTGCAACAAAAATGATGCCTGTACACCACTCATCTCGGTGTGACTCACTAAGATCCTACTGCTCCTAAATTGAAATTTACTAAAGGGATCATGTTGGAGTTCAACATGAAAAGTAAAGTAAAGTAAGGTAAGCATAATGGTATTAAACCATCTCTAAGTCTTGCAGATTGGTGAAATAAGTTGGTAAAATAAGGAAACTCATTGTTTGGTGATTGATCATTGCACTGAAACACAGTGAAACAATGAAACCCATAAAGTATTAACGGCTAATCTACTGACATTCACAGGATAAATATAACTCTTTCTAAAATTAAAGAACTCCACGTAGTTTCACACAACATTCTGATATTATGATGCCAAATGATATGATATAGAATGAACAAAATCCATTATTTAAATCTGCACAACATTGCATATTAAAATAATTTAGGAACGTAAACATTTAGCCAATGAGCCGCGCGCTACACAAGCATGAGCACCTGGTTACTCCATTTGGTTGTTTACCAAACCAGCGCTCGGCCATATTGTGCGCGTCGCAGTCGCGCCGTCTTCCCAGACCAATATCAAATATAAGCCCAAAATAGGTGATATTCTAAAGCCCGCATAGATGTGTGTACGCGCGCGGTGCTTCCCTATGGAGAATCATTGCTAAACACGTATATCCCTGTCTGCGTTGCGCGGCGCGCTTCCTCCGTAGGGTAGCGTGGCGTGCATACGCACACCTATGCGAGTATGCGGGCTTAGGAAGGGGAATCACACCGCACAACGCAAACAGGGATATACGTGTGTAGCAATCGCTTCCCCTAACCAGTTGCTAAACACGTATATCCCTCTTTGCGTTGCGCTGCGCGCTTCCTCAGAGAAGCGCCGCGCGCGCGTACACACACCTAGCCTATGCGGGCTTAGGAACCTAAACATGGGCGTCGATACGATAGCGATTGCCGCGCTGTGGCCGTGCACTCCGTGCGCGTAACCAAGGACCTGGTAAGGGCAAGCCCAGCCTACGGCTGATAAACAGTGACGTGCACTAGCGCGCTGCGCACACAGAATATGACGCTGGTTAGACCATGATAACTTAATATTTTTAAAGTATGAAAAATATAATATGGCCCACGGCAATTTGGTTACCCAAGCAGTGCAGTTACAGTCCATTAAAAGTGAACAAAAGCCATGGCAGTGCCCTCAGAAGTGAAAAAAGTTCAAAACACACATACAGAATAGGAAATTTTGTGGCAGAATGCAAGCTTTCACCTGTATGTATATTATGAAGAAATGAGCCTGCCTTATGTTATTTATGATTGGTACCTGCTTGTGGTACAATGCTTATGTTTTTTTAACTTATTGTTGTATTTTGATTACCTTGTTAGGGTACATGATGAGTGAATAAGTGTGGCGAGGAATTGTATCCAATCGTGTTGTTGTATGACAAAATTTTAAACTAAACTAACTAAACACAGACAAACTCACAAGAACTACTTTGTCAAGAGTAGAGAATTCAATAGAAGAAAATAAAAAGAAGAGAAGAAAAAGCCAGAAATAGCGAGAAGAAAAAGGTGAGAAATAGTATTGATCAGAAAGAGTATTGCTCTCTTGCTAAAATCATCTCTATTTATTTTAACTGTAGATTATAATGGAATATAATGAAATGTGACATTTAATTCAGTAATTTATCAATTCTCATCTGAGTTTTAAACTTAACAACACTACTAATTACAATCAAATTTGAGAATGTTGTGTTACACTATGTGGAGATCCTGAAGAAGAAATATTTAATTTCGAAACTGGCAGTCGATTAGTGGTATACATAGTGTGTGGGTTTGATATCATTTTGAGATTTGTGTTTCACTGCATCAATGATCTATTGTATTATATGATAAGTGTTTGATATAAGCTGTATTCATTAACTAATCCCTCCCATAGCAAGTCCTTCTCTCCATGATGACAGCCGTGTGACAACCATACCTAAGGACTACGTCTTCCTGTAAGATACGACACCAGTGAGGTACTGACAGCAGTAAGTGTCGGGTGAAGCAGTACAGAAGGTAGCTGCGAGGGACTGACAGTGTCGGGTGAAGCAGTACAGAAAGTAGCTGCGAGGTACTGACAAAGGAGTCGGGTGAAGCAGTACTGAAGGTAGCTGCGAGGGACTGACTGAGGAGTCGGGTGAAGCAGTACAGAAGGTAGCTGCGAGGGACTGACTGAGGAGTCGGGTGAAGCTGGGTCCTGACAGGAGAAAACAGTTCTAGTCCTACTACGTGGTATTGGGTGTTTCCCACGGTGAGTTAGTTACCTAGGCTAGTGCGTGTCATGGGACATGTTTCTTATACGATATTTTCTATTCTCTTATCTGACTTATCGTAGTGATATCTAGCTAGATTAGTATCTTAGATTCTAGCGTCTAAGACAGCTTATTTCCCAGGCTGTTTTGATCCTGTTTTTTATCCTGCTGTTTTGATCCTGTGTTTCTATCCTGTGGTTCTGGTATCTACACTACGTACTACGTTACATCCTACATCTACATCCTACGTCCTACATATTCTACATCAACATCCATTCTGAGTGAGCTCCAATTGAGTGTGAGCTTGATCATATCAAAGAACTTTTGATTACAAGTATATTCATTGGTTCAAAGTATATTGAAGTATATTGATTTCAGTTTGTTGATTTTCAAGTATATTGAGTATACGTTTATTGAGTGAGTCAAGAGATCACAGAGCCACACACCACCACGACCATATCATCTAGGTATTCAGTTTAGTGATATTGGAATATCTACTACATCTTGATATTGATTTTGATTCTAAAACATTTCTTTCAGACCAGTAGAAAGTGTATTCAATTTGTTATTCTGCTTTTAAACTTACAACGATAAAAATCAAAATAACCCAGCCCTATAGCCTATATAACAGTTGGTAGCAGTACGTGTAAAGATCTCAAGACCTCATCATGGGTGGAGAGAAAGTTCCTGCTCTCAATGACAAGACAAACTACCAAGACTGGAAAAAGAGGGTTGTATGGTGGCAGAAGGCTACTGATACTAAGAAGGAGAATCAAGCTGCTAAGTTGATTATGCACATGTCTGGAAAACCAGAAGAGGTTGCTATCCAGCTAGATGCTGAAAGCATGAGTGTAGCAACTGGAGTCAAAATGCTGATGGAGGAACTTGATAAACTCTATGAGAAAGATGCTACTCAGTCGATCTTTGCTGCAATCGACTCATTCTTGAGCTACAGAAGACCCAGTAATGTATCTATGGATGAATACATCCGTGAGTTTAACCAGCGTCACAAGCATCTCATCCAGAGAAGGAATAAAGGTGATAACCTCTTTGAAGATGGCATCTTAGCCTATTTCCTACTTCATCAAGCAAATCTTACAGAAGAGCAAATGATTCTCATTCGTGCCACTGTGAAAGATCTCAGCTATGCTGAAGTTGAGAAGTCTCTGAAGAGAACCTATGGAGAGGATCCCACTAGATGTTCTTCTGCTTGTAGTTCTCTGACAAGCTCTAGTTCAAGTTCTGATTCTAGCAAAGGTGGTTACTCATTCAGGCCAATTGAGAAACCAGATGTTGCAGTAAAGGAGGAACCAACCTTCTACAACTATCAGCACTCTGACCAGGAAAATTGGGGACCAGAGAGTGAACTTGAGCAGTACATTCAGCAGAATGATTCTGACTACTTGCAATATCCTGACTACCAGCAACATACTGAACCAGATCAAGAAGCAGATGTTTACTACCAGACTAATCGAGGAAAAAGACCCTACTTCAGACCCCATGGAGGACGATACAGACAAAGACCCTACTTCAAACCAAGATCTCCAGCTCAGAGCCAGCAAAGCAGACATTACTCACCTAATGCCTATGCTTATGCTAGAGGTGGTCAAGCATCACAGATCAGACCCCCACTGAATTGCTTCAATTGCAATAAGCGAGGTCACAAGGCTCGTGACTGTCCACACAATGGCTACAAAGCCAATCAAGATGACTCCAACAAAGACCCTTACAGACCAAAGAACAGAGTGAACTTCTTTGAATCAGAGTTTGCTATGGATGACAACGATGAGAGTTTGATGTACTTGATGGGAGAAACAGTAAACAAAGCACTCCTGGATACTGGTGCTAGTTCTACTGTCTGTGGAGAGAAATGGTTCAATGTCTTCAAGGAATCATTGCTCCCAGAGGAGAAAGAGCTCATTGAAACCTTCCCATGTGAAAAGACCTTCAGATTTGGAGATGGAGATAGTGTACTTTCTAACCAAGTGAAGAGGATTCCTGTGAACATGTGTGGAAAGGAGATCACCCTGGATGTGTTTGTTGTCAAGAATGACATTCCACTTCTGTTATCTAGGGAGACCATGAAGAAGATGAAGATGACCATCGATAATGAGCATGACAAGATTTATGCTCTTGGAGGTGAAAGTGATTTGATCATCACTAAAACTGGGCACATGGTCATTCCCATTGCTAGAGTTGCAGATAAGTCTGCCATGCAGCTAGATCAGTCTAAGGAGTTACAGCAGCTGACGTACCATGTTGATGTCAAAGACTCTACTCATTGTGCTGAGCATCTTCATAAGTATTTTGCTCATGGATCTACAAAGAAGATTGGCCAGTTCATCAAGTCCATGGAACTTGAGAAAGAAGAAGAGATTCTTGAAGCTCTAGAGAAAGTTCAAAAGTCTTGTGATTTCTGCAAGAGACACAAGTCTCGTGAGATTCCTCATAGGAAGATTGGCATTCCTCAAGGCAGGCAGTTTAATGATCTCATTGCTTTAGACCTCAAGCTACTTAGCTGTGGAAAGTGGATACTCCACATTATCGATACTGTGACTCGATTCTCTACTGCTGCTGCCATCGACTCCAAAGATGCTGAGGAAATCTTGACCAAGTTGTTTGAAAGATGGATAGCTGTGTTTGGAAGATCTAGAAAGATCATATCAGACAATGGTGGTGAATTTGTCAACGACAAGTTCATAGAAATGTGTTCAGTGATGAACATTGAGTTCTGTACTTCTCCAAGTGAATCACCATGGTGCAACGGGATTGTTGAAAGACACAATGGTTTGCTTGCCAGCATGATAGAAGGAGTATTGGAAGATGTCCAATGCAATCTTGACACTGCCATCTCATGGGCAGTAAATGCAAAGAACTCACTTTGCAATGTGTTTGGTTTCAGTCCACATCAATTAGTGTTTGGAAAGAATCCTGAAGTGCCAGGAATTCTGAACTACAGAAACTTGCCAGCTCTGAATGATGAGACAAGTTGCAAGTTGCTCTCAGACCATCTCAATGCTATGAGTGTTGCTAGGACAAGCTTCATCAAGCTTGAGAACTGTGATAGACTCAGAAGAGTCATGCGTGAAAGGGTGTACTCTGGTGCTAATGCCAAGTACTGTAGTGGTGATGTAGTTTACTACAAGAGGAGCAATCAGAAGGGACCTTGGCTCGGTCCAGCTACTGTTGTTGGGCACATTGACAATCAAGTGCTTCTCAAACAAGGAGGATCATTGATAAGAATTCATCCGTGCAAGATTGTGCTGAAGAATGAAGCTGATAAACAAGTTACTGAAACGACAAAGACAATCATTCAACCTGCTGAACTGACAAAGACCAAAGCTGATGTCATCATCAAGGATGACAGGACACACTCTACAGAAAGTGACTCAGAAGATGAAGACCAGGACTCGCCTTGGGTTTCAGAGAATTCTGTTCAAAGACTGTCTGAACGAACCTCTAACAGCCAAGACACACCGACACCTGAATCATCAGAAGAAGCATCATGGAAACTGACAAATGGATTTCTGAGAAAGAATGACATTATCCGTTACAAAGAGTACCCAGACGACGACTGGACAAACGCTGTTGTCTTAGGTCGAGCTGGAAAGTCGAAGGGCAAATATAAAGACTTCTACAACATCAGATGTGACGAACATGAGGAGGATACATTAATCAACGTGAAAGATCATACTATTGAACGCATTGAAGAACCTGCGAAAGATCAGAGTGACAATGAAGATGTTCCATCAGAAGAATCAGAGAAGATTTTGTTGCTTGAGGAGCAAGACAACATTATACTTCATGGTACTTGTTTGCCTGATGAGCACAAAGTGACCAAGGCTAAAGAAGACGAATTGAATAAATTCAAGGAGTATGGTGTATACAGTGAAGTCAAGAACATCGGACAGAGTACAGTTTCTTGCCGTTGGGTTATTACCAAGAAAGGAGAGACTGTCAAAGCCAGACTTGTAGCTCGTGGCTTTGAAGAGATGCTAGTTGGAAATGTTGATGCACCTACTGTGAACTCTACAAGCCTATGGATTTTGTTGACTATTTGTGCTTCGAACAAGTG
Organism: Beroe forskalii; assembly: GCA_011033025.1. NCBI lineage: Eukaryota > Metazoa > Ctenophora > Nuda > Beroida > Beroidae > Beroe > Beroe forskalii. The sequence continues at coordinate 22,076 of WFMF01000659.1, read as the reverse complement.
GACTATTGAATCTTTTGATATAACTAGTGCGTTTCTGCAAGCTGAGCAGATTGGGAGAGATGTGTATATTAACCCTCCTCCTGATGCTAGGAAGAATGGAATCATCTGGAAATTGAACAAGCCAATGTATGGTTTAGGAGACAGTTCCAGAAAGTGGTATTTCACTCTCAGAGACCATCTTATCACTGTTGGATGTGTTATGTCTCAACTAGACAAGACTGTTTTCTGCTATTACGACAATAACAAACTGATTGGAATTCTTGTTACTCATGTTGATGATGTGTTGTATGCTGGCAACACAAAGTTCAATCAGATTGTCATCAGATCTATCTTGAAAACATTCAAGATATCAAGACATCATTCTGGAGCCTTCTCGTACCTTGGATTGACTATCAGTCAAGATCCTGACAGTAAGGAAATCACTGTTAATCAGAATGACTATGCTAAGTGTATCAAACTTGTTGCTATTTCGACTAGTAGGAAGAAAGACTTGGAAGACAAGCTCAATCCAGAAGAAGTTGCTGAATTTCAAAGTACTCTTGGAAAGCTTCTATGGCTTAGTGGAAGAACGAGACCTGATCTCAGTTATGACACTATGGAATTGTCAACGTTTGCTAAAGACCCTAAAGTCAAAGATCTGATTACTCTGAACAAGACCGTGAAGAAGATTGGAGACAGTGAGTCCAAGCTATACTTCAAAGCCATGAATCTGAAGACCGATGCTCTGAAGATAGTATTCTATTCTGATGCCGGACTTGGAAATCTACCCAATGGTAATTCTAGTCGGGGATACATTGTCTTCGTGGCAAATCAAGATGGCAATGTAAACGTGCTATCATGGTCATCCAATCGGATCAAGAGAGTTGTACACTCTGCGTTTGCAGCAGAGACTTTGGGAGCGACAGACGCTGTTTCAGATGCTATCTACTGCAGACAGCTGGTCAGTGAAGTTTTGTACAACGATGCAAGAGCTAAAGTTATTCCAGTGTATGGATTTGTTGACAATATGCAACTTTTTGAACAGATATCTTCGACGAAACAATCTTCTGACAAGAGACTGAGGTTGGATATAGCTGAAATCCAACAGACTGTTCAATTCCGTGAGATTGAGAACGTTTCCTGGGTGCCAACCAGTGAAATGCTTGCGGATTGTTTGACTAAGAGGAGCGCTGACAGTTCAAAACTTAAAAATGTTTTGGAAACTGGATTTTGTGCGACTGTTCGAAATTTACAGTAACACAAATATCAGCTATTTGTTTGTTGATCAGTACTCAGGTTTAGTAGCTGTTTAATGACAAATATACGGCTAATTTTCAGCGATCTGAAAGTTATTATGATTTAAAGACCTTGGAAAGGACTATTTGCTCAATATTTGAAAGTTGAAATTATGTAATCGTTACTATTTATGCGTCTAGATTAACTATGTATGTGTCAGATATTAACTTATTTTGAGAAAATTATTGTGTGAATTTTGTGTGTAAATACTAATTTATTATTGCGTGATTTAATTTATAAGACTTTTGTAGAAACATAGTTATGCATTCGTGATGCATAATGCCATTTTATAACGAGTGATTGATGTTTACCATTTTTGCGTGGGAATTTATTTCATGAATTCTTGATATTACGAGAGAATAATTATCATGTAACGTGCTAATGTTTTGACAAACATTGAATAATCGACTTTTGCTGAAATTTGGATTTGTTTGTATAACTAGCCTGTTGGTTGTCTTCGGATTAATAACCGCAGTTGGTTTGTGTGTACATCCAATAACAGCAATGATAGTTGAATAGTTGATTGTGAACCTTTTCTCTTGCATTTTCGTCAAAATGCAACAGTGAGACCTTTCTGACTGTTGGATTTGACATAGTTTGTGGGGACATCTCTCAAAGTCTGACTGACTTTCTTTTTACAGAAGAAACTTTTCTTTGACCTGCTCTTCAGTTAAAGAATCATTAGCCGTGGCAATGTGCAGTAACTGTTAGTTTGTTCAGGTGCAGTGGGAGAAGTACACTACTGCTCAAGAATACAGCATGTTTGCTGCTGGAAGGGAACACTACTACTACTAGTACTCAATGTAGAAAGGTCTGACTGAGAACTCAAATTACTTTCAGAAAATGTTGTCAGAGCAGTGGACAGTTTTTCATCAACTGATTCAAGAAGTTTTGTTTGAAAATCTGAAAGCATGGAATTAAACAGATCAATATTTGAATCAATGTGGTTTGACTCATCACAACCAGTATATGTTTCACATAAATGATCTTTGTTTTTAATCAAATAAAGGATGGCTTTTATGAGAGACTGCTTGTTGAGATATTGAAATGAATCTATATCAATCAAATCAGGATCAGTGTTTATAATGTCATCAGTGGAAGCAGTCTTTGGGAACTTAATCAATGAAACAGATTTTGAACAGAAACTTAGCTCAGAGTCAACAGAGGTTGTAGCAGTTGAGTTCAGCACGTCGGGTCCTGAAGGTGAAGGAGCCTCAGCCATACATTCTTCTTCATTGACATGCCTTGCCTTGTCATCCTGTAATGGATCTGAGGACTCCTTCACCCTCTCCTTAGGACCGTCCCCCAGATTCATTGCAGACTTTATATTTCAAAAGTGAACACAGCAATGAAAAAGTGGAAGCAGTTATTCAGGTTTGGATTTAGGGTTCCTCAAATTTGATTGTAATTAGTAGTGTTGTTAAGTTTAAAACCTGAGCTTAATATTAGTGATCCATCTATCATCCTTTTGAGCAAATCCGAGATCCCCTATTTTTTTCTATATTGAAAAGTTGAAAAGACATCTATCAATAACTTAAAAACACGAAACAAGTATCTAAGCATACCTATAATATTTTGTAAATGAATATATTATTATAATTAAACGTCAGCAATATAAAAATATAATTCATGTTATTTTAATATTGATCGTAATTCCCCTCATAAATTGAAAATAATATCAATTGTAAGTTTTTGCATTTATATCATATCGTTTAGAAAACTATATTATAGAAAACTATATCTTGGTTAGTTTACTGTTTAGTCACCGTTAGTTTACTGTTTAGAAATCAACTCCATCTAATCTATATAAAAACTCTGTAACTCTATCTAATCTATAACGAAAAAATAAGATCATAGCAATTACAATATTATATATGGAAGAAGGCTTTAGATTTTAGATCAGTCAGATAAGAATGCAAGAAAAGTCACAATTAACTTAGTAATCTACGACGATTGACTATTTACAATTAGTGTCAAAATAATCAGTTAAAAGGTAAGTATAATAGTATAATAATAAAACGTCAATTTCAAATTATTCACTGTTCAAATTTGTTCATGTTTTAAAGTACATGGTTTTCTTTTTCTTTGTTGGTATGTAGGTACCTACTACCTACAGTACGATAAAAAATGAAAAGTACAATCATCGAGCAACCAAACAGTTCTCTCAGCTGAGTGTACAGGAAACTATGCAGGAGGGATAAATGAGTAAAATATAGATGCCCAGTAAAGCGAAGCATAGATCACACTTCCTCGGGATTTTGGTTGCTTTGACCAACTCCAACATCATCACTGTCACTCTCACTACCCGAACTCAAATCAATCCGCAGACTTTTAGACTGGTGGTTACTGTCAAACATTGAACACAGTTGTTCTCGTTTTTTGCCCTTGAACAACCTCATTTTGAGGGACATTACGGGCACTTCTGCATCGGAACTATCTGACTCACCAGGGCATCCAGATATCTGAGAAGAGAACGAGATATTACACCGCCTTAGATAAGTAAGACGTATGTGTAATTCACCTATTATAATATGCTTACAACTGAAGATATTTTTGAATTTTTTATATGATGGGGAATGGGTGCTAAAATTAGCTTCTTTGCTCTCACAACTCATTCAAACGCATAATTACAGAATCAATTATGAGTTTCTTTCAATCAAACAGAAGAGGAATAAAACAATGATTACCTGAAGTTGAGGTGGGGCTTCTTGAGCAAGAAACTCAGGCAGATTCTCTGGGTTTAAATCACATACTTTTCTGTGAGACACCATATTGGAAAGAGGAACAACAACATCACAACCTCTGATTCTGAAGGGGCAAGCAACTTTGTGATCACCAATTATGTTCTCCAAGATAAAATCAAGGTGCATCTGATTTCTTCTCAGCGGTTTCCGGTCTTCTGGACAGGATTTGCTGTTTTTGAGCCATTGCTCGATGCAGGTGGTGCAGAAGGAATGACCGCAAGGTGCTCGAAGTGGTTTCAGAAACACTTCCATACATATGGAGCAGAACAGGTGCTTGCTGACTGCATCAGGGTCAAGAAATTTCCGTTCTTCAAAGTCTGTCATGCAAATAACTACTTCTTCTTCAACAGTTCAATGTATGCATCTGTATGATGAGCGATTCATTCACATACCTTCATAGCTTGTAAGAAATGGGGGGATTGTAGCCCAAAAAAAACCAAAAAAAACCAAAAAAAACCAAGCCCAAGATCCCAAATTTAGGGTAGGGCTTGGTTTTTTTTGGTTTTTTTCGGTTTTTTTGGTTTTAAGGTTGGATTTTTGAACTTTTTGGACATATCACACCAATGTGTTATATGTGTTATTTACATGTTCTTGTTGATACTCAATGGTTTCCAATCATTACAGATGGCTTAAATCACTATTTTAAGGACTTTATTAGCATTTGAGGAGCATTTTAAATATGCTTTTTTAAATATGCTTTTTGATATGGTACAACGGAAAATCATGAGATGGCACGGGACCTTGGTCATTTGGTCCAGCAGTGATAATACAGAGGAACAGTAGAGGATCAAAAGGTGTTGAATCAGGCCATACTGGTCTAAACAAGAGCGCTCTGGCCACTCATTACCACGTAGGGGTTAGTCAAGACCCGAGGGTCCTTCAAAAGGTCGTCCTTGGTTCACCATGAGCCGGATGCAGAAGGGCCAAGGATTCACTATTAAGCGTTACATCGCATCTCAGGGCGAGATAAGATTCAGAGTGAAGGCTTCATGAGGAGGTCAGACTAGTGTCACCAGAGGGTCAGAGAAGTGTTGCAGGGAGTCAACTTGGAGTCACAAGGGGGCAAGAAAGGACCAACACGGCACCAGGTGAAGGTCGCCAGATGTAGGTCGGCCAGTTGAGAGCAATTTATCATTCTAGCTTCAATGGTGATTAACAAAGGTCAGTCACAATGATCGCCAGAAGACCAGTTTTCAGGCACTTAGTCACCAAGCAATGATAAAGGCTTCATCAGTCAGCAAGGCTTGATAATTGATGCTCAGCATATCTTTCACGAGATCGCAAGGTCATCTGTGTGGCTAAGGGACAGGCAAGTGCCACCAGTTTCTTGCGAGAGTCGACTTGTTGATGAAACGTGTCCTACTGTCCTGTGAAGTCATGATAGAGTAATTAATTAACACTGGGAGAAGTGGGTCTGAAAAGGATGACGCCAAGGGTCTGTTCAGAATCTGGTTCATGTAAGAGGGTATTCGGCCAGAAGATCACGTCAGAATCACCAGTGGGTTACTTGATCAGCTAAGAAGTATCAGCTGGGTCATTAGAAAAGTGTTGTCACCAGTGATTTAAGCAAGATCAGGAGACGCCAGTAGGTCATGAAGGATCAGGAGACGCCAGTAGGTCAGGTAGGATCAGGAGACGCCAGTAGGTCAGGTAGGATCAGGAGACGCCAGTAGGTCATGTAGGATCAGGAGACGCCAGTAGGTCAGGTAGGATCGAGAGACGCCAGCTGTAGGTCAGGTAGGATCAGGAGACGCCAATAGGTCAGGTAGGATCAGGAGTCGCCAGTAGGTCAGGTGGGATTAGGAGATGCCAGTACGTCAGGTAGGATTAGGAGGCTCAGGTAGGATCAGTCCAGATGCCAGTAGGTCAGGTAGGATCATTCCAGATGCCAATTATAGGTCAGGTAGGATCAGGAGACACCAGTTATAGGTCAGGTAGGATCAGGAGACACCAGTCATAGATCAGGTAGGATCAGAAGATGCCATTAGGTCAGGTAGGATCACGATACTCAGATAGGATCAGGAGACGCCAGCTGTAGATCAGGTAGGATCAGTACATATGCCAGTAAGAGACGCCAGTTATAGGTCAGGTAGGATCAGAGAGACGCCAGTAGATCAGGTAGGATCAGGAGATGCCAGTAGATCAGGTAGGATCAGGAGATGCCAGTAGGTCAGGTAGGATCAGGAGATGCCAGTAGGTCAGGTAGGATCAGGAGATGCCAGTAGGTCAGGTAGGATCAGGAGATGCCAATGGCTAAAAGTAAAACAGTTACCTACTCGAGCTTTCAATTTATTAAGTGTCACTAGTGGGTCAGGCAAGAAGTACCAGCTGGGTCAACAGGTAAATGTCTGCTGTCACCTATGGTCAGGCAATGGTCGAAAGAAGGTCAGGTAAGATTCGCAAGTAGGTCAGAGAAGATTCGTCAGTAGGTCAGATAAGAATCGTCACTAGGCCAGGTATGAGTCACCAGTAGGTCAGATAAGATTCCTATGTAGGTCGGGTAAGGTTGTCAGTAGGCCAGGTGAAAGACGCTAGTAGGTCAAGTAGGAGGCGCCAGGAGATCAGGTAAGAGTTACCTGTGGTCCAATGGGCAGCTAGGTCATGGGGTGTCACAAGTCAGTGAGGCATTCAGGAAGAAGGCCTAACTTGGTCACAATTTGGTCACGCAAGAATCGCCACCTGGAACAGGTGAAGATCACCACTCACCAGTAAGCCAATAGGTCAGGCAAAAGTCATTATTCAGCCAGGCTAGAGAGAAAGAGGCCCTTGTTGGTCAGGTCAGAGTCACCAGTGAATTAAGCTAGAGTTACAAGCTGGGTCTGGCATGGGTCACCAGTCACTGAGGCAAGAGTCACCAGTAGTCACCACCTAGTCAGGCAATATTGTGCATTTTACTGTTAGGTGATACCTAAGCCCTTCAAGCTCTAAAAGTGTGAAAATAACCGTTTCTATTCATCAAATAACTGACTGACTGTGAAAATTATGTTCAAAAACAAAAGATTTTTAAGTTAAAATTCATTGGAAAAAGCCCCAGAAATTACCAAAATGTAACCCAAAAAAAACCTAAAAAAACCAAAAAAAACCAAAAAAAACCTAGCCCAAGAATCGAAAAGTAGGGTAGGGCTTGGTTTTTTTTGGGCTACAATCCCCCCAGAAATACTGTTATCATGGTATGGTTGAGATGAAATTAATTAGAAATGTAAAGAAAAATGGCATTGAATTTAAATACCCTATCATCATTCTGGAGGTAAGAATTTAAAATATCCGGAAAAGCCCAAGATCAAGGTCAAGGTTAAGACAATGGTTACATACCCAGGTTCCTACTCAGAATTGGATTCAAACACATAAAAAGTGAGTTAGATTCGAAAGAAAATGATCACAGAATTTATCAAATAAAAAAATCTTAAACAAACGCAAATTTCCAACATTTGCACTATGATATAACTTGACTTCATTAAGTCAATTGCGTTCCGATGCTTCCTGTCAATGATAAACCATCAGCGGCTAGGTTTAGCTGTTATTCATGGATGGCATTTACATCAAATAACAATATTTTTATCAAATTCACTGGATGTTACCTATTCCTCATCACTCCTCATCAGAATTCGTCCAAGTACTGAGCATTAGCATTTTGCAGTGCAATTTGAAAAGAATGGAAGTAGAATAATGTCAGTTTACCAGTAATTGGTAAAAACGACAGGGTCATGTTTTGCTTTTATCATCATCCTGGTTTTCCTTCTTCATTGCCTCTAAACTGTGGGCTAAAGTCGGTGACATCATAGCCTTGGTTGCTGCTTTTAGAGCCGATTGGTCGAAATTGGCATTGATACTGTCTATTTTCTGTTTTATGTTCCTGAGTGCAGAAGACGAAATTCTGAATCCACTATCCCCAGATCTTTTCATTGCTGATACCATCGAAACAGGTTCCTGGTCATCGTCCAAGGGAGACAGCACCTGGGCCCTCATTGCTTTGAGGAGATCTTCCCTGGCCATCCCCCGGTCCAGGATACTGCTGACAGAAGTTGAAGTAAGGCTGACCGGAGTGTTAGGCTCACTGAAAACAGAGTCCAGTGACGAGGAAGAGGGAGGAAGTTGGGCGAGGAAGTCACTGATATCCAGTCCATGGGATTTCGCAGGTGGTAACCCAATTGATGAAGATAGCTGGCTGGCAAGGGAGTTAGACGATGAAACCCCCAACATTGAGTGAGATAGCATAAGGCCAGACGCAACAGAGGTATTGATGAAGTTATTCAAAGGCATGTTCAGTCCGAGGTTAGTTGGGCGGGGCCGTTTCACTGTTTGCTGAGTCAATGGATCTTTGTTTTGCAACAGTGTGGGCAATGATATTACGATTGGGTCGATCTTATTGCGTTTAAGTTTGTTTTTGATAGCAGTTTTAGTTTCTGTGTTAATATCCAGAACTGGTCCTTGGACTTTGGTAGCTTGTCCCTGAACCGGTGCAGAAACAGGGGGTCCTTTGTGCTGGAAAACTATCTTAATCTTTGGTATTTTCGGGAGAGAACCTTCAGGTTCTGATGGGATGCTTGTTGCTGTTTCAGCAAGAGAAGAATCGAGCTTGACTCTCTTCCTTTTATCCGCTTCTGAAATAGATTTATAGTATTTTATCATGAAGTTAGAAGTTAGCAGTTTAGTTGAAAGCATGTTCAGATGTATGTATGTATGTATGTATATATTATAGCAATAATAAAAAGTTGATACAATGGCACTCAAAAATACGAATTTGAGCACTTACATGTACGCACATGAGCCAATGTAGGCTAATATGTCCTAATGTCCAATAAAATTTGTGCCAATAGCTCAATATAAGATACTCAATTTTTCAATAGAATATAACCTTGTTGCTTTTTGAGCATTCTGTGCTTTTCGTTGTAAGCATTGCTCATCTCGCTCTGAAGTTCCCATGCTTCTTGCTCATATTGTAGGAGATGCTGGAGAAGCAGTTCTCTTTCTCGTTCTCTTTGTGCAATCTGAAAGGATATGTCATTCATTTAAATGCTTTTGTTATCAAGTGTTATCAATTTAAATACCATTCCTTAGAATTTAATCTATCCAATTTCCAGCAAATTTAAATGATTTTGATTATTTAGAATTTTTGAATTATATAGATGGAAAGTAATCTATTATCATGGCCATATTTAAGTACCTTACGACACAATTTTAAGGGTACGAAATTTGGAGTTTTTTCGAAAAAATCCCCTATTTTCGTTCCCCACGTAATTCCAAAATGACGTCATCATCATACGCTAACATGCGTAATATTCCCAAAAATATCCCCAAATTTTGTACCCCCAAAATTTCGATCCCCGGAATTATAGTTCCATGTAAATTTATTTCGTAAGTTAACCTAATACTCTAATAGGCAAATATTCGTATAACTAACATTAAAACCTACCAATTTCTGGCACTCCTCGATTTCAGCTTGATAGGAATTGTTCTCAAATATCAGTTCCTTAGCAGTCCTGCGTAGCTCGTAATACTTGGTCTTGTAGTCCACTTTATTAGTTCCAGACTGTTTCATTGTTAACTTCTTGTTAACTTCTCAAGGTATTTCTAATCTCTAAACCATATAAGTAGATCCAGGTATAGGAATATCAGACATCAACAGGAGAATTACTACTTTCTATGTACCATATCATGGTCGCCTACAGTAGAGGGAGGAATTTACAGTCATGTATGTATTACATAATCATCAAGGGGATGGGTTCTCGAATGATTACATAATCACCTTTACATCACAGTATTTTATTGTAACAAAATCATAGTTGAACTAAAACAAGCATGATTCCGAGGGGGAGAGAAGAGGGGGTTGAAATCGGCCTAAAATTGATTCTGTAATATATGTAAGCGGCCCCTGAAGTATAATCATTAATCATCGATTACTAAAATTACCACTGGAGTCTAAAGCTATAGCTGATTTCAATGACAAATAAAGCTTTTTAAGGTCTCGACTTCTTGACCATTCAATTTTCATTGGAAGACATTCCAGTTCACATCATAATGACACAGTTATAATAAACAAGTAACTGATACGGGAAACAATTTCAAGCAAATAAAAACATAAAAGTTAAACAATTCAATTAACACACTTTTTCCAAGTGCAGCACAATCCCTATTAAATAGTTATCAGTTAACACTCTCATTGCCACATAAACAATGTTATAGATATCATGCGCCTCCAATACATATATAATAGGTATCAAAGTCCTTCAATAAGATTTTCAGTCACTTCTGACCTCAGCTTCTAATTTGAATGTATAGAAGAATTATAAAACAATTTATAGAGATCAAGCCCACTGAACTATCCAGCAAGACAGTTTTCAAATCTTGAAGTATCGATCCTTACTGCAAATTTATTAAGAGTGATATCATGAAAATAAATTAAAATGAATTTGTGAATCAAATTTATAAATGAACAGCATAATATGAAACTAGCTTAGAATTTATCTTTTGACTTTTCTATGAAATGAAATCGAACAAGGCATAGGAAATTATGTAATGGAAATGTTCAGTTTTAGATCAACCTCTTAGAGAAACACTACAAACTTACAAACGTTCAGGAAAGGCTGATAAAAGACATATCATTGTAGGAAGGTCCTAGATAACATCTGAAAAATTCAAACTCATTTACAATGTTACTCATTCTGTTTGAACGAAAGGGTTGGCTATCTGTTCAATACCATCCTGTGGACAAATAGTTACAATATTAGTCCCTCTGCACACCACCAATCCTAACTGCCTCGTCTTCTGGCCACTTTTGGCAGTGTCTTCAGAATCTGAGGAAAACGGTGCTGATTTTCATTATAACTTTGCGTTTTCTGTATCGGTTTATGTGATATTTTGTCTGAAAGTCACATGCCATAGGGGTTATTCATAAGAATGAGTCTGAGACTTAAGCCAGAGACTCAAATCCGAGACTCAAAAAAGTAAGTCAAAAATTTTGTATTCATAAACACGATCCAAGCCGTGAGTCTCTGGCTCATGGCTTGGATTACAGCGAGTCTCGGATCATTGGCTTAAAATAATGGCTCGTTGGCTCAGTCCTTTGGATCACCGACTTAAGTACCGGATTACTGGATTATGAGTCTCGGCTTGCCGCGCATTGAGTCTCGGCTTGCCGCGCATTGAGTTTCGGATTACGGGAATTTGAGTCTTGACTCCGTGGATTACACATTTGGCTCCTTTTTAAGTCTGGGAAGCTGGGGACTCAATTTTTTGGATCATTTGCGGTACGGCTCAGTGCCGGCTCACTAAAAGAAACAATAAACTAATAAGCCTGTTAGATAACTGCATGATCGAAACGAGTAATTCCGTAAAAGCTAAAATACTAAAATGTGACATCATCATCGTAAAGGTCAATCCAACAAATAAATTCAAGTAAGATGATCAAATGTGAAAGTTGAGGTCTAAATAGTACGGATGGAGCAAACATAGATCACTTCAACGGGTATGCAGGACTCAAATATCTATGAAAGTTTGATACTGTCGAAAACAAAAACGAAGCACGCTACTACTGTACCAAGCATTTGCTAAACAACTGACACAAAAGCTCAAATTATATTAATACGAAAACTGCCATGTACTATGCAAGGGACTCTTTCAGGGTATGCAATGCATAGTCTGCATAACCTCTGGCTGTTATATAATAGGCTATAAGGGCTGGGTTATTTTGATTTTCATCGTTGTAAGTTTAAAAGCAGAATAACAAATTGAATACACTTTCTACTGGTCTGAAAGAAATGTTTTAGAATCAAAATCAATATCAAGATGTAGTAGATATTCCAATATCACTAAACTGAATACCTAGATGATATGGTCGTGGTGGTGCGTGGCTCTGTGATCTCTTGACTCACTCAATAAACGTATACTCAATATACTTGAAAATCAACAAACTGAAATCAATATACTTCAATATACTTTGAACCAATGAATATACTTGTAATCAAAAGTTCTTTGATATGATAAAGCTCACACTCAATGGAGCTCACTCAGATTGAATGTTGTAGATGTAGAATGTAGGACGTTGTTATCAACGTAACGTAGTACGTAGTGTAGATACCAAAACCACAGGATAGAAACACAGGATCAAAACAGCAGGATAAAAAACAGGATCAAAACAGCCGTGGGAAACACCCAATACCACGTAGTAGGACTAGAACTGTTTTCTCCTGTCAGGACCCAGCTTCACCCGACTCCTCAGTCAGTCCCTCGCAGCTACCTTCTGTACTGCTTCACCCGACTCCTCTGTCAGTCCCTCGCAGCTACCTTCAGTACTGCTTCACCCGACGCTGTCAGTCCCTCGCAGCTACCTTCTGTACTGCTTCACCCGACACTTACTGCTGTCAGTACCTCGCAGCTAACTTCTGTACTGCTTCACCCGACACTGTCAGTACCTCACTGGTGTCGTAACTTACAGGAAGACGTAGTCCTTAGGTATGGTTGTCACACGGCTGTCATCATGGAATGAAGGACTTGCTATGGGAGGGATTAGTTAAAGAATACAGCTTATATCAAACACTTATCATATAATACAATATCACAATATAATATAAGAAATATGCTAACATTCCCCCTACTTTCTTTTAAATTTTAACCCGTAAAATTTAACGCAAAATGTCACTTATTTACACCATAAGTCCATGACGAAAAGTTAGGAAAAGTACTAAGTTTGAGTCATAATACCCCTCTATTTCTTTAAAACTTAATCGACTTAAGATTTAAATCAGAATCCGTCAAATATCCACATTTCAATACGTCAGAATTACGTCACTGACGGAAATCTAAGCGGGAATTATGGTGCCGCAAGATTTCGGTAATATGCTTCTATGCACTTACTGTAATCCCGATCTTAATTCTTAAATTAGAACTACCGAAAGATAAACAAGGTTGCAAAAGAAATGAAACACATATTTCGATCGCTAAATCAGAAATAAACCATGACACAAAGTAAACACTAAACATGGTAACACGGATGGAGTAATCAACTGCGTCTGAGTGGCACCACTTATATACGATAGTGTTCCTTATCTCTATTTTACCTTGTGTAACCGTATATAATACCGTTTATGTACCGTATATAAAAACTGCGAAAACAATGGTGATTGAAACGAACGTGATGGAAACGAAGATAAACTACGGTTACTTGTTTGAATTATCTCCTTCTCTGCTATTGGTTCAGCGCAGTCACGTGACGCGCACACGTGACCACTGACCTACTATGTAAATTCGTTGAGGCACACAAGTCTATGATCGAATACATGCGGTGGAGTTAAGAAACAGAGATAAGGAATTTATATACGGTTGGGTGTTTCATTGCGCTGTTACCATGTTTCACTATGCGTTTTGATTTTACTTCCAGACCTTTTATAGTGTGTTTAACTGTTTGAGCGTTTGAAGCGTTGTCGTAAGGACAATGATATAGATGAAATGTGCATAAATTGTGTTTTATGTCTTTGTAAAATACGAATTTCAACTGTTTAATGAATAGAGTTTTCTACCTGAGCGCTAAATTTACCATTTCAGCAATTATCTTACGGTAATTGTGATTCATGAAACCTTTTTTCTGCTATTTTTACGTTAATTTGTATCGGTAATCCATGAGTAATCCAAAAAATCCTGGCACTACCCGTCGGCTCAGAATTTGGAGAATATGCTCACTTTATGAATAACTCCGTTTTGAGTCTGAGCCGCTGGTAATCCAGTGTTATCCGATGATCCGAGACTCATAAGTCAGAAATCCGAGACTCAGATCCAGTGATCCGACATTTTGAGCCAGTGATCCATGAGTTTTAGCCAATAATCCAGATCCGTGAGCCACTGATCCGGAAAATGAAGCCAAAATTGATCGTAAGTCAAAACTCACGAGTCAAGACTCACGGCCGTCTCAGACTTACGGATTACCTGTTTTATGAATAAGAAAACCGGATTTTGGATTAGAAATTGAGTATATACTCAACGGATTACTTTTATGAATAACCCCTCATGTATTGGTAATGTGCAGAGAAATGGGCTCACATTGCCAGCCCCACCGTGGCTTTCAATCACGTGTAAAAATGGAAAGTTGATAAATTTGCAAGTGCAGGTTTAATATTTTGTACATGATGAGTTCTACTTATGCTATCTAGGTTGCGATGCTCTTCGATTTTGTTCTGATTGAAACTTTTTAAGAAATTACAGTACAAGAGCACAAGGTATGATTTGTAGGAGAATGAGAATGCTTGAAGTTAAAGATTTGTTTTGTGAAGGAAATGAAAAGTAAAAACTGAATGCTGCATAGTGAACAATTTAGGTCATGATTCATGTAAACTGTGCAGTGCTGCAGCAATATACATGAAGGAAGATTTAACTAAGTAAGAAGCTAACCTCTGAGGTATTCAGTTGCACCATCAAGTACACAGTTGAGAAGGGCATCATAACCTTTGAGGATACCACTTGCCTCCCTTCCACCATTGAACTTTACTCTCATTCTCTTTTCCAGATAAGGAGCTGATCAAGGGATATTAATAAACGAAGTTATTTTTTATCAAATTAATTACACAAAGAGCGAGAATAGCTGCATGTTATTCCTCGCAACTACACAACTACTTGTCATAGACATGGTATCTCAATACATTGTTATGGAAATACAATCAAAGAATCAAAACGTCTCAATTCTCAAAGCAAATTGTACCAATTGAACAAAACAGACAGTGCACTTGGTCGAACCTAGATCTAGTATTGATTCCTTTTTCTTCTGTGGACCTTTCTTGTCTTGTGGTTTTCGGTCAGCCATGATGAATCTCAAAAATTACATGAATTAAGAACATGGCAACATAGCTAAGATAAGATCCCTTTCAAGTCATAAATACCTAGTAATACAGAACTAATATAAAAGTTAAACAGAAGACACCGAGCCAAAAAGTACAAAAAACACAAAAGATCCTAGGGAGGTACGGGATTCGGTCCCATCCACAGAATTGAAGGGACTGGGACAAAAATGTTAGGATCTCTAGTAGATTCATCCTCCGTTTAGTAGTATTTATTTCTAAGTTAGTTATTCAATTTACATGAGTCATTAGACTTCGTCACCAGCTGTCATTGTAAACTGCAAAACAGTAAAAGTGGGAAAAATAAAACAAACCTTGTTAAAATGTTTTCACTTAAAAATATCAACTGTTTACACATGCATTTTACATTAATAAGAATACCAGTTAATTTATTATCTGTAGACATGGTGGTAATTGCCATTACAAAACTCTTATCTAGACTCGAATGTAACCTTTCTAAGTTTTTATATAAGTATACGGGATGATTGCTGAACTTGTGAAGTACTAAGCACCAATGTACTAATTCAGCAACCTACTAATACTTTAATACTGCTTATTCTAGAAGCAATAATCAATGATCGATGGTATACGGATGGTATACGGATGAAACTCATCTACTCCAGAGTCCAGTGTCCAATTAGTTACTTAGTAGGTATTTCATGTCTTCATAAGAAATTCGTCACTGAAAATCTGTCATTTGATAAACCCTTGAATAGGTAATGAATGATCTACTTGATAAATTACCATATTATGTAATATGTATAGCAACTACTAACAGCTAACTTTTGCTATGTCCTTCAATTCAGTTAAGCAGTTAATCTGAATTATATAGTTAAATTTCAAAATATAGGTATCTTCATACTACATCTGTAGACTGAATATAATATATATAATAATTGAATAACGATATAAAACTTACATTTTACATTTCTACTATAATATCATATTTCAAAAATAAAACTGTGTAAAGAATTTAATTGCTGAGTTCTAAATAATGTCTTACTTTCAATATCCTTTATACGACCTGCATAGGTAAATTGTACACTACTTATATATGTGGTATCCTTTACCAAGGATTCCCCTGGTGAAGTGTCTAAGAAAGATAAGAAATTTAGTCATTATTTAGAACTAGCAATGATCTACATAACACATTCATATAAAAAGTTATGATTATATAATTGGAAGATTCCCAATCAGGAGATGCCCAAT
The DNA here is from genome assembly GCA_011033025.1 of Beroe forskalii. Lineage (NCBI taxonomy): Eukaryota > Metazoa > Ctenophora > Nuda > Beroida > Beroidae > Beroe > Beroe forskalii. Next base: position 6,025 of record WFMF01000659.1, on the reverse strand, counting down.
TGGTGTCTAATCTGATGCCTCACTATATGGATTATAGCTCTATGGTATACAAAAAGTCAAATTCCACCAACTTATCAGCTAGCCCAAACCAAGAAATAAACCAGGCCCTATAATTACAAGCTGATTAATCATTAATGATTAACTACTGATAAGTAATTGATCATGAAATTGACACCAATCATGAAGATTTGCATGTGCCCTTTTCTTATTATAATGACTATATAATTATATACTAATATACAAAAGACGATAAACAAGATGTATAGTGAATAATACATACAGTATGAAAAGGATCAAACAGAATAGGCTTTGCACATTCACATACAACATAAATAATATTATATTGTTTGATGAAAAGTACTGTTATAGTGTTATGTAAAATATAAAATAACATAAATGACATTATTACAGGAATATTTGGCCCTGGAAATAATATCACATTGGAGAAATGTCGCACTGAAAACTGTGGGTTTAAATTTTAACATATAAGTCTTTCATTGTCCCAATTCATAATCATCAGTTATATTACATCAATATTAAATGACTGTTTCATAAACTTCACAGGAATATTATAAATTCTACAAAAAGAACCGTGCCATGAGTGCAATATTATTAGTTGGTATGTCCTCTGAGCCAAGCTGAGTCTTTGTAGTAGTTTGGATCACCCAATCTTAGTGTAGTTCGTTTGTAGAAGAAGTAGTACAAAACAGAGCCTGTGAATAATAATATTAGTAATAGTATGGTCAATTATTAAATCTGACAGTTTTATTTGTTATGCATAGGAAGATTCGGATCAAAGTCTCCCAATTGCCAGTCCCAAGACTATTTAGCATTTTAAATGAGGTAAGGGCAAAACCGAGGGTGCTAGGCTATAAGTCAGATAGCCAGTCGACCTCTGTCTTTACACCATGGATCATTACTTATGGCTCTGGATTTGATGAAGCAAAAACAAAGGTGAAGGAAGTTAACAAGATTGTTGTTAATTCACGTACATGGAAGAACAGTGATCCTAGCAAGGTCCCCAAGTTCCAGGTTGTTGCAAGGAGGGCACCAAATTTGAAGGACACGCTTTTCAAAAGGAAGAGTTTGGCACTGGCCAATGAGTTATGTACCACTGAGCCATGTACTAAGCCAGGTGAAAAGAAAAAAGGAAGACCTTGTTAGGGCCAAATCGCACGGGGACAAAAATCGTGGAAACTTTCATATCTCACCAAAATTCGGATTTTACCTATCGTGCGATTTCATTTTTTTAAGGCCACTTTTCGTGAGATCTGAAAACGTGGTGAGAAAAGTGGTGAAAAGTATCACCGGCCTCAGGAGAGGTGACAGTTTTCACCACAATCGGTGAAATCTTTGTGGTGAAATCAAAACTCCGTCCGTTTTCAATATCGGTGAGATTTGTCACCACTGATCGCGTGCAGTGACGAAATGATCACGCGCATGGTCACGTGATAGTGGTGGAAAGTTTCACGATGGTACAAAAAAACCAAAACGCACGGTAACGGTGAGATGTAGCGTTACAACGCACGCAGTCATTGACCAATCAGCGCGCTGCATTCCAAGAGTGCGGGAAACATAGTAAATAGTGGGAAATACAAATAGCACCAATCTTTTTAAATGTGTATTGTTCATATCTTGCTGTTCCTTCTCATTTCTGTAGTGTTGCCACTCTGTATTTTGTTTCTTCTCCTGTATTTTCTACCCTTTACAATTATGGCATTCCATTGAAGCATTGAAGGTTGTGTTAATTCCGACTGATTGATGTAGGAACTTTACTTTAACCAGAAACAAACATCCAGCAAAAATATGTGGCCAAGAATAGACAAGAGTCGAATCAAATAGCAGAGAACAACAGTGAAAGCAGTGATAGCAGCAGCCCAAACTCTGTAAAAGCAGGGGGGGGTCCACCGGCCAACGGCCAACCGTCTTAAAAATTTGGTGTTTCGGCCAATTGGCCGTTGGCCGGTTGGCCGTTTTTTTCCTTTTTCATCCCTGGTTTCATCCAGAAGCATTATAGTTGAAAGTTGTGAGAGAAAAAGTTGTTACAATTTCTATAACTTGCATTTTCCTGCTAATTTGATTGGTGGGGGTGTCAAATGTGTCAATCAAGGTCGTTGAAACAGTCGAAATTAGCCCTTGTGCTTGAAGAAGGCCCAAGCTCCATATGTTTATATAATGCTGTTTTATGTTGCCGAAATAAACTTTTGAAAGTTGTTAATGGTCTAGGATATGTAGATTAACCCTTGATAAGTTCAAGTGTAGACCATCCCACCTGTAAAGTTCTTCCCTTATAGTCTTAAAAATCCATTGAAGTATAGTCATGTTGTCTTATCCCTGATTCCCTGCCACGCCTGGAACTACCTTAGTACATGAAATTAAGAACTCCGAAAATTAAGAACGCACATTATTAGGCAACACCAAATTAAGCATTTTTCATAGCTATTTTGCTTATTATTCATCATATCAATTTTTGACGTTACACCAAATTAAGCATTTTTTGCGGCCTGAGTGCTTAATTTTCTGCTTACTTAATTTCATGTACTAAGGTATTTCCTGTTCATGTATGAAACGAATGATTCTATTGACTGTCTCCCTGCATGTTTATAACCTAGAGATGACATTCACGAGCCCTTGCCAGCTTGCCTAGCAGTCCTAAATAGTTTATGCAGTCCAAGTACTAAGGCCTTATAGTTTGCAATGATTCCTAGGATTGGCTCAGGTCTTTTTGTAGTGCGGCATGCAATTCATTTGACCCTCCGACAATACACCCCCAACACTTGATCTATAAGACATGTAGTCATAGTCAGGAAGCTGTCAGCAGTAGGTCTGGAGTAGTTCCAGATGAGGATCTGGATCCTCTCGTTCCCCCTTGTTTCCAGGGCAGATGGCTTGAACACGTCTCCTCTGTAGGCACGGAACATCTTGGTTCAGGAGAGGTTCATCCCACTTAAAGACCTTGAATAAGCTGCGGATCATTGCGTTTGATCTGTGTTGATTCATCGATGAATGCAATGTCAGGGGGGGTTAAATGTCGCTGCAATCCTCGAACTGTGATGTTTGATCCCCTGCTTTCCTCTACAGATTTGCTGTACTGAAGTAGGTGATGTAATGTTGGGGGTTAAATATCCCTTAACGGGTTTTATGGTGCTCTGAGCAGAGGAAGCACCTGGCCACCTGGTCAGGGTGAATTCCCCCTTTGCAGATGTGTACAGTAACAGTGAGACCCTCATTAACCATAAGGTGTCCAATGATACAATGATGAGGTGCCTATGATAGAGAGATAGAGGAACTATCTGGTAAAGGTAGAGATCTGTTGTAGCTTGGGGACCAGATGTACCATCATATCCAGGATGTGCAGGCTAAGCAATTCGTCCCTAGGCACCAAGGTTTGCACCCAGGTAGAGGGATAGATCTGTGTGCAGCAGGAGGGGGAGATGGTGGTTTCTGCAACACTCGATTGGGATGGACAAGGAATCCAATGGCGAGGGCCAGGAGCTGCAAGACAGGATGAAAATACTGAGGAGGAGACTGGATACAAGACTCAGAACGAAGTTGAGGAGCAGTGGCTGATCAAGAGGAAGTTGAGGAAGAGGCCAAGGCACTAAGGCGGGACAGGGCTGAGGAATCCATGGTACTATAGTGTGAGGCACTGAGGCAGGGCGACTATATGGGCAGGGGCAGTTTCAGGGCTAAATTGGGGCAAAGAGGGCTGTACTGGAAAGAAACCCCCCATTTCTAGGGGGACGGCGACAAAAACGTCAATTTCGGTTGAAATGTGCACGAAAAATGTCCAAAAAGTGTCACAAAGCGTCCAAAAACGCGACAAAAGTGTCAAAAGTGTCAAAACGCGACAAAAGCGTCCAAAATGCGACAAAAGTGTCAAAACGCGACAAAAAACGTCCAAAAATGCGACAAATCGTGTCAAAAAATGCTAAAAAACGCGCCAAAAAGTGCCAAAAAGCGTCAAAAACGCGCCAAAAAGTGTCAAAAACACCACAAAGAGAGTCATAAATGCGACTAAAGCTGCGAAAAAAGTGCTGAAATGTTGTCTTAGAGTGTAGAAAAGCGTTTTGTGTGTAAGTCAGTGTACGGTATTTTACACATCGGGTTTTAGATGCAACAAAGAAGATGTTTGGGAGAGAAATTCGGGAGAGAAATTCGAGAGAGAAGAAATTTGGGCAGGATGAAAACATGAATTTTTACTTATTGGTTTGTGAAATTCACTTTATCTAATATAATGTTATTAATTATGAAATAAATATAAAATATATTAGAATACAAGTTCAGGGGATACAATTTACTTAAGGAGTGACGCCAAGGATAAAGAGTGATGTCAAGGTGTTTGTAGTGGTGTCAAGGATTTTGGAGTAATGTCAAGGATAAAGAGTCATTTCAAGGATAAAGAGTGGTGTCAAGGATTGTAGAGTGATTTCAAGGAGTTTAAAGTGTTGTCAAGAATAAGGAAAGGTGTCAAGGATAATGAGTGGTGTAAAGGATTGTAGAGTGATGTCAAGGATTGTGGAGTGGTGTCAAGGATAAAGAGTGATTTCAAGGATAAGGAGTGATGTTAAGGATAAAGAGTGATGTCAAGGAGGTTGGAGTGGTGTCAAGGACTGTAGAGTGATGTCAAGGATTGTGGAGTAGTGTCAAGGATAAAGAGTGATGTCAAGGATAAGGAGTGATGTCAAGGATAAAGAGTGATGTCAAGGGGGTTGGAGTGGTGTCAAGGATAAAGAGTGATGTCAAGGATAAGGAGTGTTTTCAAGGATAAGGAATGATGTTAAGGATTTGGAGTGATGTCAAGGATTGTAGAGTGATGTCAAGTACTGTGGAGTGGTGTCAAGGATAATGAGTGGTGTAAAGGATTGTAGAGTGATGACAAGGATTGTGGAGTGATGCCAAGGATTGTGGAGTGGTGTCAAGGATTGTGGAATGGTGTCAATGATAAACTGATAAAGGATGATGTCAACAGTAAGGTGTGATGTCAAGGATAAAGAGTCAAGGATAAGGAGTGACGTCAAGGATAAAGAGTGATGTCAAGGTGTTTGTAGTGGTGTCAAGGATTTTGGAGTAATGTCAAGGATAAAGAGTCATTTCAAGGATAAAGAGTGGTGTCAAGGATTGTAGAGTGATGTCAAGGAGTTTGGAGTGTTGTCAAGAATAAGGAGTGGTGTCAAGGATAATGAGTGGTGTAAAGGATTGTAGAGTGATGTCAAGGATTGTGGAGTGGTGTCAAGGATAAAGAGTGATGTCAAGGAAAAGGAGTGATGTCAAGGATAAAGAGTGATGTCAAGGAGGTTGGAGTGGTGTCAAGGATTGTAGAGTGATGTCATGGATAAGGATTGATGTCAAGGATAAAGAGTGATGTCAAGGAGGTTGGAGTGGTGTCAAGGATAAAGAGTGATGTCAAGGATAAGGAGTGATGTCAAGGATAAAGAGTGATGTCAAGGAGGTTGGAGTGGTGTCAAGGATAAAGAGTGATGTCAAGGATAAGGAGTCATGTCAAGGATAAAGAATGATGTTAAGGATTTGGAGTGATGTCAAGGATAAAGAGTGATGTCAAGAGGTGGAGTGGTGTCAAGGATAAAGAATGATGTCAAGGATAAGGAGTGATGTCAAGGATAAAGAATGATGTCAAGGATTTGGAGTGATGTCAAGGATTGTAGAGTGATGTCAAGTACTGTGGAGTGGTGTCAAGGATAAGGAGTGATGTCAAGGATAAAGAGTGATGTCAAGGATTGTATAGTGATGTCAAGGACTGTGGAGTGATGTCAAGGATTGTTGAGTTGTGTCAAGGATTGTGGAGTGGTGTCAAGGATAAAGAATGATGTCAAGGATAACGAGTGATTTTAAGGATTTTGGAGTGGTGTCAAGGATTGTGGAGTGGTGTCAAGGACGAAGAGTCAAGGATAAGGAGTGATGTCAAGGATAAAGAGTGATGACAAAGTGTTTGTAGTGGTGTCAAGGATTTTGGAGTGTTGTCAATGATAAAGAGTGGTGTCAAGGATAGAGAGTGGTGTCATGA